>OY998238.1:89877347-90207088 GCA_963922005.1 Cornus suecica
GGTTGGTCATAAGGGTGTTCCAAGGAATGATGGGATCCACCATCGAAGCCTACATCGATGACACGGTGGTCAAGAGCAAGGTAAAAGGAGACCACCTAACTGATCTGCAGCAGGTGTTCGACGCCCTCAGGAGGTACAATATGAAGCTCAACCCGTCCAAGTGTTCTTTCGGGGTGTCCTCAGGCCAGTTTTTGGGGCACATAGTTGATCGGACGAAAATACAAGCTAGCCCGGCTCAAGTCAAAGCCCTCGTAAAGACATCGGAGCCAAAGTCCCGGAAGGAGATCCAGTTACTAATCGGAAGAATAACGGCCCTCAGTCGTTTCATCTCTTGGTTAACTGATCGGTGTAGGCCGTTCTTTCAAGCAATAAATGTGGCAAAAGGAGAAATCTGGGGGCCAGAGCAAGCGGAGGCCCTGAAAAGACTCAAAAGTTACATGGTGAGGCCCCCGATACTGACAACCCCATAAACTGATGAGCCGTTGCACCTGTATCTGGCCATATCAGCAATATCTACCAGCGCCGCTCTGGTCAAGGAGGGCAAAGGGTACCAAACACCAGTCTTCTACACCAGTAAAGCCCTTGCTGATGCAGAAACCCGTTATTCAAAGCAGGAGAATCTGGTACTATCATTGATTAATGCTCAGTGACGCCTTCGACACTACTTTGAAGCACATCCGATCATAGTTCATACTTTAACTCCGATCAGATCCATAATGGCGAAACCTGAGTTATCTAGGAGAGTATCAAAATGGGAGATTGAACTCGGGATTTTTGACATAACCTATGTCCCCCGAACGACCATCAAAGGACAGGCAGTAGCTGACTTCCTGTTGGAAACTGAAACTACTGACTCCGAGGAAGAGGGTGAGCCTGGATTATGGGTCGTGTTCGTGGACGGATCATCCAACACCAACGCAGCAGGGATCAGAGTAGTACTCATAACACCAAATGGTACTAAAATCCAGCAATCCGTTCGACTGGAATTTCCAGCCTCTAACAATGAAGTTGAGTACGAGGTCCTTCTTGCAGGAATTCGGTTGGCCCGAAGCCTTCAAGTGCAAAAAGCGGAGGTTCGAAGTGATTCCCAGCTGGTCGTAAGACAGTTAAAAGGGGAGTATGAAACCTGAGAGCCGAAGATGGAAGCCTACAAGAATTTGGTTCTAAGGGAGGCCGAAGGATTCCAGCAAATAAACTTTGAGCAGATTCCCAGAGGAGATAATTCCGTAGCAGATCATTTAGCTAACCAAGCCTCCGCGTCATGAGAAAGTATGACTCGCACTGTACCAATAGACTTTATCGCCCAATCCAGCTTGGAACCCCCCGAATAAGTAATGGTTATCCCATGGGAACCGAGTTGGATGGACTCGATAGTGGATTATTTGAGATTTGGTACATTGCCTGAGTTAAAATCAGAAGCCCAGAAGATAAGAATGAAGACAGCCAGATATGCCCTCTACAATGGCCAACTATACCGGAAATCTTTTTCCGGACTGTACTTGAGATGTCTCACCCCCTCCGAGGCTTCGGCGGTCATGAAGGAGATTCATGCAGGAGCTTGTGGCAATCATTCCGGAGGAAGGTCCCTAGCTTATAAAGTTCTCACCCAGGGGTATTTCTGGCCTTACCTAGCAAGGGATGCTGAGATCTACACCCAACATTGCAAAAAGTGTCAGTTTCATGGAGATGTTATTCATCCACCGCCGGAGCTCTTGAACCCAACAATTGTTCCTCATCCCTTTGCCCGATGGGGTATGGATATTGTGGGTCCTCTCCCGTAGGCAATACGATGTACCACGCATGTTCTTTTGGCTACCAATTATTTTACCAAATGGGTGGAAGCCGAAGCATATCCCATAATTACTGGCAGCCATGTTATAAAGTTCATCTGGAGCCACATCATCTGTAGATTCGGTCTACCCCGAACCATAATGATGGACAATGGTACCAACCTGGATAACAGAAAGATTCAAGCATTCCTGACAAAGCATGGGATCAATCAAAACACTTCTTCCGTCGGCTATCCACAGGGGAATGGACAAGCCGAAAAGACAAACAAAACCATTTTTGACACACTGAGGAAAAAACTTGAAGACGCAAAATGGGCATGGTTGGAAAAATTGCCTGAGGTGTTGTGGTCCTATCGGACTACTCCGAGGCAACCAACGGGAGAGACTCCTTTTGCCATGGCTTATGGGGCTGAAGCGGTTATTCCGACCGAGCTAAGGGTTCCTACTTTAAGGAGCCAAGCATGGGAAGAAGGGCCGAACAATCAGCACCTAGCCCATGATCTGGACCTCTTGGAAGAAATAAGGGAAGTTGTCGGGATAAGACTGGCCACTTATCAGCAACAAGTCCGGGCACGCTTCAATCAGAAAGTCAAAAGAAGGGAATTTCAGGTAGGCGATATGGTACTCAGAAGGAAGATTGGGATTGTAGGCAAATTACGAGAAACATGGGAGGGACCTTACACGGTGGTTGAGGTTATCGGGCGCGGTGTTTATCGGGTTCGGAAGAACGAGACAAGCCGCCTCGATTCCAACTCTCAGAATGCTTATCGGTTAAAGAGGTATTATCCTTAGATAGTTACTTTTCTTGTTAAAGAATAAAGCCGTGTCTTACTATGACGCCCCTTTTATAAAGCATCTGTGTCCGATGTCCGGCACCTCTGCTTCACTATTTTCAAAGTTCATTTCAATAAAAATGCATTCTACTTTTATACAAGTGCTTCGTGCTAGAATAAAAATATTCCTAAGTGTTTGAGTTCAAACCTAATTTGAACTAACCAGAGGATAAAAGCTAGCCTCAGGGGCCAAATGCCCGAAGGCTCAATTTTTCATTAAGAATATTCCGAAGTGTTTGAGTTCAAACCTAATTTGAACTAACCAGAGGATAAAAGCTAGCCTCAGGGGCCAAATGCCCGAAGGCTCAATTTTTCATTAAGAATATTCCTAAGTGTTTGAGTTCAAACCTGATTTGAACTAACCAGAGGATAAAAGCTAGCCTCAGGGACCAAATGCCCGAAGGCTCAATTTTTCATTAAAAATATTCCTAAGTGTTTGAGTTCAAACTTGATTTGAACTAACCAGGGGATAAAAGCTAGCCTCAGGGACCAAATGCCCGAAGGGTTAATTTTTCATTAAAAATATTCTTAAGTGTTTAAGTTCAAGCTTGATTTGAACTAACTATAGGATAAACTCTAACCTCAAATGCCAGGTGCCCGAAGGCTCAATCGTCTAACAAATGGTTAAAGAACAAGCACTAGAATCAAAACAAGGATAGGAAAATACGGAAAATGGGGAAAAACTCTTGTTCATTGATAAGGAAAGAAATTATAAAAATTAACCCTTTGAGGGGATCAAAAATAAATAAATTTGCCTAAACTACTGATTAGGAGGATGATATTCTTCCCCCTTCAGGATGGCAGCGAATCGCTTCTCGTTCTCAGAGGCAAGAAGGTTTTCATAGGGCACATGCACTCCCAAATGGGCGTCGAATTCCTCTGCGGTCTTGAATTCCCGAGATTCCAAAGGGATATGCTCCATCTCATGCCTTCGCCGCCAAACCCTAGCCGCTCGGATGTCACAGATAACACTGTATCTTTTGTACATGTCAAGACCTCCTAGTCGACACACTTCTACTTTTTCCCGTTCAAGGGACAGAAGCTTCTCTGATTCTGCCAGGAGTTTATCTGACTCAGCCTTTTCGGCTGCCATCTTCTGGGCAGCTTCCCTCGCTTTTTCCAGCTCGGCAGCCAGAACCAGCTTTTCGGCAGTCAGGGCTCGCTTCTCCGCTTCACCGGTTTCCAAAATAGTCTTCTGCTTAGAAACAACCTGGCGAAGGCCATCCGCCTCTTTGACTAGAGAAACCCGGTGGGTGTCATTCTGTTTTATTTGGGCTCGCATACTGGCCATTTCTTTTATGTCAGTCTCCAGGAGGCTGTTTTAGGCCTGAACGCCGTAGAGAAGCTGCACAGAAGAGAAATGATTATTACATAAAAGGATGAGCAACAAATAAGTTAAGTACAAAAGAATGAAACGAAGTTTTTACCTCCATGACCATTATTGAAGTCCTCTTTGCCAGATCAGTTCTGGTGATTTTGGTCTGGGCGACCCTATCAGCTGGTGTCCAGATCCCTCTGGCCATAGCCCAGAGAGCTTCTGGCTGATTAAGAGTGATTTGATCAGCACAGACCGGAGTCCCATCTGGCAGCAGGAATTTCGGCTCCCAGGGAATCAAAGTCTGGGATGATTCAGAAACAACGGGAGTTTTGCTTGAGGAAACATTATCAACTTGTGTCCTGGCCCTCTTATTAGCCACTCCACTAGTTGTACTGGATCGGGTCCTGATAGTTGGAGGGTTTACAGGAGGTGGGGGTAGAGCTCCAGGGTTCTCCGCTGATGGCGCTGCCGGACTCTACGCGGTAGGAGGTACCGAAGTCGAAGGCAGTGCTGTTGATAGTGGCATACCATCAACAAGGGTAATCCCTTCGAGAACTTGAGGAATTCTGGAAGACATGGGTTTGTCAGGCAAGTCCATCCTGTCAACAGCAGCGCCCAAATTAGAAATCGATTCAAGATTTTCCGGAGCCAGCAGGTCAGTAGTCGATCGTGCTTTTCCCCAGATATGGGTTTTTAGGAGGCCTATGTGTTATTTTATGAAAGTAAGGGGAAGGTCCTTATCTTCGTAACCCAAGAATTTATAAGCATAGTCTTCCCGATGAAGATTGCAGTATTCACAAAGGCAAGAGACTTTATGAAGGGCACGGTAGATGGGCAGACGGATGGCACCAAAGACTCTTGGGATCGGGAATATGCATGAAAAAGGGTAAGACCAGTTGCCGTTCACTACTACCATCCTTTCCTTCCATCCTTTATCCGATTTTTCAGTATCGGTACATATGTTACGACCCTGGAAAGGGAAAAGATTGTATCTACCCTTACTCGCTTTGGCATTTTGGAAAAAAAAACAGAGGAGAAGGTCGGCTAAACCCAGATTAAGGACCATATCCCTATTGTACAACAAAAGCATGGACATGATCCTAAGGTTGTTCAGGTTCAGTTGAAGAGGATGCAACCCTAGCATAAAAAACACATAGTGAAAGAAGGGGTGTAGGGGAAACCTTAAAACCCTAAGATGAGATGCAGATAGCAGAATGCTACCGGGTGCTAGTCCCTGACTCTGGGTAAAATCTAAATAACCGGGATAGGGGGATACGTCAACATCCCCAGGAACTTGGGTTTCAGCCCGAAGGTGTTTAACATCCACTTCCGGTCTGACTCTCTTAAGTGGGGTCACAACAAATGGTTCAAAAGGCTTGGGAGTCATAGGTTCGGGCATTGATGAACCCGGTAGGTCAGTACTTTAAGGAGTTGTGTTTATGGTTCTTTTACAGGTGGAATTGGGACTGTCACTACTAGTAGGGTCAGTACCCGAAGTAGAGGACATAACTACTTCCTCTACTGACCGGGTATCGTCACTGTCGGACATGATGTTAAGAAAGGTAGAAGAGACAGAAGGAGGTAGATATGAAAATTAAAGAAAGAAGAAGAGAAGAAAACCGATCGACTCACTTAGTTGGTGAAAGAAGAGTCACAGAAGCTTTGAGTAGCAGCAGGTTTTTTTATGGATCTGAAATGACCGACGGAAAGGGCGGCAATGGCAAAGAAATAAAATCCAGTAATGAAGAGCTAAAGAAGAACGAGACAAGAGCAGAGAAATTGCAAAGTATGAAATGAGATGTGAAATGAAAAAGTGTAGGTTTTTAAAGAAATAGAGAATGAAGCCAAAAGGCTGCACGAAGTCCGAAGGGCACGCCAAAGCCGTCATGGTGCGTGATTTGAGGGAGTGATGGCCTCACGTTTTGGCATATCATTAAATGGATAATGATGGCATGCCAACTCATTATTTTCATTCCCCATAAAAGCTACTAGTGTATATATACATATGTATTTACATTTATTAAGTCATGGGCTTTAAAAAAAGGATATCAAGCCCATAACCTCAGGGGCCTGTGTAATAGTCAAAACATTCATGACCCAACAGAGATGGGCCATAGGACTGATGTGTCGGCGACTGATGGGCTAGGGACTGAAGGGCCGAAGCCGGATGGAAACAAGTGGGCAAAAAATAAATGGGCTTATGGAAAGTTCTGGAAGTTGAGTGATCCACAAGACAAGGAATAATTTAAGTATAGAATAAAGAGTCCAAAAAAGGTGAGTGTTTATCAAATCCCCTGATTTAAGGGATTAATGGACTTGGGTACATGGGCTTGACCCATCTTCCATAATTGTATATAAATACATGACTTTGATGAATGAAGGGGGATCCAATTTTTACCCCAATTATTATTGTGTAGTTTTTCTGCATTTACATATTCTGTCAAAAAAATTGATTGGAACAGTATTATAGGGGGTCACCGTGCATACTTTTGCCAAATTAGTGGGGGTTATCTGCATAAAATAAAGTGAAGGGGGGTTTTCTGCACACTTTTCAAATTATAGGGGGGTTTAACACCTTTTGTTTGTTTTGAAATAGATGCAACTAGTGACTCTTGAGGACAACGGGAAGAAGCAGAGAAGCACGACAAGAAAGAGAATGGCCAGCGGTGTGGACGACGAGAAGAAACAAAGCGGCACGACAAGAAGAGATTAGGGCTTAGTTTGTCGATGATGGAGGAATTAGGTGACTAAGTGAAAAATAAAAACAAAAATTAGATTCGTATTTAAAAAACCCATCAAACAATGGGCAATACCCATCTAAAGTTTGTAATTAATATCAGACACGTGTTTTAATTTTATTGTGTCATGTAATAGGGGAGGATGAAGTTGGTCTTCCCTGGGGAGGACCCAAGTATTGTCCAAATTTAAATTACTAGTACTTGTTACTTTTCTTTTGTGGTTAAGTGTTAGAGGGTATTGTCTCATATCGGATTAAGATGGGAAAATGATTGGGTTTATAAATGGATGGATGCTACCGTCACCTATCAGTTTAAATTTTTGGATCGAATCGCAAAACATCTAATCTTTTACAGTTGGTATCAAAACCAGATCCAATCTTGGATCCGGTTCCACGCAAAGCACCCGCTTAAGACCTCACTACCGGGTTGAGTCCGAGTCAAGGTCGGATAGGCAAGGTGTTACTCGTTGCACGAGTTCAACCCGATACACTGAGATAAAATAAATTATGCTTGTTACTATAGCATTTATGAGCTTCTTTCAACAGTTAATTCATATTAATAAACAAAAAGAAACGTCAACAGTTCCAAACATTTTTGAAAGGCATGTTAACCTTTAAATGAAACTCTTTAAATGTTATTTTTTCATTCAAGGTAAAATAGTTCAACCCGTCACACTAAGATTGAATAACCCATGCCTGTTACTATATCATTTACGGACTTCTTTCATTAGTTAATTCATATTAATTAACAAAAAGAAACGTCAAACAGTTTCAAATATTTTTAAAGGGCATATTAACCTATAAATGGAACTCTTGAAATGTTGTTTTATATCATTTAAAGTAAAATAGATTTATAGAAAGATTTAAGGAGTATGGAGTTGAAGGTTGTTAAGGTTTGTGTGGAAGATGGTATTGGTGTTGGTCATGGCAGAAGATTGCTTTGATACTTGTTACCATAGATACACTCAAGATCCAGCCGCAAATCCAGATTGGTGCGAAAAAGAAGTATGTGCAAGTAGATGTGGAGGAAATATAAATATAAATGATGGTACACTCCCACCTTCTTTTCTTAAATTCTTAAAGTGAGTTTAATCAATAAATTATTGACATTTCTTTTCTTGTTACACTCATGAATTATTTAATGATACAGGTTTAAAGTAGTCCAAAGAGCATTGTTGAAGATGATATCGGAGGTTGAAGATTTTATACAATGATGCAAAATAAGTAATTATAGAAATAATGTTTTATCCATGATGTTTGATGAAGAGGAACAGATCATCATAGAAAATAAAATAATTATTTATTTTTACTCTAAATCTAAAATAAGAATCATTCACACTGTGTTTGGAATAAAATTATTTGGGATTTGGATTTGGAAAAGTATTGGTAATGAATAAAGTGAAATAGAATTTCATTTGTTTATGATTATATATAAAATTATATCACAAACCCACGTAAATGAGTGCATATATAATTATATATACGTAAATTTATATATATAACTATAAATTGAAATTGACTTGAAATTGGAATTTAAATTGAAATAGGATTTGTGATAAATGGAAGGAATTAAAGTTTTGGAGTAAATCAGTGAGAGAAAGTGGATTTGTGATAAATGGAAGAAATTAGAGTTTAATTGGATTGAAATTGAGATTTAAATTGAAAGTGGGTTTGTGATAAATGGAAGAAATTAGAGTTGAATTGAGTTAAAATTGGGATTTATATTGAAAGTAGGTTTGTGATAAATAGAAGAAATTAGAGTTTTGGAGTAAATAGGTGAGAGAAAGTGGGTTTGTGATAAATGGAATGAATTAGAGTTTAATTGAAATAAATGAAAGGGTATTTTCGTAATCTTTTAGAGGACAAAGAGGAGTATTTGATTAAATTTGAAACTATAGGGATTTTTTTGAACAATTTGAAAATTATAGGAATTTTTTTAAAATCACAGAAATTTTTTGAAACATTTTTGAAACCATATGGGTTTATGATAATAGCCCTATTAGGAATACATTGCCAATATGTTTTGATACAAATTCAGGAACACGGACAATTAATTTACACTACTTTTTAAACACAAACTGTGAAGATTTTCTTTCAAGATGTGGTCAAGATTAATTCATTCCTGTAGATTTAAAAGAGAGAAAAATAATCATAAATTACAGGTTAAGAGCCTTTAGATACACCACCAATTTTATAAATGAAGAAACAGCCAAAGGGGCAATGTTATGCAAACAGAGTGGAAATAAACTAACCATTAGTACATAAAGCTCTGGATTCATTTTTTATTGGGTTAAATGCAATAAACCCTCCTATACTATTCTCTCTTTCTTCAAATAATCTCTCAAGATAGCTTTTGGCAAAAAAACCCCATACTATCCCCTTTTTAACACTTAACCCCCCTCATCTATGCGCACAGTTATAACACCGTTAGTGGATATTTATTGGACAGTTTTACCCTTCATTAAATAAGGCTTTGTTTGGTCAAACAACTCATACAAATATATAAATAATATTTGGAAAAAGCAATTTCTGAAAAATATAAATATCTTAAAAAATACATGTAAAAAAAGTCAAAAAAAATCTAAGAAAAAAAAAATTGGGAAAAATTTTTTTTTTGGAAAAAATCCGGGAAAAAAATTAATCTGGAAAAAAATCGAAAAATAAATTCTTGAAAAAATTTCTAAAAATGTTTTTTGGAAAAAAATTAAATATTTAGAAAAATATTTTGGGAAACATTTATATTTTTTCCGGACTTTTTCTAGTAATATATTTTTGGAAAAAATATATAAATAATATTTTGAAAAAATAATTTCTAAAAAAATATAAATATTTTTAAAAATACGTGTAAAAAAAGTCAAAAAAAATTAGCTTTCGTTCAGATTTCTGGAGCCAATCTTTGGGTTAATAGAGACCACACTGGTTATTATGCTTGCCTGATGAAGTAGTAATTAATCTCATCAATCAGCATAAGATAATTTGTTAAGTGGAGCAATTGCCACAACAACAATACTGCTTCCTTGAAAAACTAACTGACTTTTTTTACATGTATTTTTTAAGATATTTATATTTTTTTAGAAATTACCTTTTTCAAATATTATTTATATATTTTTTTCAAAAATATATTACTAGAAAAAGTCCGGGAAAAATATAAATGTTTCCCAAAATTTGTTTTTATTATATATTCCAGGAATTGTTTTTTCGATTTTTTTCCAGAAATTTTCCAAAAAACTTTTTCCCGGATTTTTTCCAGAATTTTTTTTTCCCGGATTAATTCCCAAAATATTTTTTCCAGAATTTTTTTTTGAAATATATATTTTCCAAATATTTATATTTCTTCCAAAATATTTTTTTGAATTGTTTTTACATATTTTTTATATTTATTTTTTCAGAAAATTTATTTTTTTCAAAAAAAATATTTCTTATAACAAGGGGGGTAGATTGATCTTTTCTAGAATATATAATTTTTTTATGAAATAAATATTTCTTCCCAATATTATTTTTTAATATATAAAGTGTGTGTTGTCACAGGTGCATTGATTGTGGGAGATTTGCATTGCCACGTCACTAAAGTTGAAAGCTTAAGTTGGTTTGACCAAACAAAGCCTTATTTAATGAAGGGTAAAACTGTCTAAACAAATGTCCACTAACGGTGTTATAACGGAATTGGGTAAATTGCAACATTTACATAGTTTATGGGGCAATCCTTTAGTGTAGGGGGTTATTTTAGAAAGAGAAAATAGTATAGGGGGGTTTATTGCATTTAACCCTTTTTTATTTATCTATTTCAAGGTAAGGATTTTTATTTTATTTTTTAATTTTTTTCACACACACCCATATTATCTCGTCTCGAACATCTCACATAAGGAGATGTTATAATGTTAGGCCAAATGGATTCATGCCGTTGTTTGCCATGACAACGTGGAGATAAAGCAAAGTACCTGTCTGCACAAAGAAGCAAAAGCCAATAGAACATTAAAATTCAGGAGAACAATACTATATTTAAAGCAGAACCTTATCGAACCCAAAAATCATTCTTTTGCTGGACTTGGAAAAATTAGGGCTTTAATTCGAAACACATCTCTGCAGATTGCAGATTGATATACCGTATACGTGTGTGTATATATATATATATATGGGTGAATGACACAACATATTCCTATGATTTGAAAAATGTGCAGTAAATTTTCCTTAAGTTCATTTTTGTGTAGATAAGACTCAATATTATTCCAAAAATGTGCTGATTGACCCCTTGTGACAGAATTGTGTTCATTTTTTGACTTTCACATGCTATCCTTTCTTCCCAAATACCAAAAATACCCTTATTCCCTTAACAAAATATCTTTCTTGCATATATAATTATTTTTAAAATTAAGTTAATAGTAAGTAATTATATATATATATATATATATATTATATTTTAATAATTAGAGACTTTGCTTTATTTGTTGAAAAAGATAAATTAATTATATAAATAAAATATAATTTTAAAAGTAGCAGAATAAATGAATGGATTATGTCCAAATATATATATATATATATATATATATTTGTTTAGGGTTCACTTTTTAAATTTAACAAAGAAGTAATATTTTAGACATTATCCTAATTTTTAATGTCTGAAATATGTCCGAGTTTTGTTTTTATTTATAGTTCACTTTAAAATTTAACAAAAATATATATATTTCGGACATTATCCGAAATTTTAATGTCGGAAATATATCCAATTTTTTTTTCATTTATAATTTAATTTTTAAGTATAATTGTTCAAAGAAGTTTGACAAGATTAAAAAGTAACTTACCGCTTTTATCACAAACGAATTTGATCGGATTATTCAAATTATGTGATTCATATTTTTATTATTTTAATTAAATTTCCCTTATGTAATAATAATAATAATAATAATAACTTATCTACACAATAATAAAAAATAAAAATAAAAGGCAGAGTGGTACAAGCAAGGGAGGAGCTAGAAAAATTATCTAGGGCGGCAATGTATTTTTTTATAAATTTATTAGTAACATTTATATTTTTCTGAGTTACCAAAGAATTTTTAAAAAACTTGGAGGGGGCATATGCAATTTTTATAGACATATTTATGATATATATATATTTTTGGGCTAAAATTTATTTTGAAAATTTTTAGGGATTGATCGGTGTCTTAGGTAGGTTAAAATAATGATTAAGAATAAGACTCTGGTGACCTAGTTTTACCTATCACATGTGCACGAATCGTATTATAGTATAGAATGGCTTGAGTCAGGTTATCGAATCCAAATGACTAAATCGTACTTTAAATTCTAATAAAATAATATTATTGAATTGTAAAGATATTTTGATTGGAATTTTTATATTAAACTAATTAAATAAACAACTAAACTAAATAAAGCAAATAAAGATAAATTGAGAAAATTCAATAGAGAAAGTCTAGGGCGTATCTAGCGTCACCATTAGCTTTATAATGTAAACATGTTATGTAATGTGCGTCAGGTGTGTACAAAATAAGTAGTTAAAAACACCATCTTAAGGACGCTAGGTTTTACCCTACGCAAGCTCACGTATCAATTGGAGAATAACAACGGCTTGAGTAAGGGATATCGATCCCACAAAGACTAAGATTGTTCACTTTAACAGTTCAAAAATAATGAGTTATATTTATGAAAAATTGTTTGTTTTGGGGATCAGAGACCAAATTATCTAAATTAACTAAATTATTCTAAAAAGTGAAGTAAATTAGTTTGTGATTCAAGAGAGAGAAAACTTAGGTTTTCATTGCTTTACTACTAACAGCATAATATAGTTCTATCACTGTAACAGTTGCAAGAGAGCGATCCATAAACTGTGAACCAGGTCGTACCGCAAATAGCTAAATATGACCCCAAAAAGGAGTACCATCAACCGGATTGCAACAACCCATCTCATGACTGACCTGACTAATACATGCCAATTAAATTACTCTAATATACTCCTAATGCATGAAAATAAACTAAAGCATGTCTATATCAAATCGCCAAGGCATGGCCTGTGTCAACCTATGGTTTCAAGTTTTATTACCACCATTGTGTAGAAAATCATAAATTAAACATCTGAGTTCCAGCCCATAGTAAATAATCATGGTTGTGTAAAATAATATACTCATTCCATCTAAGACAAGAATTTAGAACAAGTATAGAATTTTGTATCAAGAATAAAAACGGTCTCTTATTTATTACAATCATCATAGTATGGTCAATAGTTTCCCCTCGTTACAATTAAAAACAAGATAAAATCTACATTACTTGGCTAGGATTTTGCTATAAAATCCTAGATACCGAATTAGTTGGCCATGCATGGAAGATGAAGACTGCTTCTTTGGTGTAGAATCGATCTCCATGTCTTTCTGCTCCGAATCTTTAGGTCTGAATATGACTTCTCTTCTTTAAAGATATATAACTTCAGAAGATGCTCTGAAATTGAACGTGTGTGAAGCTCTATGAACCAACCCCATAACTCTGATCTAAAGCCTTGTATTTATAGAGAAAGGTGGAGGCAAAACTTAAGTTCTCCCTTTTTGGTCATTTCATCGTTAATCCACCAAAACCCTACTCTTTGATGTATAATATGTGTATTACATTCACATTGAGGTATAAGAGTCGTCGCCACATCATAGAATCAAAACGGGGATAAATCAGACATTACAATCAAAAATCCTAGAACTTTGCCGCACCTACGCCTTAGGCGTACCCTAGCCTACGCCTTAGGCGTAGGTCAGGCGTACCATCAGGTATAGATCTTCACTTTCTGGCCACTGTTTGCTTCTGTAGGCGTAGGTCAGGCATAGGTTTTTCCATGAAAACTACTTTTCTCCACAACTGCGCCAAAATGACCATCTTGATCCCACGGGACTTTTTGCTCTAGATGACGGCTTTTGAAAATGCCGTTTTTGCCCTCCAGGAGCCATTTTTGTCTCGAAACGCCTATTTGACTCTCCTCTTGGATAAAAACTAACATGTACTTGGATAATTCACCGAAATTAGTTATATTTCTTCATTAAACTCCTGAAACATGCTTAAACACACAAACGCCATAAAAATACCAAATAATGGAATGAAAAGACGTAACAAATGCAAGATAGGGGATAAAACTGGACAATATTAAGCACCTATCACTATTATCATTCTATCATGAAAGGGAATGCAACTTCTATGAATTAGACTAGTGCTACTACAAGCGAGCTTCTAGTCCCCAACAAAGATTACATTCAACCGGGCTTAGCCACAACTCATCTTCGGAGTGATTATGATTAAGGTGTGCAATTACTCTACCCTACTCCTACAATGCATTAAATTAAAACACAATTATCACACATTCCCTTAGCATGAATTGTCCAAACCAGGGTTTCCTGTTTTAAGAACTATTATGTAGAAAATTAGCAATTTAACCTTCGGAGTTCTAGCTCGTAGTGATTAAATGTAGTTGTGAAAAATTAAACAAAACACCAATCTAGAATATCACGGTCTCTCATCTATATAATCATCATAGAATCGTTCTTTAGCTTCCCCTCTTACAATAAAAATAAATAAAGTATAGTTTACATTACTTGGACTAGGGTTTTGCTAGAAACCCTGGATACCATCTTAGTTGTCAATGTCCGTCGGAGATCGCATCGTTGATGTTGAGCCCGAATCCATGGACCTCTTGGTGTTTTCCTCTATTTTGTCTTGGTCTTCTCCTCTTCATCGCTCTCCAGATGTGTTCTTCTACGCACTAATTATTTGCAGAAAAGCCCCAATTTATTCTGATGTATGTGGTCTTTTATAGATAAAGGAATAAAACTCCTAAATGATTTGAGATATTTAATTAAAATAAACCTAATTACTAAAACTAACCTAAAAATAAAGTTTATCTAAAAATTCTGAAATAATTACATAATAGGGAGAGAGTATAACAAGTTGTTAGCTAGGTCTAGGAATTATACTTGGGTATAATTAGTTTGTTCTATATTACATTTTAGGGTTATTATCAGTAAACCCCCATATTTTACCGTCTATGTGTGTGCGGGTGTGGGTTCCCTGAGAAAATTTGAACATGAAAATAATTAAAGGAGGAAGAAATTCCACTAGTTTAGATATTAGAACCAAGATTGTAAACAAGTTGTTGAGAAAATGGGGTTTGTCAAAGCTGAAATATCAAAGAAACGTTTTTAAAGGGCATATTAACCTATAAATGGAACTATTGAAATGTTGTTTTATGTCATTCAAGATTTATAGAAAGATTTAAGGAGTATGGAGTATAAGGTTATTAAGGCTTGCGTGTGGAAGATGGTATCGGTGTCGTTCATATGGATGCTCGTAAGGAATGAAATAACAACGTCCTTGGTAATGGCAGAGTGTTTTCCTCCTTGTTACATTGCATGCACTCAAAATCCATCCGCATCTCCAGATTCGTGCCAAAACGACTGTGGACTTAAATATGGATGTTATATATATGTATATATTTTTTAATATATTATATATATTTTATTTTTAAAATAAGCCTTCATATAATGTCGTAAAAAATAAATTTTTAGAATGAGCCTCCATATAAATTAAAATTTTAGTACACATATATTTTACAAAATTATTTTATATTTGAAACTTTTTGGCAAAACGAAAAGGCATGGGCAGCTAGGGTTTCTCTTTTTATTTTCTCCCTCATTCTCACTCTCATCAGATCAGAGTTCTTTAATTTTTATCTCTCTCAAAATATTATTGTCTTATTTTTCCCTCTTTGTCGCATGAATCTCTCCAATCTTATTATCTCAAGACTCTCATAACTGAATTATCTCTTAATTCATTAATCAAGAGTCACAAACAACTATATTGTTCGTAGATCGGTGAAACCATCCCCTTCGACTGGTTGGTCTAAAGCTATATCAGTTTTTGGAGTCATACAACGTTTTATATTTGTTGTTTTCTTCTTCGACAAAAAGGTGAAATGTTTTACAAAATAATGTATCCGGTTTAACAATTAAGTCATTGTCACAAACTCGTTGAGAAAGTCATATTGAAAGTATTAAAGCAATAAGATGTCAAGCTCCACACATAAGAGATGCTTTAATTCAATTAGAACAAATTAGTGAAGATCCAAAAATAAAAACTGAAGCTAAATGTTTAGCAGCATGTGAATTGGAAAATTTTGAGTTTCTATTAGGTATGATATATTATTTGCACTTAATTCAAATAGTAAAAACTTTCAATCTCAATATATGCATATTGATGTTGCCATAGATCAATTAGAATGACTTATATATATTTTTAAAAAATATAGAGAAAATGCATTTACATCCGCTATTATTACAACCAAAGAAATTGCTAATGAAATGGAAATAGAACCCACATTGTATGAAAAACGTATAATTCGTAGGAAAAAACAATTTGATGAGAATGTAGATGATATGCCATCTCACTCAGCTGAAGAAACTTTTAGGGTTCGTTATTTTTTGTACATAGTTGACTAAGTTATTTCTTCAATTCATGCTAGATTTGAACAATTTAAAACACATGAAGATATATTTGGTTTTTTGTTTAATTTTAAAAATCTAAAACCATTAAGTGACGATAGTTTAACAAAAGGTTGCCTTGATTTAGAACAATTTTTAAAACATAATGAGTTTTTCTGATATTGATGGTTTTGAATTATTTTCATAATTAAAAGTTATCAAAGAAATTTTACTAATAGAATCACACAATTCAATTGAAATATTAAATTACATTAAAAAATTATATTATTTTCCAAATGAATGCATTGCTTACCGAATATTATAAACAATACCGGTAACCGTTGCTGCAACAGAAAGAAGTTTTTCAAAATTAAAGTTGATAAAATCATATATAAGATCAACAATTTTACAAGAAAGATTGAATGAATTAGGTATATTATCTATTGAAAAAGAAATTTTATGAGCACTTGAATATAAGAATCTGATTAGTAATTTTGAATCTCAAAAAGCGAGAAGGATGGTTTTAAATAAGTGTTACTAAAAATAATATATAATATACCAAAAGTCTCTTTTATATTTTTTGCATAAGACCTCCAATTCACCTTTTATACTTTTCGCCTAAGCCCTCCAATTTCATTGAGACGACCCTGGCTATGTGTCCCTGTAACCAACCACTTTCTTGTCAAGTTGCCCCAGATTCTGCAACGTGTCCAATAGTTACTTCTTCTGCTGCCATGTGTTTTGGAAGATACAACTGTCGAAAACCACTTCTTTTTAACTTCCATCTTCCAGCGGCTTTTCTCTCATGCTGCCACGTGTCCTAGCAGTTAAAACTGCTAGAGACCACTTTTTTTGTAATCTCCTTGATTATAGCAACTGCCATGTACTGACAGTTCCTTTTTCCAGCTGATTTCTTCTACCATGTGGCCTTGTGAAAACGGGTCTTTTGTCAAATGTTGCCAAGTAGTGACATATGTGTTTGTAAGTCACTAAAATACCCTAGAGGGGGGGGGGGGGGGGGTGAATGGGGTTTTAAAAATAATTTCTAACTTCTTTTTATTCTTACTAGAACATGCAGCAAGGTTCAATATTAATTTACAAGGTAAACTATGCAATGAATAATTTCACTTGAATTCAACAAGCTATTTACCACAATATAAATTAAGCATGCATGAACATAAAATAAGGAGATAGATATAGAGATATTGACACCGTGATTTTTACGAGGTTCGGTAACTCCTACTCCTCGGCTCAAAAAATCCCCTTCCTTGAGACTTTCCCGATCCTCACACTATGGCTCTTCCTTTAATAGGTGGAATAGCAAAACCTTTACAAAAGAGCTAACTAGCTCTTCACATAATCAAGAGAACAATCCTCACTTGATACAATGGGCTTCACTCACCCAAGATCACAAATTTGTGTATGCAATCAATATATCACTCAAGAAACAAAAACACTCAAAACCCTAAGGTTTTTATGGAAGATAGATCAAAATAAGCTCAAGTGTTTTTAGGTGATATTTCAAGAACTCAAGATATATGTATTCTCACATTATATTTTCAATAAGAAAATAGGCTCAAGGCTTGAGTTTAAATCTTCAAAATGATAAGAGTGAAAAACGAGATTTTGATCTTTCTTGCTATCAAAAGATTTTTTCAGAAGATGCTTGAGAGAAAATTAGAGATGAACAATATTTGGAAAATTTCTCACACAAGAACCTTAAGATTTCAATCCATATCTCTTTCTTTATATAGGGTAACACTAGGGTTTGGAGAGTGTATCTCACCCTAGACAATGTGGAGAGTAGGACCTGAAAATCAGCAAGCAAAATCATTTCTTTTTGGGCAAAAATATTGTTTAGAAATACTTTTCCTTAAAATCCTGAAGCACCCAGTCGACTGTCTGACGGCACCCAGTCGACTACCTCCATGCTTAGATTTAAAATATTTTTCCTAACGGCTAGGGTCAGTCGACTGTCTCAAGAAGGCCAGTCGACTGCCTCATGAGTCAGTCGACTGCCTTGGATAGCCCAGTCGACTGCCTCAGGCAATAAAAAATGTTCAAAACTCTCTGGTTCAGTCAGTCGGCTGGGTCCTTAACTGCCAGTCGACTGGGCACAGTCAGTCGACTGCCTCATGCAGTCAAAACGTTTTATAGCTCACTGGTTCATCTAGTCGGCTGGGTCCTTAATAGCCAGTCAACTAGGTCACAGTCAGTCGGCTGCCATTTCATGGCCAGTCGACTGGGTGGCTCCAAGAATTGTTTTCAAGGTCCGTTTTTGATCCGTTTGAGTTCGTTTGATTTATTACTTGAGCTTATAAGACCAATCAACACATAAGATACCTTGTTACAATATTCTCACCCGACCTATCTACCCCAGGTCTTGAGTCCAGCTTTTGTTCTTTCTTTGATCTTTTTGTCCTTCTTCGAGTTTGCGCTTGAGTTTCCTTATCGCTTGTTACTTTAGCGATCTTCCCGAATCATTTACCTGTATTTGCTGAAACACTTAGCTCAAAGTCATATTGGTACCAAACACGGTTTTGAATGTTTTGTTAATATAAAAATAAGATTTATTGCTTGAAATAAAATTTCAAAGCCAACAGTGTTTATTCCAGTTCTGACATATGTTGCTAAATAGTAGGATGCCACTTGGTTGGAATTTTTGGGTGTCAACAATTGTGTCCTATTTTTTTAAGATTTGTCGTTTTGTAGTATCCCTGTCATATCATTATGTGTTCCCGTGTCCGTATCCGTGTCCATGCTTCATAAGTGGTTATATTTCTGTCAAAAGATTATGACTCTCCCAATTGGGAGGTGAGGGGTTCGAGACTCCTTGGAGACATTGTGGGTGTGTGAGTTTCTTACCATTCAAAAAAAAAAAAAGGTTTATGACCTTGTTTGGATTAACTTTTTAAAAGTTACTTTTGGCTTCCTGGAGGAAATAATTGTGTTTGACAAAAAATTTAGAAGAATTTCTGGGTCTTGGAAGAGCGTTTTGAAAAAGTTAAGAAGTTCAATTTCTCAAATTGACTTCAGTTTTTTTTTTTTGTTCGGTGTAAAAGCAAAATCATAAGTTTGTCAAATAGGGCATTAATATAAAATGATATACTTGATATACTTAGGC
Source organism: Cornus suecica (assembly GCA_963922005.1). Lineage (NCBI taxonomy): Eukaryota > Viridiplantae > Streptophyta > Magnoliopsida > Cornales > Cornaceae > Cornus > Cornus suecica. Next base: position 89,896,608 of record OY998238.1, read on the forward strand.
CTTGTTTGGTAGGTGGTTCGGTTCCAACTAGTCTGGTCTGGTCTTGTGTTTTATGGGACCAGACCATGTTTGGTAGCATTGGTCCCAAATTTTTGGTTAGACCAAGTAAGACCAAATCAGACCAAAATGGCCTCATTTCAGACAAAAAAAAAGGTGGTTCCTAGTGGTCCGGTCCGGTCTTATTAATAAAATATATTTATAAATAATTAAAAATGAATAAATAATAATAAAAAATTAAATAAAACATATTTTAAAAATAATATATATATAAATAATAAATATAAAAAAATGAAATAAATAATACCTAATAATAATAAAAAAAATGAATATAATAATAATAAATAAATATAATAATAAATAAATGAATAAATGATAAAATATATTTATAAATAATTAAAAATATAAATAATAAATTAAATAAAACATAATAATAATAAAAAATGAATACAATAATAATAAATAAATATAATGATAAAAAATGGAATAAATAATAAATAATAATAATAAATTAATAAAATAAATAATAAATTACATAAAACATATTTAAAAATATAATAAAAATAATAAATAATAAACAAAATGAAATAAATAAATATAATAAAAAATAATAAATAGATATAATAATAAATAAATATAATAATAAATAATAAGTAAATATAATAATGAATAAATACTTCATAATAATAATAAAAAATGAGTATAATAATAAAAAATTAATATTAAATTAATAAAATATATTTTTAGATAATTAAAAATGAATAAATAATTTATAAATAAAATGAATTAAATAATTAAATAATAATAAATAAATAGAATATATTTATAAATTAATATATAAATTAATAATTTAATAATATAAATAATAAAATATATTATAAAGTGAAGAAATAATAAAGAAAGAAAGAAATAATACATAAATAAATATTATAATAAATAATAAATAAATAGTAAGACCAAACCGCTTACCAAATGGACTTTTTCAGATCAGATTAGACCGGACCAGACCAAACCAAACCAGACCAGAAAGACCGCCTACCAAACATGGCCTTATGTTTTGTTATAGACATCGATCAATGTATTTTCAATTTAGTAGTACACCTTCCTATTCATGAAGATTTGATGCTTAATTTGGAAAATCATAGCTTTTGAGTTAAAAATGGTAGTACTTTAAAACAAAAATATTGGTTGTGGCAAATTTTCAACTTGTCAATTCAAGGTAGTGGTAATGAAGTTTAAGTCAAAAAAAATTGCACCTTTTTTTCTGAAAAGAGGAAAAATTAAAATAATTTTTTTTGCAACTCGTTAGTGCAAGAATAAGTGATAATGATGTTTTGGGAGGTTCAAAAAAGTACTGGGAGTTTAGGGTATGCTCCTTTTGCCATTATTACATATTCTTTATTTTGAATATTTTTTTACTATTTTTTTTAATTCGTCTGGTCTACCTTTCTAACGGAGAATAATTATTTTATTACGTTTTATAGTATTTTTCAGGCAAATTATGTTTGTGTAACATAAGAAAATATAAGTACCAAAATAAATATAACATGTATAGATGGAAAGATCTAATACCGAAAATATTGATAAATTTCAAGTAACCTAACTAAACTAATTTTAAATGAGAATTTTATTGAATGACATATAAATGTATACCCAGACAGACTAAAGCTAGGGATAATCAACAATTTTTAGTAGCAAGACCAAGTCCATTAGGTCTCTAAGCATGGATTACACTAGCAGGTACATTGACCATTAGTGACTTGTATAAAGAGGTTTTGTTGGAACCCCCAATAGACCATCTGTATTTAAGCTAAGAAAAAAAAAGTTGCAGTATAGCTATTTAATAAATAAGTCAATTAGTTTAAATCCAAGCATTAGAAGATTGATTGATAATCAGTTATAGAGTTTTGAAAATGATGAACCCAAAAAATCCAAATTAAAAAAGTGTTTTTATTATATTGGAAGTCAATTATATTGGTGAACGCATGATGCACAAAATTTTAGTAGTATAGCCCAGGGCCCAATTAATAGAGTTGCAGAAAAAATTGAAAAATAAAGTACTTCTGCAACTTAAAATTGAAAAAGATTTATATATTTTACTTTAGCATGTCATAGACATTAAATACATGGTGTAATAACAAAAGAAAATGTTCACACCATAAATTATTGCACCAGGACATTCTTAGGAGTGGCCTTAGTCTTTCTCTTTTGTAATTAAAACTAAATAACTAGTGCTTGTTATTTTTCTTTTGTGTTAAATGTTCAAGGGTCTTTTCTCACATCGGATTAAGATGAAAAAATGATTGGATTTATAAATGGGTGGATGTTACCCTCACCTCACCTATCAGTTTAAATTTTTGGGTTGAATCGCAGAATATTTAATCTGTTACAGTTGATATCAGATGCAGACTCAATCCTAGATCCGGTTCCACGCAAAGCACCCGCTTGAGTTCTCACCACTGAGTTGAGTCCGAGTCCAAGTTAGATAGGCAATGTGGTATGATCGCAACGAAGGTGTTGCACGAGTTCAACCTGTTACACTATAATAAAATAAATTATGCTAGTTACTATGAGGGACGGAGCTAGAATTTCAATTTAAGGGGCCAAACTATTACCGATTTTATTTATACAATATAAATATTTTCAAGTTAATGTAATTAGCCTCTACCTATCTAATAATTGCAAATATATATAACTAGCTAAATTATATATATATAACTAGCCTATTTATTGCAAATATATATAACTAGCAAAATTTTAGCCTATTTCTTTTTCAAAAACATAATTAGCCTCTACCTATCTAATAATTACAACCAAAAACTAAAATAAAAAATCTCATAGTAAATTTGAACTCGAAAATTGTTTTAAAATAGAAATCATCTATTATGGAGTCTAGCTAAACAAATTAATTTTTAATATTGATACTCCAATAATCTCTAAGAGAAACGCGTCTTCCATTTTGTAACGAAATTATGTTTGGACAAGTTTCATCCTAAAAAATCCCCTTTAATAAAATTCTAGGTGTTAATTTTGATTATTTCATTTAACTAATTTTGATTAACTTATATAACAATCTCAAGTTTCTCAAGAACTATGTATGGGCAATTTCATTTACCAAAAAAAAAATGTATGGCCAATTTCAATAACTTAAAAGAGACTGTAATTCACCATAATTGATATCTTTTTGGTTAAAAAGGCTAAACATTTCGAAATTTGTTTCATGATATAATCATAAATGACATGGATGAATATATGACTCAACGTGTATCTAAAATTTTAAAAAATAAAATTATAAAATATATATTTTTTTGATAAATGAAATTGAAGTGGTGTTAAAATTAGGATTCAATTAATCAATAAAGTTTGAATGGAAATAAGTAATATCAAAATCTTACTATTCCTTGATTTGTGATATAATGTTAACATTACTTTTATGTTTTATTTAATTAGGGATACTAAGAGGTTTTTTTTCTTTTTTACTTTTATATTTTCGTATTTTGTAAATTTATGGGCGGCAAAATTTATTAAATTTTCATGATGGAAAGGGAAATTCTAAGTGTTTGTTTGTGAAGAGGTTGTCCCATTTGTTTCTCTATATAAGGAATATATTTTTATTTTGCCCCATCGACTAGAAACAGAAAGACGAGTAGTGCGCACTTTTGCAAAAGAGTACTAAAGGTATCGTAAGATTTTTGATTTCACAATTGAGATATGTAGAATATTTTATTCCGTAATATATAATTGTTCTTGATTTGTTTTAATTGTTTAAAATCCAACGGTGGTTTAAAGGCTAATGGATTGAATAAGTAAACGAAAAGAAAATTAAGAACAATCCCTGTATTTATTCATATCGCATGCTAATATATATACACTGTTTAACCATGTGTATAACTATGTATGGTCACGCTTGTTACCTATGATCTGAATTTTCACATGGATATTTATAAATAGATGCATGTGTTTATTGCAATTATATATGTATTACAGAAACTTGTTCCTTCATCTGTCCCACGTCATGGTTCCCTGATTTGGAGAAAAAAATTAATTAAAATAAAAGGTATGGAAGGAAAGTTTTTTTTTATATATATATATATATGGATCAATTAGAATGTGTTGGAGTCACCAGAGGTTTATGTTCATCTCCCGTATCAGCCTCCCCTGTGATTGGTTTTCTTCCATTGAAACCACCAAAGATTAATATATATATATACATATACACGGTGTTTGATCTAGCGTCCTTCGGATCGCCGACGATTGTTTTTCTTTTCCATGGTTGCCAAGACGGATTCCATCCATGGAACCCGACGAAAAGAATTTGAGTATACAAATTGATATATAGAAATTGGGTTATACCAATTAATGCTTTCATTCAATTAGTGGGCTGAAATAAAAATTATTGATATAATTGGACCCATTTATCCTAATGGGTTGCTTCTTGATTTAAAGAAATAGTTTTGGGCCCAATTGGTCTGTTTAAAACTAATTATTCTAGGCCTGAACTGTTGCAGTATGTGAATTAATATTTTAATTCAATTTTTGGGCTGAGAAGCATTTCATTATTATTCAACTAGTGGGTTATTGGTTTTGGGCCTAAGCTTTTAACAATTTCTTAAACCCAGGAGCCTATTTATTAAATTAGGATAAAATTATGTGCATACTCTTGTTTTTTTATTTTTTTTATGGATGAGCATGTTTGCTTGTAATTAAGTTTCTACTTGAAGTGAAGTTAAATTTATTTTATTTTTATTTGGATTGTTTATATATGTGCACATTAAAGAAATTAAGAAAATTATTTGACCCAAATAAAATGTAATTCTGAAGGTTAGATTTTTTTGGGGTTTAGAAAGATCGGTAAAGAGTCTGTTTCAAGGTAGTAACTGAAGTGGGTGCCAAAAGGTGACACACTCATGGAAGTTATTATTTTTGAAATAGGTCTCATAGTGGATTTTCTTATAATAAGACATTTGTTCTACCAAAATGTGATCAAAGCTTTTAGCGTGAGATGAGTGAGTAGAATAGTTGATAGTTTCTTTTTATGTTATCTGATATAACATGTTTAAAAGTATGAATGTTTCCGCTATTTAGAGATAACTTACCGGGATTGAACCATTTAATGGTTTGTTTATAATGCTTGAAGTACAAGTGTTGACATCATGTTGATTTATACTACCATATAAATGGAACTCTTGAAACGTTGCTTTATGTCATTCAAGGTAAAAATAGATTACAGAAAGATTTAAGGAGTATGGAGTTGAAGGTTGTTAAGGCTTACGTGTGGAAGATGGTATTGGTGTTGTTCATATTGATGCTCATAAGGAATGAAATAACAACCTTGGTAATGGCAGAGTCAAATTGCTTTGATAATTGTTACATTGGATGCACTCAAAATCCATCCCCATTTTCAGATTCGTGCCAAAAACAATGTGGAATTAAATGTGGATTTGAAATGATGGTATTGTCTATCCTTCTCTCCCTCTCTCTTTTCTTAAGTGAGTTTAATCAATAGATTATCGACATTTCTTTTTTTATTACACTCATGAATTATTTAATGATACAGGTTTAAAGAAGGTAAAAGTGCAGTGTTGAAGATGTCGGCGTTGAAGATAAAATGTTATTTAGTCTGAATCTAAAATACGAATCCTTCACACTGTATTTGGAATCAAATTATTTGTGATTTGGATTTGGAAAAGGAATTGGTACTGAAATAAAATTTTGTTTGTGTGTTTGGATGCTTACAGGAATTGGAAAGATTTTTTTTTGTTTTGTTTTTTACCATTTTACCTCCATTACTCTATGTATACATGTAAAAAAAGAGTATCTAATACACATTTTGACCCATCATAAGCAAAATAGTAAAATTAAAAAATAATGCATATAACGTAAATTTTAGTTAATATTATTTTTTTTCTCTTTTCTAAACTTATACTATTATAATAAGTTATTTTTGAAAAATTATAATGCACCTAAAAAGAAATATTAGATATATTAATAAAAATAGAAAACAAATTTCATAAAGAAATTCAAGTTTTGAACATTTCGATGACACGACATGGTATTTTTAATTAATTTTAATATAACTTAAAAATACATTATGAGCTAATTAAAATATACATAAAACTTAGGAAAACAACAATAAAACATATAAATAAAAAAAATCTAAAAGTGCAATATTTTATTTTTATATGGATAAAATAATTAAATATAATTTATTTTAAATGTTAGTAAATAATTATAATTTAATTTTTTGACATGTTCGTGCCGTTGTTGTGCCATGATTGTGTAGGATAAATATACCAAACTCCTAATAGATTTCTTTATGCCTTAATGGAAAGGTGGATGCAAAAGGAAAATGAATTGAAAATGGAAAGGAGGTTGCAAAAGGAAAAGTAATTGAAAATGGATTGGCAGAAAGATAAGTGCAAATAGAAATGTAAACAACAAAAAGTAAAGTGCATAAAATTGATATGAATTGAAAGAATATGACTTGTATTAAAATGACTGAATTTAAAATACAAGGAAAGATAAAAGTGTAAGAAAAGTAAATGACAAAAAATTAAATTTGTGTGTTGTTCCGAGGGGGGATTCTAATGTTGCTCCAAGTATTCTATTTATAACCTAAGTGTGTGTCTGTATGTGGTCTTCAACCATACTTCAGATAGTGTCATGTGTCCTTGCAACCACCCACTTTCTTGTCAAGTTGCCTTAGATTCTACAACGTATCCAACAGTTACTTCTTATGTAGCCATGTGTCCTGGCAGATACAACTGTCAGAAACCATTTCTTTTGTAACTTCCATCTTTCACGTTATATCAGATGGACATGAATAGTGTATTCTTGAATAATATTCTTCATAAGGAGGTGTATATGGAGTAACCCAAATGATTTGAAGATCCCCATTATTCCAATCATGTTTATAAACTTAAAAAGGCTTTGTATGGGCTAAAGCAAACTCCTAGAACTTGGCATGAAAGGTTGACCGATTACTTGTTGGGAATAGGTTTTCCTCAAGGGGGAGTGGACAAAACACAATTTATTCAGAAAATTGAGAGTGATATAGTTATTAATCAAATATATGTGGATGATATAGTGTTTTGGTTCCACTTCTGATCGACTTGCTCATTATTTTGGAGATCAAATGACACATGAATTTAAGATGAGCATGATTGGTGAATTGAACTTCTTTTTAGGGCTTCAGTTTAGGTAATTAAATGATGGGATTTTCATTTCCCAAACTCATTATGCCTTGGAATTAGTGAAGAAGTTTGGTTTGGAAAAGGCTAAGGATGCTCACACTCCTATGAGTACAAGAGTGTAAAACTTAGCATAGATATTAAAGGCAAAATGTCGATCCTATACTTTATATTGCATCTTTTTCCGATGGTGATTGGGCTGGTAATGTAGATGATAGAAAAAATACCACTAGAGGGTGTTTTTATAGTGGTAATTGCTTAGTTGCTTGGCATAGCAAAAAGAAAAATTGTGTATGCTTTTCTACTGCTGAGGCTGAGTATATAGCAGTTGGTAGTTATTGTACTTAGGTATTGTGGATGCATTAGATGTTATAGGATTATGGTTTTTTAAAAGGTACGATGACTGTGTTTTGTGATAACACGAGTGCGATAAATATTTCTAAAAATCTTGTTCAACACTCTAGGACAAATCATATAGATATTCGACATCATTTCATTCGAGATCTTGTTGAATATGGTATAGTGTCTCTAAAGTTTATATCCATAGATTCTTAGTTGTTAGATATCTTTACAAAACTATTAAATTTTCAAAAGCATTTTAGTCTTAGGAAATATATTGGTATGCTTTCTTTAGAATAAATATCTTCTTATCTAACATTCTAGAAAACATTGTATTATTTTCATAGAATTGATAGTTTATCATGCGTTTGTATTATATTTATTCATACATGCATTTAATATATATATATATATATATATATATTGTTTTCTGGAATGAAGAGCTTGGCTATAATAGAAAAGTTGTCATATTTTACTCTATTATCATATTTACTTGTCTGATAATGCATATGAGAAGTAGAAATGTTAGTTTGACCTAAGAATTATTGATGTTCACTTGACATGATTATTTTATGTTGAAAAACCTTAATCTTAGGTGCTTGTTTTACTTCGTAGATGATCGTAATGTCTACTGAAACTGTTAATTTTTTTTATTTAACCCGAAGTGATATATAGGTTCATAAGTTAGGATAGATTGATCGATACTTTTGAATACCTATTGCATGTTCATGAATATTGAGGTAATGTTGAAAGAAGAAAGAGAATGAAATAATGAAGTATATGATTGTCTTTTTAAAACCCCTTAGAGCAATAACCCATCTGCTGAGTAACCGGGTCTCAGTACCTCAACAAGCATTGAGTATTTGCGTAAAAAGACATACGTGATTATCTCAAATTGTCATCCCAAGAAAAAATTAAAAAATATCTGAAGGGGTGCAAAAGAAAAAATTCGAGACAAAAAGAAAATAAATTGTGTTCCCCTTAACTAGCAATCAAGTCCGAGTTAAAGATTTGATTTCTAGCTTGGGTTTTGAACTGATGTATCATCACGTTTGGTGAAAATATTCTCAGAATTAGTATGTATTGCTTTCATCTTACCTGAGTGCTTGCACATGAGTCTTTTCATATATATGAATACTATGTAAAAATTGACTTGTGCATTTTTGAGTCTTCAATGTATGTGTGCTGATTTTCTTCACTACCGTGTGTATAATGGTTGAGTTAGATATGAAAATATGATGTGTTAATGATTAGATCGTTGTCTCTACTGCCTTACTCGTATATTTATAAAACAAAATATTTTTGTTTTACATTTATTCATGACATTTTGCATTCATACATTAGTAGTAGGGTCATGCATCGTATAGATTTATGTTATAGTCTATTAAAGTCTTATATCTTGAAGTGATAATTGAGTATTTCCTTACATTTCTCTAAATTTGTTTATATTATACTCTCTTTGTTTGTCATTTCAGTGACAAAAATGGGGAGAAAGAGATATTTAGTTGAGGAAGAAAGAGAGATCTTGTTAAGGGGGAGAGTTTTTACTTGAGGGGGAGTTTACTCTCAGGGGGAGAAATAGTATTTTTTATACTATGATGATCATTATGATGTCATTGATATTGTGTTATTCTTATGATCATTATATCTGTTTTTCACACTTGTTTTTCATGGTATTGTTCAGTGTTGTGGTTGCAAGAATAGAAGATCATCATGAGGGCAGTCTGATATTTTATATCTATGTTTATGGGTGTGTGTTCATAGGTATAGATATTATGTTGTTGTTTGTGATGATATCTTTGTAAAACATGATTTTATCTCAGAATGCCAATGAAGAGATTGTAAGAACATTTGTATATTGTTCATTGTTGGCATGTTCTCGACAATAACCATGTTGAGTAACTTGTAAGGTCGGGTTGTTTAGAAAAATTAAAGTGATCAAGCAAATGAATCAACAAGTTTCATCAAATTCAAAACAAGCTTAAAGTAGTGAAGATGAAGCAAGTTTGAGCGAAAAATGCATTTCGGATGGCATAAATGATATTTTTCGGAACCGAAACTTTGGTAAACATACCAATGGAGTTGAGGGGGTTCAAATGGAAGAAAATTTGGAAAAAGTAGTTTTCATGAATTTTGTTATGCTTGAGCTACGCTTACAGTTGTTAAAAGGGGCTTTAAACACTCAAAACTACTACGCTTGTGAATTTTAGCCTACGACTAAGCTACGCTCAAATGCATAATGTAATAATAAATAAACAAAATGTTCACACCAAAAATTATAGCACCATGACATACTATGAGTAGCACTTGCTTCTTCCAACAGTTAATTCTTATTAATGAACCATAAGAAACGTTTTCGGTGTTCAAAATTTGGTTTTGCTTAATGATGTGGTATGAATAGTCTGATTTGTTTTTATATGAAAATTAGGGTTTAGTTTCTTTTTAATTTAAATATTTTGCATAATTTGTCTAATTTAATTTGAATATTTTTTCGTTAAGCACATAATTGCAGACAATCTATAAGGGAATTCATTTACTTGATTGCCTCAAAGAATTGTTACCAGATGTCAAAATAATATTTGCCCAGTGTTTTGGAAGAAATTGCATCTCCTTTTTTCATTTTGGGTGTAATAGAAACTAGCTTGAATTCTACTTTCATTTTTGTTTCCTTACAATAGGCATGAGACAGAGTAGGAGTGAGAGATACATTTGGTTTTGTACTGCATTTATTTTCCACAGTAAATATAAATTTTAATTGGTAATTGTTGGTTAGTATTAAGTATTACAATTTTCATTGAAAATTTCTTATTGTGGAAGTGAGGATTCTACAGGTTTAGTAGCATTCTTGTTTGAGAAATTTGCAGCGGTTTAGGAGTATTTTATTGTAGAAATTTAGTACCTTGTGGCAGCAGTCATAACTGCTGCAAAAGGCTCACCATTAACTGTTGTTATAGAGTTGAGTTTATGGCAATGGTGGCACCTAAGGCAGTGATCCTAACTGTTGCCATATATTCAATACCTATGGCGACTAAGGTTTAGGCAACAAATAACTTTTAGTAGCAAATGTTTGCCACCATAGGCTATGGCGGTAGTTTTTGTGGCTTTTAGCAGCAGATAAATCTGCTTCAATACAACAAATAAATCTATTGTTGTAGTGAATATAACAGTTTCAAATATCTTTAATGAACTTCTGAACCTATATATAAAACTATATAAATGGTGTTTCATGACATTAAAAGGTAAAAAAAATTGACTGAGAGATTTGAGGAGTATGGAGCGGAAGGGTGTTAAGGCATGTGTGTGGAAGATGGTGTTGGTATTGTTTATATTCATCCTCATGAGAAATGAAATAATATCATTTGTAATGGCAGATTGCGAAAGTAATTGTGTTTATGATTGCCTACAAAACCCACGCGATAATTCAGAAGTATGCACAGAAGGATGTTCAATCTCTTGTGGTGGTGGACGTGGTACTATCTCTTTCCCTCCCTCCTTTCTTAAAGTGAGATTAATTAATAAATTATTAACTTTTTATTTTATTTTTTGTTACAGGTAGTCAAAGGCACTCTTGAAAGCGCAACTTTGGGATGACGTGGCAGTGGCTTTCCGCGAGGTTCGCTTGTCACCAAGTCTATAAATTGTTGGGGGGACTTGAGAGTTTAGAGAAATAAAGTTTCTAGAGAGAGAGTGATGAACTCTTTTTGTTTTCTAGGCTATTCATCATCGGATTAATAAAATTGTTATCTTTATATACTTGTATCAGTAAATGTAGGAACAATTTCTAATCAATTTATCATTGGAACCCTTACATAGGATTCTAGAGCCTACCCTACTAGACACAGAATTTGGCAAAACCCTTCAACATGGAAGATGATCTCACTACCTCTTCACCATCCACATGAGTTCAAGTTAAAAAAAGAAAGAATTATACAGATGGACCCTTAAATAATAAATATACACAATGCATTTTCAATCTTTTGTGGTGGTGGTGGTACTATCTCTCTCCCTCCCTCCTTTCTTAAAGTGAGATTAACCAATAAATTATTATCTTTTTTTTTTTTATTTTCTTCTTACAGGTCAAGGTTAAAGTAGTCTAAAAAGTTGCTTAGAAGATATTCTTGAATAATTTTACAATGATACAAAATAAGTTATTCTTGATATTGACAATGATAATGAGGAGGAATGTATCGTCATGGAATATTTTATTTAAATAAAGTGTGTGACATTGTAAGCAATGAATTTTCTTATTGATCATAGACCTTTTATTTTTCATAGAATTTAATCAGCAGCTGCCCAATGGGGATAAGATATTTCATAAGAATTCTGTAACCATAAATAATTGAGATTGGTGAGACTGAACCCATGTTGGTAGATAGGAAATTGATCCCTTATTTATGCTAAATTATTCTAGGAGAACTAATAGGGCTCGCTTTGAAGTTTCTTAGCTTTCCTGTTTGTCCAGTGGGCCTGTTTTGTTAGGCAACCCAACTTGGGTCCACCCTTGTGATTGGGCCATTCGGTTGGCTAGATTTGCCCCCACAATTAAGGTTCTATTTGACAAAGCTTCTACTTTTGCTTTAACACAGAATAAAAAGAGAAGCATAAGTCATTTTAAAAAGTTGGTACCCCGACATCTTTAAAACTTTCTTGCAAGACTCAAAAGCTCAAATAACGAAATATTTTGCCAAACACCGCTCAAAACTATTTTTCTTTTCAGAAAACCAAAAACAACTTTTGAAAAGCACATCCAAACAGGGCTTGAAGTAAATGGAACTGCGAGGCGTCAAAATAGAATGGAAAAATTATGGGTCTGTTTACGAATAGGAAATATTTCATGTTTCTTACTTTCACTTCCTGAAATGTGAAAATAAAAGTAAAGTTATATTTCACAATTTCCTTCTACTTTCTAACTTAGTGAAAGCATATTCTCCACTAACAAAAAATGAAAGTATTTTCTCTTTTTATTTCTTCTCACTAATTCTAAAATTATCACAACAAACACGTCTAAATACCTAGTTGTCACACCCTGTTATTCCTGATACCCCAATCTGGAGAATCAGCGAATCCCGAGGTATGACGTCACCAAAAAAACGACAACTAAAAATTAATAATAACATTGAAATACATGGAATAGAAATGAAAAGGAAGTATTCCATGTCACCTGAGTGATAGAAACTCAATAAAGAATTCTAACAAAAATTTGGCAGAGTTCCGTCTGTAAATGGAATATCCGGACAACCCAAAATTAACACAATAGAACAACCTGCCCATAATAACATAAATAAAATCAATGGCACGTAACCCAACATTCCAGAAACCTACCAGGGTTGAGGTAGTGGAAAAGAGCACCAATACCTCTACACAACCCCTCTAAAATCAACTGAGCCACCAAGCTTGAATAAGAATACAAAAAATCATACGGTAGTGCTGAAATGATACAAAGGCACCCCGAAAATAATAAATACACAAACTGAAGATACAACACAAGAGAATCTGCCAACAACCTGGCTCCCAAGAGAATAAAAGAATACACAAGTGTAACTACGGAAGGAGGAACAAAACTACCGTCCCAAATCACCCGTATCGTCATTGCCGAGTACGCCGTGCTGCATCCACCTGCAACCTGTTGTGGGGGTGAGCAAAACTACGCGTTCACCATAATATCAAAACATCACATTAATAGCCGTCTAGAAAAGGCTAACCATCCCGTGTGCATGCATCTATCCTAGGTCGGTCAGTTGTCTCATGTTGCACCCACGCCAAATAGAGACCCCAAAATAATCTCATCACTAACCTCAAGTACACTACGGATATCATAAGAACTACAGATCAACAAAAATATAAACAACACATGTATATGTATATATATATATATATATATATATATATATATATATATATATATATAACGTCCTGTAAATAACTAAACCTGTTACCTAGACCTATAGACAACCAATCTGAACTCCACTCTCATCTAGAGATACTACAAGGACTAACTATCTACCATACCATGCACCTAGCATGCTGCTCAAGGTTCCTAGGAGGTAAATAGATCACTCAGTAGGATTACCGAAAGAGAATCATCATAACCATGCCCCCAACTCGATCATCGCCCATAACTAGCATCACTATCAAATCATTCCTAGAGAGTCTCACTCTTATAATTCTAACCTCAAACTTGTCCTCTTATTCACAATAACCAGTGAAATAATCCGTTCACTTAAATGATTTTTTCTCTAAGACCCCCTATAGTAAAGAGAATTTATAAAATCAACTAGTGGTCATAAGGTAGGTTCACACTACTACCATCTATTCATCGAAAGTAACATAAGTGGAAGAACTCTGTCATTAGATAAGATTCGACAATTTGAAGTAAATCTCCAATTCATACAACCTACTGAGGCACAAGAAAGGGGTATTAGAGTCATTTAGTCCTAAAGAGATGCCGGGGCCCTCGGGTTTTTAAAGAAAAATACTGAACCCCGAAGGATTCAACCGGTTTTTAAGAAAAAGTTTAGGACCCGGTCAAATCTATTTAGTTCCAATGTCTCCGAACCCACCCAAGGTATTACGAATCGCACTACGTGTGCATAAATCAGTATCATTCCTCTTACCCGAGACTAAGATAAGGAAACTATAAAAACAAAGTGTGCCTTACGTATGCATAAAAAGGTAATCAATTCCATACCCACCAGTATCACCATCAGATCTCCATAATACTCTAAGATCTGAATATCACTATAGCATAAACAAATGATCAATACCATCCTCAAACATTGTCAGATTGCCTCAAAATTACTATCAAACGTCCACTCGGGAGTATGACAACTCAAACCATTATGGGTACCTCAATTTACATTCAATGGATCCTTAAGACATATGATAGTCCAACATTTAACTACGGATGTGGTGTTGAATAATATGTAGAGTTAAAACAACTCTAGTCTAGAGAAAAAGAAGAATGCTAACCTATCATACCCGGTTAGACCTCAAATCAACCATTCTTATATATATCAACTAGAGTAGTATACCGACCACTCATAACCTCATACACAGACCAATGCTCAAGGGCCTACCTGGCCGAACATTACAAACTCAACTAAGTCCCTGTAAAATGTTAATCAACGCAACTAGACACCCAACTCGGGGGAGGGGCAGTTAATTACCAAAATCTCTTTTCATTTATCCACACTCAACTCAATGAAGTATCAGTACATCACTAACCAACTCAACTAGAGTCCAACTCAAAGGGAACAATTTCACCCCAAAGCCTATTTCCACTTATAATCAAGTAACCACCTGGAACACATGCCAATCGTGGCTCCACTAATCCAGGTTTTAACATTGTTACATTTTCTTTCTTCTAAATTTTAAAATCTTTAACTTTTATTCACATTGAGTTAATTTCCACCATTTTAATGAATTTACAAATACCATATGCTCAATAACAGCAAATATCAACAGTATAAAAGATCAATACCTAATCATATAAATGAATGAAAGCTCAATGTGAATGTTATGCAATGGCAATGCCAACAACACCCTATTTAACATGGGACAACTGGGTATAATGTCACCAAAGTAACACAACCACGAGGATTAAATCGACTCGTGAAAAATATACCGTGTTCGGATCAAATCCTCCCACGCCTCCCTGATTCTCGGATTACTAGTCCGTCGGTAGCGAGAACACCGTCTGGCCAGTTGTTGCGACGATCGGGAAGACTCACAAAAATGGTATGTGAATGAGACATGAAACCACACCCAATGCAATATCAATGCTCATGGTGTATGAAATATGTATATCATGCCTCAACAGTGAATCAATAATCGAAATATAATATCATCAATTGACAAATATATGTCTCACAATCCGTTTTACACAACCAATCCACAATATATAAACATTTTCATTTTTCTTAAAAGCATGTGTTAGTCACTAATTGACCCTAGAGGGGGGGGGGGGGGGGGGGAGGGGGGTAAATAGGGTGTTCAAAACTTATTTCTAACACTTTTCGAAATTGGAACACGCTATATTTAAAAATCAATTTCTCAATAACAAGTATATGATTCAATCAAAATTCTCTAATAATTAATTTCAAGACAAATTATAGCATACAAGATATTCAAGTAATTATAGCATGCAAATTTATCAAGTAAATAGAAAGAGATAGAGAGATTGACACCGTGATTTTTTTTAGGTTCGGTAACTCCTACTCCTCGACTCAAGAACCCCTTCTTGAGACTTTTATCTATCCTTTCACTATGGCCCTTCCTTAACAGGTGGAATGACAAACCTTTACAACACAAGCCTCTCGAGCTTGTCTCTCAATCAAGAGAACAACCATCTCTTGAAGAATCGGTGGACTTCACTTGTCCAAGATTACAAATTCGTATGTAATCAATAAAATCACTCAAGAACAAAAACACTCAAAACCCAAAGGTTTTTATGGAAGATAAATCAATATAAGCTCAAGTGTTTTTGGTGATTTTACAATAGCTATAGAAATGTATTCTCAAAGGATATGATCAATAAATGATATTTGGAGAATAAAAAGAGATACTAGAGGTTTTGATTTTCAAAGAAACTCGGAGAAAATCAGATTTTCAAAGCTTGGTTTCAATGGCCTTTGTAGAGAAAATTTCTGCAGAATTTTTGAGAGTTTTCCTTTCTTTTGTATTTCAATCTCTTAGCTTACAATAGACACATCTCATTCTATATATATCAATGCTTTAGGGTTATGAGAGGGAGTATTGATTTAGAGAAGACAAGAGCCGTTTGAAATCCATTAAACATGATGCACAAAACATGAAAATTGTTTTCTATCAAAACTGCAGATTTTAAGGAGCTCTTAGTCGACTACATGGAGTCTCTAGTCGACTAGAGGGACTCTCTTAGTCGACTAGATGATGCTCTAGTCGACTCATTGAGGAGCTTTAGTCGACTACTCTATGAGTTTAGTCGACTACATGAGAATGGATTGAAAACTGATTGCTTCTGATTTGTTTAGTCGACTACTAGAGAATACAAAGGATTCTTCTAGTCGACTATAGCTTGAAAAACATTTAATAAAAATATTTTTATTTCCGTTAAGTTCGGTAAATCATTTTTCATTCCATTCGAGTTCGGTTCATTTTATACTTGAGCTTATACGATAAAATCGACACATAAAATTACCTTGTTACAATGATTGCTCCCCGACCTATCTACCCCAAGTCTTAAGTCTTCAACTTTCGCCTTTGCCGTTGAATTATTTGATTTTCCATTTTTGCGCTTCAATTTCTTTCACAACTTTTTGCTTTAAATCAAGCTTTCTTTCCGAGCTTGCTTTCCGTGTCGTTTCCTTTTCGAGTTTGTTTTCCGAGTCGTTCACCTGTCTTTTGCTGAAAACATAAACTCGATAATTCATTAGTATCAAACACTCTTCAATGGTTTGTTATCATTAATTTTGGAATTGTTTGCCGAAAGTAAATTTCAAAGCCAACAACATGCTTTATAATTCAACTATAGCAGCAAATCACGTTAATTTATCTCAAGATCATCCAGGTTCTCAATTTCTCTATATTAATAAGTTCTTATAAGTTTACATGCTTTTCATTTAATTTTTCAACTATTGTTTTCAAATTAGTCCACCTCGGGAACAATACAAATTCGCAATACAACTTCATTATATTTTACGAGAAAAATAAACTAAAAAGGGAACTAAAACCATGTCTAAGTTTTAACGTCCCTCGTTCTCGTGAATCCCCTAACTTAGTTTTTATTTCAATAAAATATATATAATAGGGAAAAAATTCAATTAACCAGATCTACGTCCACATACACCTTCTAATTTAACTCTCCGAAGTATTTCTATTTCCGCCAATCATCTAATCCAACTATGGGTACTTTATAAATTTTATAAAATTCTTAAATTTCCGTCTATCACTAGGAATTTAATTAAACGTTTTTATTTACCTATAAACATACAATGGAGATTTATTAACATTTTCTACACACTATTAGTGAGTGTCAGATATGAATATATATAAGAATATATATATGTAAATTCCCACCTATTTTAAAGCTTACAGAACAGCCCCGAACTGTCCCGCCGTGAACAGTGTCGGCTGTGAACAGTGCTCGCTCCCAAAGTTGTCCGAAAATTATTTCAAATATACCGAAACGTCCGTCTTGACGACCTATATGATATATACGAAGCCCATTAGCAATCAATAAATAAATTTAAACAAATCTAATGAAAACCAAACCGAAAAATTGTACCTATAATATGAAATTCCCAACGAACCGCTCAACGGTTTCGCACCAAATTCGAATATATTGTGTACGACATCGGAAGCAAGCTATCCTCAAAGTTTCACGCCAAATAAAGCTCGAATCGACACTAAGTCGACCCAACTCGGTCTGGCCGAACACCTCCCTAGTCGCCAGCACCACCTAGCTCGAACTACGCCACGTTGCCACCACGTCGCCACTGTCCTCCTCTGTCAGACGACCACCAAATAGGCGACCAAACCCTAATTCGTAGCTGAAACCCTCGCCAAATCGCATCTGGACTGTAATCGCGGCCACCTCACGCCACCACTACGCGAACCACCACCCGACACCACGCGACCACCAATAGCCACCAACGTCGCCATCGTCATCGCTCAAGGCCGACGACCTCTGCCCTAGCCCTAGGTCTCGAAACACCACTTAATCGACAGTCTTTCTCTTAGTCGCGATACTCCCATTACTAACGACCACAATCACACCATCACGTGACACCAGAACCGCCACCGTCGCTAGGTCGCTGCAACCTCCGGCGATGCCTCCAACAGATCGTGCCTTAGGCTGCGCGATCTCCCTCTCCAGTCCGTTTTTTCATCTTTCTCTCGTCGTGAACCAGCAAGGAGGAAGAAGATAAGGCTACCGACAGGGAGGAGAGGAGAAGCAATTGAAGTCGCAGAGAGATGAGTGAAAAGAGGTCTGATGTGCGTGAGGGATTAGAGAAATGGAGAAGCTTGGAGAAGCTTCGTGAATCTTTCTCTCCAATAAGACAATAATACATATACCTATATATATAATTTCATTTAAATACATTTATTAAATACTCACATATATATATTCCCAATTAAAAATATATGTATAATAAATCCCGAAAATGTACCGGGAATCCCCAAATAAAATCACACGAGCCCGTAAATATAAACGGGACGCCCAATAATTAATACAATCCGAAATATATAATCCGAGGTGTAAAACCCGAACACTACATCAACTCCCATCATTAATCAGCTCAAGCCCACGAACCAAACACTTCCTTAACAACTCCGACAAAAGATTGGTCTCAGTCCATCTATCCAAATTCTCAGTTCGCTAAATTAATAATCGAAAATCCCTGCTAATGACAACTCAGAACCCGCCACCTCAAGTGCGAAAAGCGAAAAGAAATCATTTAGCCTCAATTAATAATAAATAATAATAAAGGGAAAACCATAAGAAAATCCCTAAACGATGACACGTGTACTCGGAAAATCTACGAGTCGCCCGATAAATAATACTAGCGAAGATAAATAATTTGAGGTACAAAATCCAATTACCGGAACACCGGGTACGTACAAGACCCACCGGATAATCACAAGCAATAAGGCACGGAAAGAATCCGAGAAAAATAAACAAGTACAACCACATTAACACCTAGGGCACGTAGATGCAATCACAGAGAAAACAAGCAAAGGAAATATAAATACTCCTAAGCACACAGTCAAACAATATATAGAGGCACATACGTACAAACACAGAGTACGTCAATCAAATAAAACACATAATAATCCTATTACAAGGGAAAACAAAATGTCAAACCCCTAAAACACTAAATGCCAAACTCGCATAGCTGAGTCGAGACCTTTAACGTCGGTCAACAAACCGTCCCGCCACCCAGTCGAAGCACTAAAAGTCGAGTGTCTAAACGAATCCACTTAATCGACAATAAGAATTCACATCGACGTTTCACTAAGTCTGAAACACTACCGTCACATCAAGTCAAGTCATGTAATCACAAACAACAGTCCACGAAGTCCTCAAGTAGACAATCGTCCAGCCGTCCAGTCAGCTCCAAACATTAAACGCAAAAAATTTACACGTGAAACACTAAGAATAATCATGACGTCATGAACAAGTGACATCACAATCGAAAATAAATTGGAAATAATTCCATAAATTTGGGAAAATAATATGGGGTGTTACAAAGTCGTCAAAATACTCATCACCAAATAGGTGTTTTCTATATTTGTTTCCTTTCACTCAATCTATATTATCAATAATAAATACTCCTCCTTTAAAGTAATGGAATGAGAGGCGTCAAAACATGATTTGGTGGCCCTTTATAGAAGAAATAATTCAATTTTATAAATATTTGACAAAATGCGGAAGGACTTCCCTCTTTCTTTCTTTCTTTTTTTTTTTTTTTTTTTGTTTTTTGTTAAATAAATATAGCTTCTGTAAATAGCAGGATTTGAAAAGGCTTTCAGTAGTCTACCCATTGTAAATTTGTAATGGAGCACTACTCGGAGATCAAACAACTAGCAAGCTAAATATAAATATTATTTATTTTTTAATAGAATACTTCAAAAAACAACAATTAGGCAAAGCCATTGCTCACCTTTTCATAATTTTGTGCATTAAGCTCATATTTTCACCACGCCTAATCTCAAAAATCATGCTTACAAGCTATGACTAAAAAATCATACAAATAGTGGAAAAATAATAATAAAAACAAAAAACAAAAAACAAAAAAAGAGGAGGTTCATATATGTGTAGACCAAATAATGCTAACGAAAACTTGAGAAGAAAGTGAAACATTAGCTTTTGCTAAAAGAATAAAATTATTCTGACAGAAAATAACGGATCGTCACTAACTATCAATCATGATTATGAGTCCGTCAATCATGTTTGTTCTACCTCTCGACTTTTTTTATTGTTGTGATAATGTATAACATGCTTGAATAATATAAAAAAAATAATAACATTTTCAATCTTTCAAAATATGCTAAATTACATCACACATTTAACAAATTATAAAATTTGTTATTGTTGTGGTGCCTCCATGTGATCTCACTCTTCAATTGTGCACATCTTTTGTGGTCCTGCCATTGGGATCACACTGATTTAGCAGTGGCTTGACCCTCTGTAACGTAACATTTACAAACAAATTAAAGAAGGCAAATGATGCCTCTGAGAACATCAACACATTTTGTAAAATCGCACGTCTTTTGTGGTGCTCCATGTGATCCCACTATTTTAGCAATGGCGTGGTAGATTGTGACATAATATATACAACCAAATTGAGGAAATCAAATGGGGCATTCTTATCATAGAGGCATGCGTCCAACAAAACCAATAATGCAGGACATAGCCTCATACCTGTCATTGGAAAAACAATCTATCTACAGTAGAGAGGTGTCAAATGGGCGGGTTTGGGTCGGTTCGTTAACATGCGAGTCATAAACGGGATCACTGGTCTGTTCATAACCTGTTATAACGGGTTGGGTTGTCGGCCCACTTTTGAAAATAATAAAAAACTTGCTGTCGGAGGTGCATTTTTAAATAACAGGTGAATTCAAATTATTTCCAAGCAAGTAATGATACATTGATACAAGAAGAGGTAAAAACAATGATCTTTCACCCATGATCTCAATTTTAGTTTTCCAACAAAAAATTAAAAAATAATTGGTAATTGTCTTAACCTAATCCAACCGATAAACTAAATATATTTTGCTGATGGCATCATGCAAAATGAACCTCCAACCTAATGTAAACCCAAAAGCAAAACAAACCACGGTTTTTCAAATTCAAGTAATTTGCTTTGGGATATACAAAAAACAAAGACAGGGACATCCATACTTCCATTTCTGAATAAAAATATCGATCTTCATCTCTACTTGTCGAATAGTACTCATCATTTAATCCACCTGCCTCATGTTGATGTCCAGAGCAGATGAAGTCTCCCATTGCCAAACAATGGCCTCGGCCTAAAACATCAAAATGCAAACACAATTAAAACCCACAAAAAAATTATAAAATTAGAGAAACCTAATTTAAAAAGAATTCACTTCATTAACATTTAGTTAAAAGCTTTTGGGTGGAAATTAAAGCACTAATGGGATATTAGAAAAGATAGTTCCAACGGGCTAGTTATCAATACAAAGACAGTACAACATAAAGGACTACACAAAACAGAGAGCATCTAACTAAAGGGTATCGATTTTATTCGCATTGGATCGTGATAATAGTATAACAAATTCGAATAATATAAACTGATAATAATAGTTTTATCCCATCAAATTTTTTTTATTATCTTTTATAATTTTATAGTATTTTTCAGGCATACAGTTATTGATATCAACAAATTGTGTTAGTGAAACATAACAAAAAATAAGGACCTAAGAAAAAAAAAAGGACTAAAATAAATATAACACATCCAGATGAAAATATCTAACTCCCATAAAATTTAATTGAAATATTAATAAAATTTCAAGTAACATAACGAAATTTTGAATTAGACTAATTTTATTGAATGACACTTAAATGTATACCCAGACTAAAGCTAGGGATAATCAACATTTTTTTAGTAGCAAGAATAAGTTCATACGGTGTGGATGCAGAAAAATTACACAATTATAATTGGGGTAAAAAATTGGATCCCTTTCATTTATCAAAGCCATGTATTTATACATAATTATGATAAATGGGTCAAGTCCATTTACCCAAGTTTATCAATCCCTTAAATCAGGGGATTTGATAAACTCTACCCTTTTTTGGACTCTTTATTCCATAATTGGACTACTCCTTAACTTGTGGATCACTTATCTTCTAGAATTTTCCATATGCCCATTATTTCTTTAGCCCACTTGTTTCCAGCCCATCTGCCTTCTGCCTATCTGTCGTTGGCCCATCAGTCGTCGGCCCATCAGTCATGTGGCCCATCTCGGTTGGGCCATGTATTATTTTAACTATTATACAGGCCCCTGAGGTTATGGGCTTTTGTGATTTTTTCTTTTTCAAAGCCCATGACCGAAAATTTAAACACCATTATACATATATATACATATATGGACTTCATGGGAAATGAGGGTTTGGTGAGCTGTCAATCATTGATGAGCATTTATGGGCATTTGAAATGAGTGGCCATTACTTCCTTGATCTCAGCTCCATGATGGCTTATCGTGGGTCACGTGACCTTCGGACTTCGTGCAACCTTTTGGCCTCCTTCTCCCTTCTTATAAAAACCTCTCAAAGCTACTTCATTTCTCACTTCTCATTTACATTGTTTGTAATTTATGCTCTCAATTCTCATCTCTGAAGCACGTCCCTCTCTACTCCCTGAAATTCTCTTTTGTTTGGCCAGTTCCAGATCCTTCAGTAAGATGGTGACCTGCTTCCACTTGAAGCCTTCCCTGACACATCACTATTACCTGAGTAAGTCGGACAGTCTCCTCTCTTTCTTTTAATTTTCACCTCTGCCTCCCTTCTGTCTCTTCTACCTTTCTTAGCATTATGTCTGATAGCAACGACACCGGGTCGGTAGAGGATGTCGTCCTATCCTCTTCTACTGGTACTGATCCCACCAGTAGTGACAGTCCTCAGTCCAATTGCCAAGGAACCTCAAAAACAACTCCCCAAAACACTGACCTTCCAGGCTCATCATCGAACGAACCTGTGAATCCCAAGCCCTCCGAACCGTTTGTAGTGGCCCCACTTAAGAGAATCCAACCTGAGGTAGACGTTAAACATCTTCGGGCTGAGACCCAAGTACCTGGGGATGTTGATGTATCCCCTTACCTAGGTTACTTAGACTTTACCCAGAGTCAGGGACTAGCACCCGGTAGCATTCTGCTATCGACATCTCACCTTAGGGTTTTAAGGTTCCCCCTTCACCCTTTCTTTCATTATGTGTTCTTCATGCTAGGCTTACATCCCCTCCAGCTGAACCCGAACAACCTTAGGATTATATCTATGCTTCTATTGTATAATCGGAACCTGGATCTCAACTTAGGTTTAGTCAATCTACTCCTCTGTTACTTTTTCCAGAACGCCAAAGTGAGCAAGGGTAGATATAATCTCTTTCCCTTCCAAGGTTGGAGCATTTGCACTAACACCGAAAAGTTTGATAAGGGATGGAAGGAAAGGATGGTAGTTGTGAGTGGCAACTGGTCTTACCCCTTTTCGCGTATATTCCCGATCCTAAATACTTTCGGTGCCATCCGTCTACCCATCTACCGCCCTCTCCATAAAGCCTCTTGTCTTTGCAAACACTGTGACCTTCATCAGGGGGATTACCCCTAAAAATTCCTGAGTTATGAGGATAGGGACATCCCTCTTACTTTTATAAAACAACGTATAGGCCTCCTGAAAACCCATGTCTGGGGCAAAGCCCGCTCTGCTACTGATCTGCTGACTTTGGAAAATCTGGAGTCAATTTCTAATTTGGGCGCTGCTGTTGACATGATGGACTTGCCTGACAATCCTGTCTGCCAGATACCCCCAAATTCCCGAAGGGGTCACCATGGTTGATGTTGTTCCACTCTCAACAGCACCGGCGATTGCTTCGATACCTCCTTCTACCCAGCGCCCGGTAGCGCCCCCAGCACAGAATCCAGTAGCCCTAGAAAATCCTTCAGTCATCAGGACCCGATCCAGCACAGGCGGCGGGGTGGCCAGCAAGAGAGCCAGAACTCAAACGACTGATGCTTCTACCGGCCAGCCCCCACCAGCTGGTCAGAAGGCTCCCCGTACTTCAATTCCTTGGGAGCCGAAGTTTATTCTTCCCAATGGGACTCACATATGCGTTGATCAACTCACTATCACTCAGCCAGAATCCCTTCAGGCAATGGCGAAAGGGATCTGGAGTCCAGCTGATAGGGCTACTCAGTCCAAAATCTCCAGGACTGATCTAGCAAAGAAGACTTCCATAATGGTCATGGAGGTATATGATTTAGTCTTTGTTTTATAACTTTGCTTACTACTTTCTGCCATATTCTGCATTAATATGCCCTTCCTGTGCAGCTTTTTTATGGGGTTCAGGCCTACAACAACGTCGTGGAGTCTGACGTCAAGGAAATGGCTAACATGAAGGCCCAAATCAAGCAGAATGATGCTCATCGAGTGGCTTTAGTCAAAGAGACAGATGGCCTTCGTCAGATTGTCTCGGACCAGAAGACCCTTATGGAGACTGGTGAGGCGGAGAAGTGGGCTTTGACCGCTGAAAAACTGGCTCTCACTGCTGAGCTTGAAGAAGTGAAGGCAGCTAACCAGAAAATGGCAACTGAAAAGGCAGAACTAGAGCACCTCTTGGCTGCTGAGCGGGCCAAGGTTGAAGTTTGTCGCCTAGGGGGCCTAGACATGTATAACCGATATTGTATTATCTGCGATCTCTGATCGGCCAGGGCTTGGCGACAGAGGCACGAAATGGAGCATATTCCTCTGGAAGCTCGGGAGTTCAAGACCGCAGAAGAATTTGATGCCCATATGGGAGTGCCTATGCCCTACAAAACTCCTCCTGCCTCTGAAAACGAGAAGCGGTTCGCTGCTATTTTGAAGGGAGTGGAATATCATCCCCCCGATCAGTAGAATAGGTTTTTAAGTTTATCTATACTTACCCTTTTTCGGAAGGGTATATTTGTTCATTTCCTTCTTTATTAATGAAAAGAACTTTTGTCACTTTGTTTTTCATGCAATATTCATTATTCCTGGCCATTTCACATCATGTTTGAAATTCAGCACTTACGAAATCTTTAATAATGGACCTTCTGACGTCTGGCCTCCTGAGGCTTGCTGTTTATCCTTCGGTTAGTTCAAATCAGGTTTAAACTAAAACACTTAAGAAAATTTTAATAAAATGGAGCCTTCGGCCATCTAGCCCCTGAGGCTAGATTTTATCCTCTAGTTAGTTCAAATCAGGTTTGAACTCAAACACTTAGAAAAATTTTAACGAAATGGAGCCTTCGGGCATATGGCCCCTGAGGCTGGATTTTATCCTCTGGTTAGTTCAAATCATGTTTGAACTCAAACACTTAGGAAAACTTTCAGATTGAGCCTTCGGTCATTTGGCCCCTGAGGCTGTATGTTATCCTCTGGTTAGTTCAAATTAGTTTTGAACTTAACACTTAGGAATATTTCAACTCAAGCATGAAACACTTCGTATAAAAGTAGAATGTATCTTTATTGAAATGAACTTGAGAATCATTAAGCAGAGGTGCCGGACATCGGGCACAGATACTTTATATAAAAAGGGTGTCATAGTAAGACACAGTTTTATTTTATTTCTTAACAGGAAAAACAACTATCTAAGGATAATACCTCTTCATAGGCATTCTGAGAGTTGGACTCGATGTGGCCTGTTTCGTTCTTCCGAACCCGATAGGCTCCGCGCCCGATGACTTCAACTATTGTGTAAGACCCTTCCCATGTCTCTCGTAACTTGTATACAATCCCAATCTTTCTTTTGAGTACCATATCGCCTACCTGGAACTCTCTCTTTTTGACTTTTTGATTGAACCGGGCCATGACTTGCTGCTGATAGGCAGCCAGCCTTATCCCGACAACTTCTCTCCTTTCTTCTAAGAGATCCAGATCATGTGCTAGATGTTGATTGTTCGGGCCTTCTTCCCAGGCCTGGCTTATTAAAATAGGCACTCTTAACTCGATCGGGATAACTGTTTCAGCCCCATAAGCCATGGCGAAAGGGGTCTCCCCAGTGAGTTGCCTCGGAGTAGTCCGATAGGACCACAACACCTCAAGCAATTTCTCCAACCATGCCCCCTTTGCGTCTTCAAGATTTTTCCTCAGTGTATCAAAAATGGTTCTGTTTTTCCTTTCGGCCTGCCCATTTCCCTGTGGATAGCCGACGGAAGAAGTGTTCTGATTGATCCCATGCTTTTTCAGGAATGTTTGAACCTTCCTGTTATATGGGTTGGTGCCATTATCCATCATTATAGTTCAGGGTAGACCGAATCTACAGATGATGTGGCTTCAGATGAACTTTATAATATGGCTGCCTGTTATGGTGGGATATGCCTCAGCCTCCACCTATTTGGTAAAATAGTCTGTAGCCAGAAGAACATGAGTGGTTGACCGTATAGCCTGCGGAAGAGGACCGGCAATATCCATGCCCCATCAGGTAAAGGGGTGAGGGATAATTTTTGGGTTCAGTAACTCCGGTGGCGGATGAATGGCATCTCCATGAAATTGACACTTCTTACAATGTCGGGTATAGACCTCAGCGTCTCTTGATAGATAGGGCCAGAAATATCCCTGCGTGAGGACTTTATGGGCTAAAGACCTCCCTTCATAATGATTGCCACAGGCTCCTGCATGAATCTCTTCCATGACTGATGCAACTTCGGAGGGTATGAGACATCTCAAGTATGGTCCAGAAAAAGACTTGCGGTATAGTTGGCCGTTGTACAGAGCATACCTGGCAGCCTTCATTCTTATCTTCCGGGGTTCTGATTTTGCCTATGGCAATGCCCCAGTTCTTAAATAATCTACTATAGGGTCCATCCAACTTGGCTCCCATGGGATGACCATCACTTCTTCGGGGGGCTCCAAGCTTGATCGGATGATAAATTCTATTGGCACAATGCGAGTCATACTTTCTCCTGCTGCAGAGGCCTGGTTAGCCAGATGATTTGCTATGGAGTTACACCCTCTGGGAATCTGTTCAAAGGTTATTTCCTGAAACCCTGCGGCCTCCTTTAGAGCCAAATTCTTGTATGCTTCCATTTTCGGCTCTTGAGTCTCATATTCCCCATTTAACTGTCGTACGACTAACTGGGAATCACTTCGTACCTCTATTTTCTGTACATGAAGGCTTTGGGCCAACCTTATTCCTGCCAGAAGAGCTTCATATTCGGCTTCATTATTAGAGGCAGGAAACTCCAATCGAACGGACTGTTGGATTTTAGTACCATCTGGTGTTACGAGCTTTACACCGACCCTGCTCCGTTGATGTTTGATGATCTGTCCACGAACACGACCCATTATCCAGTCTCACATTCTTCTACGGAGTCTGTAGTTTCTGTTTCCAACAGGAAGCCAGCTACTGCCTGTCTTTTGATGGCCGTTCGGGGGACATAGGTTATGTCGAAGACTCCGAGCTCTATTGCCCATTTGGACACCCTTCCTGACAACTCAGGTTTCGCAATTATAAATTTGATCGGGGTGACAGTTGGCACTATGATTGGGTGTGCATCAAAATAATGCCGAAGACGTCGCTTCACATTGACCAACGAAAGTATCAGCTTCTCTTACTTTGAGTGACGTATTTTTGCATCAGTAAAGGCTTTACTGGTGTAGAACACTGGCACCTGGTACCCCTTACTCTCATTGACCAGAGCAGCGCTAGTAGATGTCGCAGATATGGCCAGGTATAAATGCAACGGTTCCTCTGCTTCGGGAGTAGCCAATATAGGTGGTTTTGCCATGTAGCTTTTGAGATTTTTCAGGGCTTCGGACTGCTCCGGCCCCCAAACCTCTCCTTTTGCCGCCTTTATTGCTTGAAAGAATGGTCTGCACCGATCGGTTAAGCGAGAGATGAATCGGCTAAGGGCTGTCACCCTTCCAGTTAGTACCTGGATTTCCTTCCGGGACCTTGGCTTTACTGATTCCCTTAGAGCTTTGACTTGTGCCGGGCTAGCTTGTATCCCCGTCCGATCGACTATGTGCCCTAAAAATTGGCCTGAGGACACTCCGAAAGAACATTTGGAAGGGTTGAGCTTCATATTGTACTTTCTGAGGGTGTCAAACACCTGCTGCAGATCGGTCAAGTGGTCACATTTTTCCTTGCTTTTGACCACCGTGTCATCGATGTAAGCCTCTATGGTAGATCCCATCATGCCCTGGAACACCTTTCTGACCAACCTTTGATAGGTAGAACCTGCATTTTTTAGTCCAAAAGGCATAACTGTGTAACAAAATGTACCTGACTCAGTGATGAATGCAGTCTTTTCCTCATGCTCTGGGTTCATTCGTATCTGGTTATACCCAGAATATGCATCCAGAAAACTCAGGCGTTCGAAACCTGCGGTGGCATCTACCATCTGATCAATCTTTGGCATAGGGAAACAGTCTTTCGGGCAGGCTTTGTTCAAATCAGTAAAGTCTACACATACCTTCCATTTACCGTTCTTTTTTTGGACCACCACGACGTTCACCAACCAAGAAGGATACTGAACCTCCTTTATGAACCCTGCCTAAAGAAGTCGATCGACCTCTTCGGCTATGATCTGATTTCGATGGGTCCCCATTCACCTTTGTTTTTGTCTGACAGGCCTTGCGTTGGGATCCACGTTGAGAGAATGTTATGATGCCGATGGATCAATGCCAGTCATATCCATATGGCTCCATGCGAATATATCAGCGTTGGATCGCAGAAGGGACTTCATTTCCTCCTTTTCTTGTGGACTGAGACTGGAACCAACATAAGTAAACCTTTCGGGGTGATCGGGGAAAATTAGAACTTCCAGCAAAGGCTCAGTTGCTGCTGGTGACCCCGAACCGTCCTCCTGTAATTGTTATTGGTCATCGGGCAATGCCCTGGGTCGTACCTCATGATCCAGTTCTGTTTTTTTCTTCAGGCCCTTCAAAATGACTCATAGCATTCTTTGGCCGCCACCTGATCCCCCTTTATATCAATCACATCAACTCCGTTCGGGTCAATGCATCGCATGACCTGATACATTGTTGAGGGAACCCCATGCATCCGGTGGATCCATCCCCTGCCCATGAGGAGATTATATGAAGGTTTGACGTCCACCACTACGAAAGTTTCTCTGAGCGTCCGTCTCGCCGCTGTCACTGGCAATTGGATCACTCCTACCGGTTTTATTCTTCTGCCATCAAATCCGATGATCGGGCTTCTGGAGGGGACTATCTCCCGAGGGTTGATCTCCAATTTTTCAAAGGCCCACTTGGTGATAATGTTAGCGCTGCTTCCTGGATCAATCATCACCCTCTTGATCAAGTAGTTTGAAACCATTAGGGAGACAACCAGGGGATCGTCATGTGGGGACTGGATATTTTGCATGTCTGCAGAAGAGAAAGTTATTAGGGCATCCTGCTTAGGGCTTTTGAAATTGTTGATCTCCCCAACCTTCCACAGTTTCTGGGCTTGTCGCATCTGAGATCTGTGGGCCTCTTCCAACTCCGATCGACTTGGTCCTCTGTGAACCATGTGAATGACTAGTATGGGCTGTTCCATCGCCCCTTTGACAGCCGCACTGGGTGCTTGATCTGATCGGGCTCCCTCCTTAGCCACATATTCGGTCAATTCTACTTTTACAATCATGGCTTCCACCTGTCTCCTGAGGCTTCTGCATTCGTTGGCGTGATGCCCGTACTCTCCGTGGAAAGCACTGTGCCTTGACATGTCTCTCTGGTCCATCGGCTGCCTGATGGGTGGTGGTGACCGGTAGATTCCTTTACCCTTAGTCTCCTAGTACAGTTTGGCCAGGGTAACTTTTAGGGGGGTGACTTTGTCTTCAAACCTCTGGCGTTTCTCAGGGACTTGGGAGGGTGAAGGAGAAGTGCTCGATCACTTCCGGTCTGGTGCCCGATCCTTTACCTTGAAAGGTTCGGATGCCCTTGCCTCTACACTTGCAAAGGTTGTTCTTCTTTGGTGTATGGCCAACTCTTCTTCTATTCGGAGATGCCCTTGAGCCCTGGAATTGAGCTCTCCGATGTTTGATGGTGGCCTATTGACTAAGGACTGATGGAACTTGGTTCCAGGGATCAGGGACATTCTGAAGGCTTCTACGGCCGAATGCTGGTCACAATTATCAATTGAGGACATCTCGACATTAAATTGCGAGACAAAACTTTTAAGGGACTCGCCTTTCTCCTGGATCATGGTGAATAGGCTTGAGATGGTCTTCTTTTGCCTTTTGTTGCCGAAGTACTGGGCGATGAATAATTCACAGAGTCTGAGCCAGCTTCCGATGGATCGGGGTGGTTGTTTTCTGAACCAGAGCAAGGCTGCTTCGGTCAGGCTGGTGGGGAAGACTTTGCAAAGTAAGGTCTCGTTTTCATTGTAAACATTCATCTTGGTATGAACATGGTAGATATGCTCCGTTGGATCCTTCGTGCCGTCGAATAGGGTGAACTTCGGTAGTCTGAACCTCTCTGGGTAGGGCACACTGGTGATCGCCACGGTGAAAGGAGTCTGTACGACATCGATGGACGCCTCGGAGGCCATATCGATAGGGTTCTGGACCTTCAGATCCTTGAGTACTTCCCTCTGAAATCTGGAGATGATTTCCTCCAGTTTTCTCATGGTTAGAATCTCCTCAGGATTGCGTCCCCCGAGAAGTTGTAGAGATGACTCCGCTTGCTCTTCCCGATCGTTGTTGGATTTCATGGGGAGGTTGTCCTTCTCTGTCTGGCGGCCTATAGACCGTTCATGCTGGCCAGACTACTCGTCGTTATGTACCTCTTGAGGGTTCTGCAGTTGAGCCAGTTTTGCCACTAGTTCAGCGTTCTGTCTCTCCAATTTGGCAGTCCTTTCCTCCAGGGCTCGTCTGATCGGATCTTCAAGTTGTTGGCCTCCGTTTGGAGGTAAATCGGTCTGCTGTGAACATGTAATTACCGTCATGGATGGTATGAATCTTAGCTTTTTCGTAGAGAATGGGAAGCTTATTGAAAAAGGTTTCAATAATGAAGATTCCCACATACGGCGCTAATTGTGTAGATGCAGAAAAATTACACAATTATAATTGAGGTAAAAAATTGGATCCCTTTCATTCATCAAAGCCATGTATTTATACATAATTATGATAAATGGGTCAAGCCCATTTACCCAAGTTTATCAATCCCTTAAATCAGGGGATTTGATAAACTCTACCCTTTTTTGGACTCTTTATTCCATAATTAGACTACTTCTTAACTTGTGGATCACTTATCTTCTAGAATTTTCCATAGGCCCATTATTTCTTTAGCCCACTTGTTTCCAGCCCATCCGCCTTCGGCCTATCTGTCGTTGGCCCATCAGTCGTCGGCCCATCAGTCATGTGGCCCATCTCAGTTGTGCCATGTATTATTTTAACTATTACATATGGTCTCTAAGCATGGATTATTAGGCCCTTTTAGGCCGTGTTTGTATTTGTTTTTCAATCGCTGCTTTTGGTTTCCTGTAGTGAAAAACTGTTTTGAGCCGTGTTTGGCAAATTTTTCAGAAGAGCTTCCGCACCTTGGAAGAGCGTTTTATAAAAGCTAGGGGTACCATCTTCTCAAAACAGTTTATGCTTCTCTTTTTCTTATGCGGAAAGCCAGAAACAGAAGTTATACCAAACAGGTCCTTAGTCACATGTACAAAGAGGTTTTTTTGGAACCCCTATAGACAATCTCTATTTAAGCTAAGAAAGAGTAACATAAGATAATAATAATACTAAAAATAAATAAATATACATAAATTGTAGTATAGCTATTCGTTAAATAACTTGATTAGTTTAAATGCAAGCATTAAAATGATGAACCCAAAAGATTAAAAGGAAGTGATTTATACTATCCCAAGTGAATTATATTTTATGAACAATAATGTACTAAATTTTGTTAACTACCAACTACTCTAAAAGCTTAAGCTGTTAGAGAGAGTGTAACTTAAATATTTAATATCCTTCAACACGCCCCCTCACATGTAGCTACGATACCTTTGGCTCTGATACCATGTTAACTACCAACTACTCTAAAAGCTTAAACTGTTAGAGAGGGTGTAACTTAAATATTTAATATCCTTGAACAAATTTTAGTTATACCGTCAAGAGTTCGATTAATTGCGTTGCACAAAAAAACTAAAAAAATAAAAGACTGCTGCAACTTACAGTTGAACAAAGTTTATATATTTTTAACTTTAGCATGGTATAGACATTAAATACATACTGTAATAATTAATGAAAATGATCACACCAAATATTATTGCACCTGGACATACTAGGAGTAGTCTAGTGTTAGAGGTGTCCCCGATACGGATGGGAAAGTGAATGGGGTTTATAATGGGTGGGTGTTAGCTCTATCAATCAGCTTAAGCTTTTGGGACGAACCGCGAAATATCTACCCGTTACAGTTAGTATCAGAGTCAGACCCAGTCCGTTATCCGGTGTCACACCAAGCACTTGCTTTGTAACACCCCATGTTATTTTCCCAATTATCTGGAATTATTTCTGATTTATTTTCGGTGGTGACGTCACTTGTTCATGACGTTATGGTTATTCTCGGTATTTAAAGAGTAAATTTTTTGCGTTTATGTTTTTATACGACGGGATGACGCGGCCATTGTCTTATTGACTACTTCGTGGAACTTCTTTGACAATTACGAGAATTGACGGTGAATGTAATGTTTCGGACTTGTGAAACGCTAACGTGAATTCTAGATTCGACAGCACGACTCTGCAATTGTCTCGTTGGTGACTTCGTGGGGTTTCTTTGGTGATTACGCTATTTGACATGATGTTTTGTGTTTCGGACGTGGCTAGAGGTTTACGTGGGATTTAGTGCCAATTACGTGGATTCGTTTAGATGCTCGATGTTTGGTGTTTCCACTGGGTGGCGACATACTTAGTATGTCCGACGTTTAAGGCTCCGACGTTGTTGTGCGAGTTCGGCATTTAGTGCATTAGGGGTTCGATGTTTTGTTTTCCCCTTGTGATGGGATTATTGTGTGCCTAATTTGATTGGCGTGCTATGTATTTGTACGTACGTGTTTTGTTTGTTTGGTGTGTTTACTTCTTTATGTTTCTAAGTGCTCCTATGTGTTGATGTGGATATACTTGATTATTGTTTTGGATTCTTTTCATGCCCTAGTTATTTGTAGTTATTCGAGGGATTAGTGACGACTCCGGTGATTCAGTAGTTGAGTCTCGTATCGAAGTATTTATTCTGACTGTTATTATTGATTAGTTATCCGTAGAGTTTACAAGATTTTATGATATTAATTATGAGTCGATCGGGTATTTATTACAGATTATTTGAGTTATTTGGCATCCGTCGTTATTCAGGGTACTTATACTAGTTATAGTAATTATTAGGCGTCCCGTTTATATTTACGGGCTCGTGTGATTTTATTTGGGGGTTCCCGGTACATTTACGAGATTTATTGTTCGTATGTATATATATTATTAATTGGGAATATAAATATATATATGGGAAATAATAATAATGGGTATTCAAGTTAGGTAATTATTTATGTATAAAAAATTATGGAAAATAGAAAATATATATAGAGATATGTATATGTGTGTGTGGTCGGTGTATTGAAGGACCAGAATCTTCTCGTTCCTTCTCCTTACAACAACTGACCTGCTCCCCTCTCATCTTCATCACAGATTGGCTAGAGAGAGAGAGAGAGAAAAATCGGAGCAGGGAAAGAGGAGATTCGCGCGAGATCGTCGGCTGGAAGAGACAACGACTGACGGTGCGTTGGTGTTTCGTGACCTAGGGCTAGGGTTGAGATCGTCGGCCTGGAGTGACGACGATGGTGACGTTGGTGGCTCTTGGTGGTCGCGTGGTGTCGGGTGGTGGTTTGCGCGGTGGTGGCGCGACTTTGACAGCCGTGTGTGGGGGACGAATAGATTTGGTTTCGGCCGAAGAGAGGAGTAACGACGGCCACTAGAGTCGCAAGTAGTGGTCACGAGCTAGAGGCGATGACTGGTGGTAGCGCAGGTGCAGCTGGAGTTCGCGCAGCAGCAGTTCGCGCAGGGACTGTTTCGGCCTGAACTTTAACCGACGATTTGGCCAACTTACCGATCTCGGTTTGGGCTGAAATTTTGAGGAAAGATTCGTATCAATGCTAGGTACGACATATTAAATTTTTGTAATTTTTCGTTTAGTGGTTTGTCTGGAAATTCGATTTATAGGTTCGAATTTTCGTTTGGGTTATATTAGATTTATTCAAAATTATTAACCAATTGCTAATGGGTTTCGTATATATCGTATAGGTCGTCGAAACGGACGTTTTGGTATATTCGAAATAATTTTTCGGACGACTATGGGCGGCGAGCACTGTTCACGGCCGACACTGTTCACGGCGGGATAGTTCAGGGCTGTTCTGTAAGCTTTATTTTAGGTGGGAATTTACATATATATATTCTTATATATATGCATATCTGACACTCACTAATAGTGCGTAGAAAATTATAATAAATCCTCGTTGCATGTTTATGGCTAAATAAAAACGTTTAATTAAATTTCTAGTGATAGACTGAAATCTAGGAATTTTATAAAATTTATTGAGTACCCATAAATGGATTAAAGGATGTTGGAATTGGGATTTCTTGTGGAGAAATTAAATAAATTATTTCTCAAAAAAATTATAATAATTATAAACCTATTTAAATTAAATCGATATAGACGGTTTAGTACCCCTTGAGTTCAAAATAAGTTTATAGAAGGCGTATATGGATGTAGATCCGGTTAATTGATTTTCCCCTATTATTTATATTTTATTGAAATTAAAAATATGTTAGGGGATCCACGAGAACTAGGGACGTCAAAACTTAGAGTTGATTTTAGTTCCCTTGTTGTTGATTCTCTCATAAATTATAAAGAAATTAAATTGTGAATTTAAATTGTCAAATTGTTCCTGTGGTGGATTAAATTGAAAATAATTATTAAAAATTAAATTAAAAGCATGCTAGCATATAAAAGTTATAAAGATTGGGTAATCGAGAATCCGGATATATCTGTGATAAATGGAATTGATTTACTGTATAATTTAAATTGTGAAACATGTTTTGTATGAGATTGCTTGGCTTTTATGCCGTTTTATTGAGCATATTAAATTCATATAGAGGCATTTTGCATTCATACAGCACCATGGTATATATATTGTTTCGGTGCGAGTTACATGCCTCAGTTATATCATGACATGTATGGATCGTTTAGAATGTCGCAACAACTGGCCAGGGGGTGGTTTAGCACCCAGAGAGCTAGTAATTCTCGATTCTCTAGACGTTGGGGGTGATGGATGGGCCTCACTCGCCAGTTCCCGAGCGGACTTGTGGTCTCCGCACTCTATTTGGCGACGCTCACCCTTCCTGTTGTAGGTTTGTGGCCCCAGCAGTGAACGGTTTGGGATTCCTGGATATTTGTTTCACCCTCATGCAGTTAGGGTTGCATTGGAGTTGCATTGTCATTGCATTGACATTCATATTGAGCATTTATTTGACATGTGCTTATCTATTAAGACTATCTGTTATTATTGTTTATTGATATTGAGCATGTGATGTCTGAATTTTAATAAGAGATTTGTATTATTTTCTTGGGCGCTAGGGCGCGGTGTTTGTGATTTATATTTTAACCGTGGTTAAATTACAATGAAAATTGTGAATTTCCTAGTGTAAAGGAAACAGTGAAAACTTAAGGTTAAAAGGTAAAAAGTGAAAAGGGGATTATTAAGAAGCCACGACTGACGATTATCTTTGGCAATTATGGATAAACCAAGTGAAAGTGACCTTGGGGCGTAAGGATTCCC
Source organism: Cornus suecica (assembly GCA_963922005.1). NCBI lineage: Eukaryota > Viridiplantae > Streptophyta > Magnoliopsida > Cornales > Cornaceae > Cornus > Cornus suecica. The sequence continues at coordinate 89,932,636 of OY998238.1, forward strand.
CGTATGTTAGGCTCTAGTTGAGCTGGGTAGCAATATATTGAGACTTAGTTGAATTTGTGATCTTGGCCACATAAGCCTTTGTGATTGGTGATTAGTATCATCACAGGATGATTGTTAGACCTCTCCGGTAGTGTGGAGTATTCCTGTTCCCTTGGCTTTTGTAATTTTGAGTTTATCGCTCATTCTCCCACTTTGATAGTGTATGAGTTATAGACGGTCTTTTATCGTGGTTATTAAAAATCTCTTTCCGTAAGTACTCTTGTGAAGTTAGTGAAGTCAGGGCATGATTTGTCCCATTCTTGAAACCTCGGTTATGGTTCGGATCTTTAAAGTCATATATTCAAAATTTTGAAAACTTAAAGCTTGGGGATTTTTATAAAACGTGTTCTTCGTTTACCCCAAGACTTGTTAACTATTTTTGGAAAGACAAAAGTTTAAATACCTGTTTTATAAAATATGTATTGAATTCTCAGTACCGGGAGTATCGGTAGAAATATGTTTTTGAAAGAAATTTCAGAAAATTCCATTTGAAATTGTTTTGTAAAAATCGGTGAATTAGGACACGGTTTTCCCCCTATTCTAGAAATCTCGATGTTATTTCCGAGATTTCGGCATCGTTAGAGATTGATAAATCTAGGTTCCTCCTAGCTTGTTGTCTGGAGTTCCTCCTTATGCCCGGTTTTGTTTGGGCCTTCTTTCAGAATTATTTTTATAAAATTTTAAATAAATGTTAAAGGTCTTAGGACCAGATTTGAAAGAAGTTTAAAAGTGATTTTAAAATGATTATTGGTTTGAACTCTAGTAGTTCTTCTTTCTCCTATAGTTATTCCTTGGGTTTGAGCCCAGACTTGTGATGTTGAGTTACGCACACCTAGTGTGATTCTTGTTGTTTCGGTTGGGTTTGGAGACATTGGAACCAAATAAGATTTGACCAGGTCCTAACATTTTCTTAAAAACCGGTTGAATCCTTCTGGGTTCAACGTTTTTCTTTAAAAACCCAAAGACCATGGCATCTGTTTGGGACTAAACGACTTCAATAACCCTTTCCAGTGCCTAGATAGGCAGTGTGAGTTAGAGATAGTTCGGTTGGTTACCGAATCCAATATGGAGATAGTACCTTCCCTTTTTATGTTTCTTCAAGTGAACGGGTTGGTTCACGGGTTATTGTAGGTAGAGGAACTTAATTGAAGATGGAAAATGTGAGAACGACTTTCTCTCTAGGAATGATTTGATAGATAGGCGATGATCGAGTTGTGGGCATGGTTATGATGACTCTCTTTCGGTAGTCCTAGTGAGTGATCTATTTACCTCCTAGGAACCTTGAGCAGCGTGCTAGGTGCACGGTATGGTAGATAGTTAGTCCTTGTAGTATCTCTAGATGAAAGTGGAGTTCAGACTGGTTGTCTATAGGCCTAGGTGACAAGCTTAGTTAATTACCGAATGATATATATATACACGTACGCATGTGTTGCTTATATTTTTGTTGATTTGTAGTTCTTACGATATCCGTAGTGTACTTGAGGTTAGTGATGAGATTATTTTAAGGGTCTCTGTTTGGCGTGGGTAGCACATGAGACAACTGACTGACCTAGGATAGATGTATGCACACGGGATGGTTAGCCTTTTCTAGACGGCTATTAGTGTGATGTTTTGATATTATGGTGAGCCCTCGAGGTTGTGCTCACCCCCACACAGGTTGCAGGTTTGCAGGTGGACACAGCACGACTTATGCTCGACAGTGACGATACGGGTGATTTGGGACGGTAGTTTTATTCCTCCTTCCGTAGTCATACTTGTGTGTTCTTTTATTCTCTTGGGAGCTAGACTGTTGGCATATTCCCTTGTGTTGTATCTTCAGCCTATGTATTTATTATTTTGGGGTGCCATTGTGTTTGTTTAGCACTACCATTGAGTTTTATGTATTCTCATTTGAGCTTGGTGGCTCAGTCGGTATTTATTGTTTTGGGGTGCCTTTATACTTTTTCGGCATCGCCATATGGTTTTCTTTATATTTTCATTTGAGCATTTGGGGCTCTATTAATTTTAGAGGGGTTGTGTAGAGGTATTGGTGTTCTTTTCCACTACCTCGGCCCTAATAGGTTTCTGGAATGTTGGGCTGCGTGCCATTGATTCTATTTATGTTATTATGGGCAAGTTCTTCTGTTGTGTTGCTTTTGGGTTGTCCGGATGTTCTATTTACAAACGGAACTCTACCGGATTTTCGTTAGATTTCTGTACTGAGTTTCTATCACTCATGTGACATGGAATACTTAAATTTCATTCCTATTCCATGTATTTCGATGTCATAGTTAATCCTTGTTATTGTTTTCGGTGACGTCATACCTCAGGATTCGCTGATTCTCCAGATTGGAGTCTCAGGAATAACAAAGCGTGACACGCTTAGGAGCAATCACCAGGGCCGGGTCCAAGGCGGGCAGGCAAGGTGGTCCGACCGCAATGAGGGACGGGTTCAGATGGGGGAGAACGATAGAGGTGTCCCACATCGGATACACCAATGACCTTCTCTTGTGATTAAAATTGAAAAACTAGTGCTTGTTATTTTTGTTTCGTGGTAAAAATTGAATAACTAATGCTTATCATTATAGCATTCATACGCGTCTTCCAATAGTTAATTCTAATTAATGAACGAAACCAAACATCAACAGTCTCAAACATTTTTAAAACTCATCTTAACCTATAAATAAAACTCTTTAAATGGTGTTTTATGTGATTCAATGTAAAATGGATTTGTAGAAAGATTTGAGGAGTCTGGAGTGGAAGAGTGTTAAGGTGTGTGTGTTGAAAATGATATTGGCCGTGTTCATATTGATGCACACAAGGAATGAAATAACACCATTCGTACAGGTTGAAAGTAGTTCAAAGAACCGATTTGAAGATATTCCTAAATCTTTTCTGAAATGATACAAAATAAGTAATTCTAAAAATAATGTATATCACGAATGTATCGTCATGGAGTATAAAATAATTGTTTCGTCTTAACTTTTACCTAAGATAAAGTGTGTAATATTGTAAGACTCATGAACCTTTTACTTTCTTAGAAAATAATTTGTAGGGCCCGAGTGGGGGTAATTTTTATATTTATAAGAACTGAGTAATAAATCCTAGTCTCAAATACATGATTATATGATTTTATATCCTGTTTATATCATCTGTAGAGCCCGTTGAACAAGGTTTATATCCTGTTTATATGATTTTACTTTACATTAAAAAAAGGTTTATATTTTTTGCTTTAGCCTGTAATAGGCATTAAATACATAATGTAATAATAAATAAACAAAATGTTCACACCAAAAATTATAGCACCAGGACATATAGCACTTGCTTCTTCAAAAAGAAACTTTCTGGTGTTCAAATTCTGGTTTTGCTTAGTGATGTGGTCTGAATAGTCTGATTTGCTTTTATATGAATATTCGGGTTCAGTTTCATTTTAATTTAAATATTTGGGATAATTTCTCTAATTTGATTTGAATATTTTTTGCATTAAGCACATAATTGCAGACAATTTATAAGGGAATTCGTTTACTTGATTGCCTCAAAGAACTGTTACCAGATGTCAAAAGAATATTTGCCCAGTGCTTTGGAAGAAATTGCATCTCCTTTTTTCATTTTGGGTGTAATAGAAACTAGCTTGAATTCTACTTTCATTTTTCTTTCCTTACAATAGGCATGAGACACATTAGTAGTGAGAGAGATGAAGATACATTTGGTTTTGTACTGCATTTTTTTTTCCCAGTAAATATAAATTTTAATTGGTAATTGTTGGCTACCATTAAGTATTACAATTTTGATTGAAATTTTCTTATTGTGGAAGTGAGGATTCTACAGGTTTAGTAGCATTCTTGTTTGAGAAATTTATAGTGGTTTAGGAGCATTTTATTGTAGAAATTTAGTACCTTGTGGCAGCAGTCATAACTGCTGCAAAAGGCTCACCATTAACTGCTGCTATAGAGTTGAGTTTATGGCAATGGTGGCACCTAAGGCAACAATCCTAACTGTTGCCATATATTCAATACCTATGGCGACAAAGGTTTAGGCAACAAATAACTTTTAGTAGCAAATGTTTGTTTGCCACCATAGGCTATGGCGGCAGTTTTTGTGGCTTTTAGCAGCAGATGAATCTGCTTCAATACAGCAGATAAATCTGTTGTTGTAGTGAATATAACAATTTCAAATATCTTTAATGAACTTCTGAACCTATGTATAAAACTATATAAATGGTGTTTCATGACATTGAAAGGTAAAACAAATTTACTGAGAGATTTGAGGAGTATAGAGTGGAAGGGTGTTAAGGCATGTGTGTGGAAGATGGTGTTGGTATTGTTTATATTCATGCTCATGAGAAATGAAATAACATCATTCGTAATGGCAGATTGCGAAAGTGATTGTGTTTATGATTGCCTACAAAACCCACACGATAATCCGGAAGTATGCACAAAAGAATGTTCAATCTCTTGTGGTGGTGGTACTATCTCTCTCCCTCCCTCCTTCTTAAAGTGAGATTAATTAATAAATTATTAACATTTTTTTATTTTCTTGTTACAGGTCGTGTAAGGCACTCCTGAAAGCGCAACTTTGGGATGACGTGGCAGTGGCTTTCCGCGAGGTTCGCTTGTCACCAAGTCTATAAATAGTTGGGGGGACTTGAGAGTTCAGAGAAATAAAGTTTCTAGAGAGAAAGAGTGATGAACTCTTGTTGTTTTCTAGGCTATTCATCATCGGATCAATAAAATTGTTATCTTTATATACTTGTATCAGCAAATGTAGGAACTATTTCTAATCAATTTAACATTCGAACCCTTACACAGGGTTCTAGAGCCTACCCTACTACTAGACACAGAATTTGGCAAAACCATTCAACATGGAAGATGATCTCACTATCCAAACTACCTCTTCACCATCCACATGAGTTCAAGTTAAGAAAAAGAAAGAACTATACATTATGCAGTGCCAGGTGCCCTCTCGGACTTGTCAGTTTCCATTGGCTCAGTAGCAGCTGGTGGTACGACCACCTCGCTACCACCTGCTATCGCATTCTCATTGGAGTTCGAGTTTGGGTTGCTGTTATTATTATAGTCTCCACCCTGAGGCTGGGACTCACTTTCCTGTGAAGGAGCTGCTGATGGCACTTCCGGGGTTGCTGGTTTGGCGGGCTTGGGTTTTGTCATGATCGGCAAGCAAAAACTGTTGAAGCAAATTCTATTTTTAAATATCTAGAAATGGCAATCTTTGAGTAACATGACACTTATTGGATGGAATAATGAGAAAAAACAAAAAAAAAAAACATGCAAATGAAAGGATTTTGTGCTCAGTACAATGAAAAAAAAAAAAAAGTAAATGCAAGTAATTTCAGGGACAGCAATTTATCCCTGAAACTGGCCACAAGTATTTTGTGATTTCCTTCTTAAGTGAGTCAAAAGCTATTCCCATTCTAAATGAACCCCTTCCATTCATACATCACAAATGTTGCTGATGAAACAATGCGCTCAGTCCATCGTCAAATAGGCACATATGTTATTACCAACAGACAACTGAGAAGAATAGAGGTTTTGAAACAACTATTACCTGTCAAGTGCTTCAGCCTTCCTTCTCACATCAGCTGACAAGAGAACTGGATTGCAATGTTTTGGAAATGAGTCTTGCTGCTGCTTTTTCTCTCTTAACCAAGCTTCAGCTTTTACACACTCGTTTAACACCTACCATAAGTCGAAACAAAGGAAAAATAAAGGACCAATCACAATCTATCGCTATATTTATTCTGGCCCTTAGAAAAGTGTAAGAAGGGAAATTCATCAAACAACCTTCTGCTTCTCTGCTAAATCAATGTGATCAAACTCGGGATCCTTTGACACTGCCGCTTCTCTGTAACTATTGATACAGTTAACAAATTGATCAATTACTGGACCACTCTGTGAGTACTCCTTGTAGCGCTCCTCAATGGAGTCACCTTGCTGCATATTTTTTATGTTGAATTAAAGATGCAAAAAAAATAAAAAAATACAAAAAGGTTCTGCATAGCAACAAAAAATTGACCTTCTTGAGCTCCTCAAGCTTGGCAATATAAACACCAATGGTCTCCTCCACAATCTCGTTATACAACCAATCTTCCACCTGCTGAAGCTTTGCGGTGAACTCTTCTTTCTCTGAATCAGTGACGAAACCTTGCTATATGTCGTCAAGCTGGATATCACAAAAGGGCAATGAGCTATAAGGATATCCCAAGTTTCCCCAGACTCTATTTATATAATGTAACGAAACAATACCTTGTTCCTCATTTCATAAACATAGGATTCCAAAGCATTTTTCTCTTCTTCCATGGCATGGTCCTGCAAAGCCATTTCAAACTCCTTTTCCACTGAGTTTTGCACATCTAAAGGTGCCATTTCTCCAAACACCAACTCTGATACAGGGATGTTAGTTTCTTTCCCCATCTGTTTTGGAACCTCAACCTGCATGACAGAATTAATGCATTCCACATATAAAATAACAGCTAACAAAAGGCAAACAAAAAACTCCACCATTTTTCTGTCTCAATAAGCAAGCTCCTCCAGAGACGTAATTGTAATTTTTGAATTTTAGATCAGCAGTAATGTCTAGCACCACTTAAGATTGACCCTATCAGAGGAAACCTCAATCAAATAAATACAAGTTAATCTTAAGCTGGTTGAACTTATGCCAGAAGTCATAAGACCGGCCACAAGATATAAATTTAGAGAAGAAACTTTGATAGCATTAATAAGCAATTCTCTTCAGAAAAGACCATATAATATTGTAGATGGAGCTTAACTATATCATTATACAATCCCTAACATATGACTGGAATTAACATTAAAAGTCCTCTAGCAAATATGTCGAGAAGTGGAGTTGAAACCTGATACAGAACTACCATTTCCATGATGAATCTACAGAGTCCAAGGAGAACTTATTATGTTGAGAACTCAAACTTGGATTGCTCATAGGTGCAAATACTCACCATGGTCTCTTGAAGTGCAACTAAATTGCAGTGATAACTAAAGTAAATACATCCACTCATAAATTCAATAACGCATAAGGACATACAAAGTGAATATGATATATTCCATACACGACTTATTTATTCCACAATAATATTTTTTTAATATATTAATGCAACTAAAATATAAGAATATAAACTCGAACAACTAACAATGTGAAATTCAATTAAACAAGGCCTTACTAAACTCTAAAAGAGCATGATAAGAACGGTATTAAAATTCAAGATCTTATACCTTTACTTCAATTTCGACTGGAATGGTGTTGTCCCCAGTCCCTTTGTACAGGTACCACTTAGTGAATGCCGAATGGTAACCCAAACTTAAGATTCCTAGAGCAGCAACCAGATATTAAAAATGCTCTAACCTCCCCTTGTTTAGATCTCCCGGTATCCAATTTCCGGTTGCTGCTCCTCTTGTTGCCCGATGAACTGTCGACGGCAAGAAGGCACTCAAGTAGCTAGATAGCCCGATGCCAGAATAGAAGAATACCCCACTATAGCTTCTCAGGCTTTCAGGTACTTGCTTATAGTAGAACTCAACTTGGCCAATGGAAATGAATGACTCGGCAAGTCCAGCTATTATGAGCTGAGGAAGAAACCATAAACCTGACATAGATGAAACGGTACCTCCTCTTCTGATCCCTAAAGTGGGCCTTGTCAGAGCCAACGTCCTCCTCCTCTCTTCGACTAGGCCAGATATGATTGCTGCGAGGACAGAAAGCACTATGCCAATGCCGATTCTTTGGAGGACTGTGACGCCACCTTCTTTTCCAGTGCACTTTCTAAGCCATGGGACTATTATCCGGTCATAGATAGGTAACCAGATAATGATGCTCCCCATTGATATGACTTGATAATACAAGGCTGGGATCTCAATGTTGTTGCTACCGAGCTATCTATTGGATTGAAGGGCTTGAAAATATGTGTAAAAACCCAGTAGACTTAAAGGAATACCATAGACAATGGATGCAGCCCATAAAGGAATCACCCAAAGCACACATTTCACCTTTTCCACTTGCTGCATACTGCAAAGCATCCAGGGATTGGTTGCCAATCCGTCGGGCTTGGTTTCATCTCCCTCTCCTATTATGGCTGCTTTGTTGAGGAATCTGCTATCAGAGTCATTTGGTTAAACTTCTGAGACATGTTTTGGATGTGGAGATCTTGTATGTCATAAACCAAATGTATTAGGAAACAAATTCAGTATCTGATGACATTAATGAATTTATAGACAAGCTATATGGGCCATGCCACCTTACTGCCAAGTCCCATGTATATATCACTGATATACGTGATAAGAATATCAATTATTTGGTTTTAAAAGCCATAGAAAAGAAAAAGAAAAGAATGAAAACCCCTCAAACTTAGGTCACATATATGATAGCTGTTTAGGCTTGACTTGCATATTTGAAGAGGTTAAGACACTTCTCCTTAAAATAACATGGGATATTACAATCTACCCTAGTTCAGTTTTTTAAAATACTTGGTGGCTTTATGGATTCTACAACTATCAAATTCTAGCAGATCAAGTATAATCATAAATTTGGGGAGGTCTCCTTAGGCAAACAAGTTCTGAAATCTACTACTTGTGGTCTACTTCGGAATCCTCTGTTACTCATTAGGCTTAGCTATGTGGTCTACTGAGATAAATTCTAGAAAAGCATAATTATAAGGAAAGGAGAAACTAAACATTGTATGCTGCTTCATTTGGTTCCCAATAATTAGCAACCATCAGCCACACACACACACAAAACGCCTTAGATTCTTGAAAGACTTAATTATAAACAGGACAAACAAAGAACCTGATAAGCTGTTTCAAGTAATTCACCAAAATTAGCAAGCATAAACCCAGAGAAATATAACACACACATATTGGTAAGGACTTAAGCCTTTACATTTCCTTATGCTTGGCTAAATATTCAATTAGATAGAATTGAATACCTGAATTGTTTGGTGTAAGGAAGCTCGGAATTGATGGAGTTAGGAGGCACGTAGTTAAAACAAGTGAGCCATGGTTGCTCTCATAGCTTCAATTTCCCCTTCGTAAGTGCCGCCACTATAACCTGCACTACACTTTTCAAGAGACTACCCGCAGGCTTCAATTGCACAAATATTTTGCTTCCCCTGAGGGAGAGCACACATGACACCGTCATAGAAATCGTAGGTATTGCCCAGGCTAAAGCCCAACTAGTATGTTGGAGAGAGTTGATAGTTGTGAGCGATACCATCTGAACGATACATAGGGCAAACACGTGACAGTTGAAGAAGCTAGCGATACCCCTTCTCCCAGATTCAGTGTTGGGATTGAACTGGTCCGCCCCAAATGCGAGGCTGCATGGATGAATGCCACCTGCCCCTAGTACCATTAACCCATATCCAGTTAGTAAAACTGTTATCTGGAACGGTGTTGGTCCGATGCATTTGGTATTATCTTCTGATCCACAATGAGGAGGATGCAGATTCTTGATTGCCGCTGTTAGTGTTATAACAACCAACCCCTTGAAAGAGAAATGAACAAGACATAAGCGAAATTAGGGGTGCTTTAGTGTCAAATTTTTCTAAGTTTTGTTAGTGCAATTTGGGAATGACTGATGAGGGTGGTATATATATATATATATATATATATATATATATAAGATTCTAAGTTCATCAAGTTAATCAATCTTAGTTTGATTTTATGCCAAGTCCAAAACTTGTAAGCTTAGGGTACCAAGCAGTGATAAATTTGAGAATGAAGCATTACAATTGCAGTATTATTATTCAGATAAAAGAAAATAATTGTTTTGAGTGCTACATATTAGTTTTATTTAGATGTTTCATGGTAAGTACTATTTTTTTTCGTTAAATAGTGGATGACTTATTAAGCTTGATTAGTCTGTTAATCACTACCGATAAAAAGGATGGCAATGGGGAGGGTACGAAACGGGTTTGCTACATATTAGTCCAACAATCATAACAAAGCTTTGTTTTCCACCAATATGAACAAAGCACACACTTAGCATTCCTTCACTACATTAGTTAAATATATATATATATATATACATATATATTCAGGAAAGTGAATTGTGACAATAGAATGAATTGAAAGTTCTCGTACTATGTATAGACCATACTGTAATAGTAGGGTAAGCATATAGAATGGGCTGAGAGTTCTCATCATGTCTTAAGAACTTACCTTTTTTTTTGCCTATTCCACTCATTCCCATTTGGAGATATTTTATACATCCTCTTTTCGACAAAGTGAAAACCTATATCATCAAGATCAAAATGAAAACCTACATCATCAAGATTATCAAGGATGAAATATTTAGAAATTGGATGCACGTTAACACTAAAGTAATTCCACATGCATACATATGCTGAAATGCCTTAATTTTAGTTGGTTTAACAAAAAATATTTGGTTTAACTACAATTAACAACATTTAAAAAAAATATTTTAAAAATCATAAAAAAATTTCACATAAAAACAGATGCTGAAATACCTTAATTTTAGTTGATTTAACAAAGATTATTTAGTTTTAACTAAAATTAACAACTAATTCAAAACCCCCAAATTTCATCAAGTAATTCCACAGTCAAACAATTCATCAACATACTAAAATACCTTAATTTTAGTTGATTTACCGAAAATTAGTTACTTTAACTTAAATTAACACCCAATTTTTAAAAACCCCAAAAATCCTCAAGTAATTTCACAGGCAAGCAGTTCAGCAACATGCAATCGAACCACAGTCATATCTGAAGTAATTAGTTAAAGATCAAAGTAAACCACATGCAATCCCATAATATACGCTAATACACATAAATGTTTTTTGGAACAATTATAAAAAAATTATATACGCATGCTAACTTCAGAGAAGAAGAATCCACAAGAAACCCAAAAAAATTATAGAAATCTTACAAGACTGGGGTAACATAATAAACCAAAATGCGAAGATCCCACCAAAATAGTCTGGATATTAACCGATCTACAAACACAAACAAGAGTTGGGATTAGAAAATTAATAATGAAATATTTAGGAGAGAGAACTAAAATTTCTTGGTAATTCTAGGGTTTAATCCTTGAAATCAGCCATGATCTAGAGAATAATATGAAACGTGACCAGAATCAAGATTTGCGAGAAAAACCCATTTTTCTCATGAGACAAACAGAGAAAAAATCACATAAAACTTAGAGAAAATTAAAAGCCATGAGCTAGAGATCAGAGAATAACCATGCACAGAACAAATTTAAATTTGATCAAGGAGAAATATACATACCTAAAGCCATGGGTGTTGCAAAATCGATGAATGTAAGAAAGGTTGGGGTCAATGTGGTTAAGACCCCTAGAGATAATAATGGTAGTTTTAGTGAACTAGTTGAGAAAAACGTAGGGGTTTATATGAACTGGCAGAGACGATCATATACGAATCAAAAAGGACAGATCTTGAGTAATCTTTTGACTATTGACCAGAAACCTCCTACCTATTTCTTGAGTAATCTTGTGTAAGCTTGAGTAATACAATATAAGTATAATGTGAAGGGCATTTGTACCATCTATACAAATGCACACATACATACATACATATATATATAGAGAGAGAGAGAGAGACGGATTGAAGAAGATGATACCTCAATACAGAGAGGGGGGCTTTGCTTCACGTGATCCATTCCTCCATAAACAAAAATTGAAGGCCTTGAGGGACCAGAGGTCGATTTTCAGCTGGGAAATAGGCTTTCAATGAACTGATAAATTTGAATCAAACCCATTTCTTTCTCCTGAGAGAGAGAGGATGAAACTTGGGACCATGAGCAAATAATAGTAATCAGAAATTAAAAGCAATACAAAATTAGAAAAGCCCTAGAGCTTAGGCTCACCATAAATGGATACAAAATCATATATGCACAAGAAGCAGAGCCTCCGAATCTTTGAACCAACAAGGAAATGAAGACCCTCCCTCAATAAATACGTTTCTGAAAACCCTCATAAAACCACAACCACCCTTCTACAACAAATTTAATTTTTTTATTTGAAATTTTGTACAAATCTGATAGTACTTAAAATAACAAATTTTTTTTTATACATTGTAACATTTGATTTTTTTAAAATAATTATGTAATCAGAAATCTACACTGTATTTTTATACTATGATAACAAAGCATTTGAAATTAAAACTTTTGATTCTAGAAATGAAAAATAGTTTTTTTTTTTATGAAAAGAAGAAATGAAAAATAGTTCAAGACACCTAGTTGTCCATAGTATAGTCATGTGAAATGTCTTTGTTTTGCGCCAGACGGTTGCTTCTTTCTTTGGAGGAGACTCCATTCAATGGAGTGTTGAAGCTTCCTTTGTCCACATCCTATTAGCATTTTTGTATTGCTTTTCATCACAGGAAACTTCTATTTATTCCCACTGGTCCCATACTCTCTCTCTCTCTCTCTCTCTATATATATATGTATGTATGACGCTAATCTCTCTCTCTCTCTCTCTCTATATATATATATATATATATGTATGACGCTAAATCTCCTTTAGTTTGAAAACTGGGCACAAAATTCCCCCTCATGGTTTTTAAACCCAATTCACCCCTCCAAAGCCTTTTCCAACATTAAGTTATGAATATATTAATTTATCCTTAAATTAAGGGTTAATAGCAAAACACCCCCTGAACTCTACCCTATCTCTTACTAAACTCCCTTGAACTATACTTTCCGTGCTAAAAATCCCCCCAAACTATAGTTTTTCCTGCACATTTATAACACCGTTAAGTAAAATTGCACTGGGATCCCCTGAAGTTCTTATTAATTTCGCTCGCCCCTGAGATTTCATTTTCTTTGCAATGACACCCCCTTTAAGGGGTGAAATGACCGGAATGCTCTTATTTTGTCTCTCCTATTTCATGAAATAAATATCTAGGTGGTGAAATTACCTCTATGCCCCAAGATTAGAACTTTATAATATTTGGGGATATTTCCAAATATTTTTTTCAAAATAAAAGTTAAAGAAAAGAGGTTGGAAATATTTCAAAACTTTTAAATAACAATAATAACTAATTAATATGCATTACTTGAAGTGTAACTCTAATGAATATTTCAAAAGATATAGAGTAAGGGGTTATAAATAGTTTCATATTTTTAAAAAAATATTAATTAATTAATATACATTAATTAAAATGTAACTCTAATGGATATTTCATAAAATATGAAAATATTTATAACTCCTTACTCTATATCTTTTGAAATATTCATTAGAGTTACACTTCAAGTAATGCATATTAATTAGTTATTATTATTATTTAAAAGTTTTGAAATATTTCCAACCTCTTTTCTTTAACTTTTATTTTGAAAAAAATATTTGAAAATATCCCCAAATATTATAAAGTTCTAATCTTGGGGCATAGAGGTAATTTCACCACCTAGATATTTATTTCATGAAATAGGAGAGACAAAATAAGGGCATTCCGGTCATTTCACCTCTTAAATGGGGTGTCATTGCAAAGAAAATGAAATCTCAGGGGGCGAGCGAAATTAACAAGAACTTCAGGGGATTCCAGTGCAATTTTACTTAACGGTGTTATAACTGTGTAGGAAAAACTATAGTTTGGGGGGATTTTCAGCACATAAAGTATAGTTCAGGGGGCTTAGTGCACACCACGGGGTTTAGTCAGAGATAGGGTATAGTTGAGGGGTTTTTTTTTGCTATTAACCCTATAATTAATAGGGTAAAGTGCATTAAACCCCTTTGACTATTTTTTCTCTCTCAACTAATCCCCCTGAACTAATTAATGGCTCATTGAACTATCAAAAACTTACAATTCACTCCATTCCGTTATAACACCATTAGTTAAATTAGAATAATTTGCACTCATATCCCTTGAGGTTTCGATCAATTGCACTCACCCCTTGAGATTTCATTTTTCTTATAATGACACCTCCTGAAAGGGAGAAATGACCGGAATGCCCTTGTGTTGTCTCCCTTACTTCATGAGACAAATATCTATGTGGTACCTCCATGCCCCAAGATGAAAACCCTATAATATATATATATATATTACAAAGTAGAAAGAAAAGTGGGAAACTAAAACCTGATCTAAGACCATTACATTTGCCTGCTTATATAGAGGATATAACAGAGTTTACTGTAGGGTTTGCACTATTGATCTCGTGACTTCTGGGGCAGACAACTCTTGTCTTTCACTGTAGTATTATTGATCTCGTGACTTCTGGGGCAGAGCAATGTGACTTTATACTGTTTGCAATAGTAGTCTGTCGGTACTGTTGAGCACTGTATTTGTTTTTTGTGCTGACGGTTACTGTAGAAAAAAGTCAAATTTACTATTCACTATTCTCGTCTTTTTGTGCCTTTTTTGTATCTGTTGACTTGAGCTTGACTGTGCTTGACTGTGTTCCTTTTTCTTAATCTTTTGACAGATCGAAGGGATCTTGGGCATCCTGGTATGGTCTGTATTTGGATTCTGTAGACGATCCATCTTCTTCATTACTGCTTGAATCTCCTTTTATTTGGGCAAGGAGCTTTTCCATTTTTTCTTTGAGCTTTGCTTTGGAGGATGACTTCTTGGAGACTGATTTCTTGACTGCGGTTTCTGTAGAGGAGCTTGACTGTGCTGATTCAATGACTTGTGTGACTGGGCTAGCCTTGAGTGGCTGGGAAACTTCTTTTGGGAATTCCAGTTGGACTTGTTGAATGATTCTTTCGATTTTAAAAGGATCCCACCATTTGGTATAATGGACTCTACAAACTGTGTCAATATCACCTTTAAGGCTGTAATGTCATTTGAAGATCCAAGGGATTTTGTATTTTTTGGCAAAAATTAGTAGTAGGGGGAATTGATGATCATAGGAAGGGATTTTGAACTTGGTTTCAAAATAGTTGATTTGTTCCCAGAGGATTTCAGGGATCACGTCATCGTCTGGGCCATGGTCATTCCACCATTTAACGAACCAAGAAGGGAGTTGACTATTAAATTTACTATCAAAATTGACGAACCAAGAATGACTAAAAGTTTCAGTTTGAAAAAGGAAAATTTTGAACCAGGCATCAATGTAGTCATAGTACGTGAATGGGAGTGAGTTATCTAGCTTTTTGGTTTCAAAGGGATATTTTCCCCATTCTTTGAGGGAGATAACTCTCAAAATGTATAAGGAGTGGTAAATGACTTTGGTTGGATCATTGCGATCAGGGACAGGTTTGATGAAGACAAAATTGGTTTGGTAAAGGATATCTCTGTAATATTGCAAGTTGTGACTAGGGGTGTGTGGTATCCAATGAGAATTTGGGGGTGTAAAGACATAAAAATGCTTAATACTATTTCCAATGCCTTTACAAATTTTCGGATTCCCTTTATATACATTTTCTAAATGGGCTTTATTACTGGATTCATAGGAAACTTGCTGGCCCAAAAGCTTGATGGGCCTGATGACAAATGGGCTCTGATGGGCCTGATGACAGATGGGCTCTGATGGGCCTGATGACAGATGGGCTCAGCTGGGCTGGACATTTCCACTCTTACACAGGCTCTATCCTTTATGATGGGTCGTCGATCTTCCTGGCCCATTAAAAAGGATACAGAGTGGGGATGAGATACATCACCCCTGATCGGGGTGACGTGACTGACGCAATTAATATGACGGTTGTACAATCATTGCAACGTTTGAAATTCGTGGTCCGGGTGGCCTCGGTAGGCGAAAAGGGAGGCTGTGGAGGTGTACATGAAGTGAGATGACGCTTCGGTTCCCGAGCGCACGGCTTTTCAGGCCCCCCTGAGATTTCTATAAATAATGACTGCAGTGCTATGGATTCATTCCATTTCACAATTTAAAAAATTCTAGAGAACTCCCTGCACTTGAGATCTTGACTTATCGTTGCCAGAGTCCACCTTCTCTCTCAGGAAAGCGTCATAAATCATTTGGGATTCATCTTAAAGTAAGTTATTTCTTTCCATCTCAACGTCTTTCTTTTCGAAATGTCTGATAGTGATGATACCCGGTCGGGTAGCGACCGTTTACCTTCCCCTGTAGACCCGGACGTATCCCTCAGTTCACCCTCAGTTGAGGTGGTTAGGACAACTGTGCCTAGCCCACCGGAAGTTAACCGGAACGTCGCAGCAGCCGGAAATCCGGTTGCGGGGGTTTCGGGAGATCAGTTTTATGCCGATCCCATTCCCCCTATGAACAGGGTAGAGTCGGTATTAAAAAGGTTGAGGTTTAAATGCGGGGTACCCGATCGGGTGATTATTAAAAATTATCCTAAAAAGTATGATTTTAGGAAGGGTGAGGGGGTTTTGGATAACCAGATTTTGTTGTCGGCCTTTCACCTCCAGGTCATTAGATTCCCGATCCAGCCCTTCTTCCTTTATGTCTTAGCTACCTTAGGTTTGGCCCCACTTCAGGTGGGACCTAACTTCTTCCGGGTCTTGGCCATGATCTTGATGATCAATCGGGATCTAGGACTTGACCATGGTCTGGCGGAACTTCTGTTCTGTTACAAAATACAGGTCCAGAAGGAGTGCAGGGGCCGGTACAACCTTTTTCCCCTTAGTGGGAGGAAAATTTGTGATGGTACTGAAAAATCCAATAAAGGGTGGAAAGAAAGGATGGTCCTTATGAGTGGGAGTTGGAGACTCCCCAGCTCATCCAGATTCAAAGTCCCCAACGAGTTTGACCAACACCTTTTCCCTTCTTTCAAGCCATTCCATAGGGGGGCGTGCAATTGTGATCAGTGCAATGATAAGTTAGGCCTCCATGTGCTTGAGTTTCTGGGGGCGCCCGACGAATATAAAACCTCAAATTATATCAGAACTCGTTTTGAATTGCTTAAATCGAAAATTTGGGGACAGCCTTTGAGGATGTGTACCAGTTTCTTAACAGGTTCCAATTTGCAGGCCCTATCTACAGAAATGCTGAGGATCCCGCAGGCGGTGTTGAAGAAGAAGCCTAAGCGGGCAGTTGGACCTCAGGCCTCAAATTCAGCCTCCGGTGAGATCCAGATCGGGCAGGGATCACAAAGTGTTCTAACCCCTACGGCTGGTCCTGTTCTCTCGCCTCCTGTAGAGAATATCCCGGTAACTCCATCTCCACCAATGGGAAATGTGCAATCCGGCCAGACTCCTCCTCAAGGATCAGAGGAGGTTGCTCCATCCTCAGGGGATGTTCCCGTCCCTGAATTCCGGTTGGTTGAAGGGGAAACGAGCCTGACGGGGGCGCGACATCCCCGATCAGAGGAGAATCTACCCGAACGGTCAGTAAGGGCCCGAACGAAGTCACAATCATCTCCCATCGTACTGGATGACAGTGGGGCCGCAACTGAAAAGGAGCTACCCGTGCCCTGGGCGCCGAAGATTACACTCCCGGGCGGCGACTTTCTGGTTGCGGGGCATGCGATGATTGACAATGACACTGTCCTACGGGCTATGGGATCTCAGATCTGGACACCCATAGACCGAAAGAGGCTGAGAACCATCGATCGGGAGGAATTGGCTCTGACAGGTCCAAAGATTGCTATGAAGGTAGTGCTTGAATCTGCTGATTTCCCAACTGCATTTAATATTTTATTTACTTTCTTATCAGGCTAACACTTAACCTTTTGGCAGATGCTCTACCTGACACAGGCCTATAATGCAAAAATGGAGGAGGACACTAAGTTGCTCAAGAACTCCAACGAGCTCCTGAGATTGAAGGAGGAATCCCGGATGAAGGTCGCCAACCAACTGTCCATATCCAATGAATAATTGGATGTCCAGACCCGAAGGGCAGTCGCTGCAGAGCAACAGCTTCGGGCGGCTCAAGAAAAAATTAAGGAAATGGAGGCAGTTCGGCGGGCCCTCTTTGCTGAGACGGAGGCCTTGAAGGCTGAGAATGGGAATCTGAAAGCTAATAATGAGAGCTTGACGGTTTCCAATTCGAAGCTCCTGGAGGAGAGGGCTGAGATGGAGAATCTCCTTACCACGGAGAGGTCGGTGGTGGAGATGTGTCACCGGGGTGGGAAGGAAGTGCATAAGCGTCTCTGCGAAACCTCCCAATACCGGATCGGGTTTGGTTGGAGGTCATGCTTTAATGATATGCAGAAACCCGTCGAAGAAAGGACTTTCGCCTCGGTGGAAGAGCTGGATGAGAGTCTGGGCATCTCCCCTCCGTACGACGATCCGGTTGGTGGTCCAGACGACGTTCGTTTCTGCGAGTTCCTGACCAAGCCTCTCCCAGGAATGAGCATAACCGCCCCTCCTGATCCTCCGGCTCCCGATGGGGCCATCGTTTCAGTGAACCCAAATGTACCGGGCACCAGCGTTGACCTTTAGTATTTACTGTTTATGAAATGCATTGTAAGCCTTGGCCACAGGGGCCCATTTTGAATGAGATATAATAGGTTTTGTCCATTTCACTTTTGACTTTTACAGTTATAACGATTCTTGGTTACTTTGTTTATTTTTTCAAAGTTTTGTGATCTCTTCAGGATCTGTGTTGTGACTTCGGGCTCTTCAGGCCATGCGAAAGTCAATGCAACACTTAGTTTATTTTTGGAACAATGATCTCTTCAGGATCTGTGTTGTGACTTCGGGCTCTTCAGGCCATGCGAAAGTCAATGCAACACTTAGTTTATTTTTGGAACAATGATCTCTTCAGGATCTGTGTTGTGACTTCGGGCTCTTCAGGCCATGCGAAGTCAATGCAACACTTAGTTTATTTTTGGAACAATGATCTCTTCAGGATCTGTGTTGTGACTTCGGGCTCTTCAGACCATGCGAAAGTCAATGCAACACTTAGTTTATTTTTGGAACAATGATCTCTTCAGGATCTGTGTTGTGACTTCGGGCTCTTCAGGCCATGCGAAAGTCAATGCAACACTTAGTTTATTTTTGGAACAATGATCTCTTCAGGATCTGTGTTGTGACTTCGGGCTCTTCAGGCCATGCGAAAGTCAATGCAACACTTAGTTTATTTTTGGAACAATGATCTCTTCAGGATCTGTGTTGTGACTTCGGGCTCTTCAGGCCATGCGAAAGTCAATGCAACACTTAGTTTATTTTTGGAACAATGATCTCTTCAGGATCTGTGTTGTGACTTCGGGCTCTTCAGGCCATGCGAAAGTCAATGCAACACTTAGTTTATTTTTGGAACAATGATCTCTTCAGGATCTGTGTTGTGACTTCGGGCTCTTCAGCAGATTTTATAATAATCATAATAATGATTTTTACCGACCAGTTGTTGTAGCCTTTTTACAAAAAGATCCAAGTGGAAACAGGACCTGGCCCATCAAGGGTAGTACCTCTTGAGGCGAGAGGCGTTCTGGGAGTTTGGTTCCATTCCGCCATCAACATTCCTTCGGACTCGGTATGCTCCGCGACCGATGACTTCAGAGATGGTGTACGGGCCCTCCCAAGGCTCCCTGAGCTTGCCTACAAGCTCGATTTTGCGCCTAAGGACCATGTCTCCGATCTGGAACTCTCTTCTTTTGACTCTTTGATTGAAGTGGTTCCGGACTTGCTGTTGGTAAGCGGCCAGCCTGATCCCGGCGGCCTCCCTTCTTTCATCCAGAAGATTAAGGTTCTGAGCCAAATGCTGGTTACTTGGTCCTTCGACCCAGGCCTCGCTCCGGAGGGTTGGAACCCGGATCTCAGTCGGAATCACAGCTTCAGCACCGTATGCCATGGCAAAAGGGGTCTCTCCAGTGGGTTGTCTGGGGGTCGTTCTGTATGACCAGAGAACTTCGGGCAGTTTCTCTAACCAGGCCCCTTTGGCCTCCTCAAGTTTCTTGGCCAGAGTGTTGAATATAGTTCGATTTGTCCTTTCCGCCTGCCCATTCCCTTGCGGGTAGCCGACGGAAGACGTGTTCTGGTTGATACCATGTTCGGCAAAGAATGCTCTAACCTCCTTGTTGTCCAGGTTTGTTCCGTTATCCATCATGATCGTTCTTGGTAGCCCAAATCTGCATATAATGTTGGTCCATACGAATTTGACGACGTGACTCCCTTTGACGGTGGGATAGGCTTCGGCTTCCACCCATTTGGTGAAATAGTCGGTTGCCAGAAGGACGTACGCATTCGACCGGATTGCTTTCGGTAAGGGTCCCACTATATCCATTCCCCACCGGGCGAATGGGTGCGGTACTATAGTGGGATGCAGGAAATCAGGTGGGCGATGGATAGCATCCCCGTGCATTTGACAGGGCTTGCACCTTCGGACGTATTCCTCGGCATCCCGAAACAGGTAGGGCCAGAAGTACCCTTGAGACAGTACCTTATGGGCAAGGGACCTGCTACCGGAGTGGTTTCCACAAGCCCCACTATGAATCTCGTGCATCACTGCTCTAGATTCTGACGGTGTGATACATCTCAGGTAGGGACCGGAAAAGGACTTTCGGTAGAGTTGCCCGTTTATGATTGAGTACCGGGCCGAATTCCTCCTGACCTTGTGAGCTTCAGCTTTATTCTCGGGAAGAGTTCCACTACGTAAGTAATCTATCAGGGGATCAATCCAACTGGGCTCCCATGGGATGAGCATTACTCGTTCGGGCTCTTGAATGCTGGGCCTCTGAATAAAATCCAACAGTGCCACCCGGGTTAGATCCTCTCCGGCTGAGGAAGCCTGATTGGCCAGGTGGTCAGCTTCAGAGTTTTCATCCCTGGGGATTTGGGTAAAGGTGATTCTGTGAAAACTTTCTGTCTCCTTCAAAACTAGTGCTCGATACAACTTCATTGTCGGGTCCTTTGTTTCGTATTCTCCGTTGATCTGACGGACGACAAGTTGAGAATCACTGTGTATTGCTAAGGACTGGATCTTAAGGCTTCGGGCTATCCTCAAACCGGATACGATGGCCTCATACTCTGCCTCATTGTTTGTGGCCGGAAACTGCAACTGCACCGACATATGAAGGCGTGTTCCATCAGGTGTTAAAACTTCTAGGCCAATTCCTGAGCCGGAAGAGTTGGCTGACCCATCCACAAAGATCTTCCATGTATCCAGTTCACTGTTCTGGTCTGGCTCCTCAGTCTCACTCTCGAGCAAAAAGTCCGCTACAGCCTGTCCTTTGATGGAAACCCGAGGTATGTATGTCAAATCATATATGCCCAATTCGATGGCCCACTTAGAGATTCGTCCTGAGAGGTCGGGCTTCGACATAATAACCCGTAGGGGTGTAGCTGTTGGGACGACGATCGGGTGGGCCTCAAAGTAATGCATTAACCTTCTTTTGGCGTTCACCAGTGACAGAATCAGTTTTTCCTGCCTGCTGTATCTAGTTTCTGCCTCAGCTAAGGATTTGCTGGTGTAGAATACTGGCATTTGAAGGTTCCCGTCCTCTCTGATGAGGGCGGCGCTGGTTGAAGCGGAGGATACTGCTAAATAAAGGTATAAGGCTTCATCGGGGGTTGGTGTAGACAAGATGGGGGGCATGGTCAGGTACTCTTTTAACCCCGCCAGGGCCTCCGATTGTTCGTGACCCCAGATCTCTCCCTTCTTCACCTTTATTGCTTGAAAGAATGGTCGGCACCGATCAGTGAGTCGTGAGATGAATCTGCTAAGTGCTACCACTCTTCCCGTCAGGACTTGAACATCTTTATGTGTTCGGGGCTCCTTCATTTCTATGAGAGCTTTGACCTGTGTCGGGCTGGCTTGGATACCAGTTCGGTCCACGATGTGCCCTAGGAACTGTCCAGATGATACACAAAAAGAACACTTTGCCGGATTAAGCTTCATGCCATGGGACCTGAGGGTAGCGAACACTTGGCGTAGGTGAGTGATGTGGTCTTCCTTCTTTCTGCTCTTGACTACAGTATCGTCGATGTAGGCTTCGATTACTGTGCCCATCATACCTTTAAAGATCTTGTTGACTAATCTCTGAAAGGTAGCACCTGCATTTTTCAGTCCGAAAGGCATAACTTTAAAGCAGTATGTACCTGTTTCAGTAATGAAGGAAGTCTTTTCCTCATCCTTCGGGTTCATTTTTATTTGGTTGTAACCTGAATAGGCATCCAGGAAAGTTAGACGGTCATAGCCCGAGGTAGCATCAACCATCTGGTCGATCTTTGGGAGTGGAAAACTGTCCTTTGGGCATGCCTTGTTCAGGTCGGTAAAATCGACGCAAACCCTCCATTTGCCGTTTTTCTTTTGAACAACCACGACGTTGGCAAGCCATTCGGGATATCTGACTTCGTGGATGAAGCCGGCCTGGAGCAGTCTGGATACCTCATCTGCTATAATTAGGTTCCGATGTGCCCCCATGCGTCTTTGCTTTTGCCTGATTGGCCTGACATTTGGGTCAACATGCAATGAGTGCTGTGAAACGTCAGGATCTATTCCCGGCATGTCTGTATGCTCCCATGCGAAGACGTCAGAGTTGTCCTGCAGCAATTGTGTTAGTTCCTCAAATTCAGAATCGGTCAGGGTTGTACCTGCAAAAGTAACTTTTTCCGGGTTGTCGGGCACGACACAGACCGATTGTAGTGGTTCAACCACAATTGGGGAGCCCGGCTCCCCATTCTTTAATTGCTATTTGGAGCACGAACTTTGTTCCTTCGATCGGGGTACCCCTGGGGCCTGGGCCTTCCGGATCTCCTTCAGAGTGACCGAATAACATTCCTTAGTGGCCACTTGGTCGCCCTTCACATCAATGGTGCCAGTACCGTCAGGGCCCAAGCATCTCATGACCTGGTGAAGAGTCGAAGGCACACCTTGCATTCGGTGAATCCATCCCCTTCCCATAAGCAGATTGTATGAAGGTTTGGCGTCCACCACAACAAATGTCTCGGTCAGGGTCCTATGAGCGGCAGACACAGGTAACTGAATTTCACCGATCGGCTCGATTTGCCTGCCGTCAAAACCTGAGATGGGGCATCGGGATGTCATAATTTCATATGGATTGATTTCGAGCTTTTCGAAAGCCCATTTGGTGATGATGTTGGCACTGCTCCCTGGATCGATCACGACTCTTTTCACAAGGCAGTTGGCCACCATTAGGGTCACAACCAGAGGGTCTTCATGCGGGGTTTGGACTCCCCGGAGGTCCGACACCGAGAAAGTGATGTGAGTTTCTTCAGCCTTGTATCGGGCTTCACTAATTTCGTTGACTTTTCTCATTTTGTGGGCTTTCCGTAGATAGCTTCGGCGCGATCCTTCGGTCTCTTTGGGTGGGGGGCCACCATGAATCATGTTGATGATTTTAACCGGCTGTGCATCCGAGGGGTTTCGAGGGACGCCTGGGGCACGCTGATCGGTTCTTGGCCTGTCTTGTTGGACGTAATCCCGGAGTACTCCGCGAAGTAGTAATGCCTCCACCTGTTGCCTTAGATTGTGGCATTCGTTCGTGATGTGCCCGAAATCACCATGGAAAGTGCAGTGTTTTGTCTTGTCTCTCTGGTCAAGTGGTTGTCGCATGGTAGGGGGTTGCTGGAAAATTCCTTTGGCTTTGTTCTCCTGGTAAAGTTTTGCAAGGCTAACCTTCAGGGGTGTTATCCTTTCTTCTAACCTGGGTCGTTTAGATGGCTTTGTGACTGATACTCCCGTTGGGGTTGACGATCCCGGTGGAATTAATCGCTTCCGATCGATCAATCGATCCTTGGACTGGATTTCAAGGCCGACAAAGGCTGATCTCCTTTGCCTGATAGTTTCCTCCTCCTCAATTCTCAAGTATCCCTGGGCCCTAGAGTTTAGTTCCCCAATGCCCGATGGAGGGCGCTTCACCAAGGATTGATGGAATTTTGTTCCAGGAATGAGGGCCATCCTGAATGCCTCAACCGCAGAATGCTGGTCACAGTTATCCACAGAAGAGGACTCTATGTTGAATCGGGATAGAAAACTTTTCAGTGACTCTCCTTTCTCCTGGATCATGGTGAAGAGGCAGGATATGGTCTTCTTCTGTCTCTTGTTTCCATAATACTGGGCGATGAAGAGCCTGGTCAACTGTTGCCAGCTACCAATGGATCGGAGTGGCTGCTTCCTAAACCATAATAGGGCGGCCTCAGCGAGGCTTGTGGAGAACACTTTACACAGCAGGGAGTCGTTCTCGGCGTACATGGTCATTTTCTGATGAATCTGGTATATGTGTTCTTCGGGATCCCTTGTGCCATCATAAGGGGTGAATTGTGGCATCACGAACTTCTTTGGGAAAGGTTCTTGGGTTATTTCCTGAATGAAGGGCGACTGTATCAATTCAGTGGACGCCTGGATGGCCATGTCGTCCGTAGATCGGGACCTCAAGTCCCCGAGAACTTTCCTTTGGAACTCGTCCATCATTGCTTGAAGTTTCTGGGGGGTTATAGACTCGTCGGCTGCCGGAGCCTTTCTTGAGCGCTAAGAAGATTCGGCGTGCTCTTCAGGTTGGTTTAGAGAATGGTCGATCGCCGCCACCGGAGGGTTGGGCGTAACTGCCGGTAAGGCAACTGCTGGTGGAGCCAACCTCTCCCTGAGCTCTGCATTCTGTTTCTCCAAGGCCACGCTACGTTCCTCAGCAGCCGCCAAGCGTTGAAGAATTTGCTCCATGGTCTGGGAATCCTCTGCACGATTGTCCTCAGTGGGCAGAATGCCTGCCTGTGAACGAGTGACTGGCATTCTCGTCTGGGAAGGTAGTGAGTGGAAGTTTTTGGAGGTGGAGGGTCTTTTGCCTATCAAACAGACTTAGCTTTTTGAGATGGGAAGAAGGAGGCGATTTTACAGGTACCGAAGGGCATTTGAAAAATCAGGAACTCCTCCTTCGTTCCCACAGACGACACCAATGTGTAAAGACATAAAAATGCTCAATACTATTTCCAATGCCTTTACGAATTTTCGGATTCCCTTTATATACATTTTCTAAATGGGCTTTATTACTGGATTCATAGGAAACTTGCTGGCCCAGAAGCTTGATGGGCCTGATGACAAATGGGCTCTGATGGGCCTGATGACAGATGGGCTCTGATGGGCCTGATGACAGATGGGCTCAGCTGGGCTGGACATTTCCACTCTTACAGGGGGAAAAAACTGTCTTACTAGGGCAATTTGATCATTTGTGTGAGAAAAATGAGGTTCGATGTGGAAAAGGGTATGGTAAGTTTTTTGAAGATATTCTGATCTTCCTGGAGGGTTGTATCTGGGGAGAGGTGGAGTACTTGTGACTGGGGCATGGATGGTGAAAGGATCATGTGGAGTTGTTAGAGCTGAACTAAAGGTAGGACGAGGACCTAAGGGAGTCCCTAAGCTTGTGAATTTGTTTACTAGAGCGAGGGAAGTAGAAGGTTCAGTTTTTACTAAGGGAGGAGGTCTGACTAGCGGGATCCCTCCTCTGGGACGTGGTTGTGGTTGTCTATTTGCCATCAGGGTTCTGCAAAAATTCTCTGGTAAGAAAATCTGGGATTGAATTGTCACATCCACGAATGTATTCGATATCAAATTGGAAAATGCTTAAAATAGACTGCCATCTGGCAAAAATATGCTTAGCAGCTATATTTTTAACATCTTTTTCTAAAACATATTTGGCACTTTTGCAATCAACTCGCAGTAAAAATTTTTGATTTAAAATATCATATTGGAATTTACTGATACATAGAACAATTGCAAGAATTTCTTGTTTAATAGTGCTATAATTACTTTGTGTTTTGTTCCATGCTCCAGAATGGAAACGAACAAGCTGTTCTGGAGAAGTAGGGGAGAGTTTTTGTTTTAAAATGCCTCCATAACCAATGTTGGAGGCATCGGTTTCAATGATTTTGAAAGAGTTGACTGAAGGAATTCCTAAGCAAGGAAGAGTTTTGACATATTTTTTAATGTCTCTAACTATAGTGGTATGAATATCAGTCCATGGAGGGGGGTTTGACTGTAAACGATTGAAGAGTGGTTTACATTGTTTTCTAAGATCTTTGTAAAATTCAGCAATGTAATTTAAAGAACCAAGGAAACGTTGTAACTGGGTTTTATCAAGAATTTGGTCTGGGAATTTGCCTGCAAATTCTATGGAACGACTGATTGGGTGGAATTGTCCTTGGGATATATCATAACCAAGAAATCTAACTTTGGTTTGGAAAAGTTTTATCTTAGAAGCAGAGATGACTAAACCGTTGATTTTGATGGTGTGGAAGAAAGAATTAAGATGTTTCCAATGAGATTCAATGCTGTTGGAAAAGATAAGAACATCATCAATGTAGACTATGGAAAAATGACTGAAAGGATTGAAAATATCATTCATAATATTTTGGAATTCACTTGGGGCATTTTTAAGGCCAAAGGGCATGACATTCCATTCGTAATGGCCGAAAGGTGTAGCGAATGCAGTTTTGTACTTATCTTTTTCTGTAATCTGAATTTGCCAAAAGCCGGACTTAAGGTCAAATTTGGAGAAAATGGTTGCTTGTCCTAATCGATTAATTAAATCTCTCTTGTTAGGGATAGGATATCTTATCCATTCAAGGACTTGATTAAGAGGCTTGTAATTAATTACTAGACGTGGTACCCCTCGTTCTATTTCGGAATTTTTCTGGACATAAAAAGCTGAGCAAGACCAAGGTGATTTGCTGTGACGTATGATTTTCTTTTGAAGAAGGTCATGGATTTCTTTTTTACAGAATTCTAAGACTTCAACATTCATCTGAATTGGTCGGGCTTTAGTTGGAATATTTTTATTAGTGAAGGAATTGATGTAAGGAAGACTAACAATATGTTGTTTTCTATGCCAAAAAACATTGGGTAGTTCCGAACATATTTCTTGAATAAGTTTATTTTCGTATTGTTTTATCTGATTTTGAAGGGTAGGGTTTCTTAATTGTGTTTCTGTTCATTTGTGAATTATTTCTTCTTTTAAAGAATTTAAATGTCGTTCTTTATGATGGAGGATGTAAATATTTTTAGAGACTGAAAAATCAATGATGCTTTCGAGTTTTTTACTAGAAGATTTTTGCAAAAAAGGAAAAGTAATATTTTGACCAAAATGTGTTGTAGAGAGACCATCATTATTTATGGTAAATGGGTAAAGAAGATATAAAAATGGAAGGCCAAGGATGACTGTATCAGTCATATTTTTTACTAGAACAAATGTAGTTTTGAAACAGACATTATCTTGACAAATATGAGCTTTAGATAATTCATACTTGATTTTCATCGCATTACCATTAGCAGAACTAAGTTTCTCATTTGTTTTTTCATAGTATTTGCTAGGAATCAGGCCTTCTTGTATACAGTTAAGATCAGCTCCAGAGTCAACTAGAGCAATGACAGTTTTTTGGTATTCCTTATTAATAACTAATGTGACTTTTATTTTCCATTTTTTAAATGAGGTTCGGTTAATTAGATTCAAACCATTGGTTTCCTCTTCAGTACTTTGAAAAGGATTTGTGTTGTCATTATCTTCATTACTGTCAGAGGAAGAGGAATCAGAAACTGAAAATTGGTGTGAAGTTTTAACTAGATCTTTGAGTTGGGTGTGAAAGAGGGATTTTATATCTTGATTCTCATTTTTCAGGGTTTTGATTTCTTGTTTAACGATGTTGACTTCTGTTTGGAGGTATTGTATAGTGACTTTTTTTTTAGGAGTAAAACGTTCAAGAGTTTTGTGAAGACTAAAATTTGGTTTGTTTATGGTAGGGGGTTGAGTATCTTTGTTTATGGTGAGTAATCTAGTAAGCTTTTGGAGATAAGAATTTTTTAAATCTGGGTCTTCAACTTTACTTATGAGGTATAGCAGAAGATGTTGTTGTTCTTCTGCTTTGGTGAGAACATTAAGGGTTTTATGTTGGTGTCGATTTAACATATTGACTGTTTTTGTACAACAACTATCTTTGCACCCAAAACTAATATCCGGTGAACTGGGGCAAGAGGCAGAAGATTCAGTAGAGGAACTAGATTCAATTTCAGTATCACTGTCGCTTGTGTTTTTTAACTCAAGAATTATGTAAATTTGTTGTTTAGTTTCATCGGGGATTTCTAGTTGATTAATTTTATTTTTTACAGTACAATTTCTCGCGTAGTGACCTTTCTTACTACACTTATAACACGTAACTTTAGTTGGATCAATTTTATTATTCTTCTCAAAAGGTTTTGTTTTCCTCGTATATTTTTCGTTCTTTTTAAACTTTTGTTTATCATAGAATTCATTATGTTGGAATTTTTTATTATATCTTTTATAAGGACGAGTATATCGTTTTGGGAATGATTTTGTTTGTTTTGAATTCTTTGTTTGCCGAGATGGTGCAATTGGGGATAATCCATATTGTTGGCAGAATGTGCCCATTTCATATTTAGTCTTGTTTTTATCTTTACTAAGCTGATTATTAATTTTCATATCTATACATATTTTGAGTCCTACTTTCTGGATTAGACTAATAATATTGCCATAGGTTAGACTGTCATATTCAATAACACCAGTTGTGTTACTAAGTTCTGTGCGTATTTTACGAGAGAAAAGGCTGGGCAATCCATTAATAAATTTTTCTTTCCAAAATGGTTTATTACTATCTTCACGTAGCATAACTCGTGACAAGAAAGTATCTTTGTACCATCTAAAATCACTTAATGTAGGACATCTAAGGTTACTAAGTTGATCATGAATTCTAGAAGTAATGTCACTTGGTCTGCCAATGAAATGGTCTATAATTGTGTAAATTAATGTATTGACTCCATCAGGGAGTCCGAGGCCAATTTGTTCATTAAAAATAGGGATTTCATCTTCTGTTTTTTGGACTGCATGTGTTATATTATCTCTTGCTTCCTGGGTAAGATGTTTATCCCACCAATTTCTTAACATGCCTGAAAACCTAGAGGCTAGTAATTCTACAATATCAGGTTGATGCATATTGTGATGTGTAAGGTAACTATTGGCTGTCATAGAAAGATGGTTTAATTTCTTTAAAATTTCTTGTTCAGAGAGTCCATCGATATTCCATTCATAAATTTTTTTTAGATGATACAGAAAATTGGTTTTGGAAGATTCTTTCTTCATATTGAATATCGACAGGAGTGGGTTGGGTATACAAATTTTTCGTAATACTGGTAGGGTTAATTGGTCGATGTGTGATCCTATTGATCTCAAAGGCATTTTCTAACTTGCGTATATTGTTATCTGTGTCTTCTTCAGATGAGGTTTCAGAGTTATCAGTATCATTATGAGAATCAAAATTGAGAACTGTGAGGGTTTTTTTATCCTTGAGTAGTTGTGATTCTAAGGCTTTTAACAATTTATCAATTTGGGCAGAGGAGTCGTTTGTGCTTGGTTTGTTAGGTAGTCCTTGACGTTTTGTAGGAAGCTTGATTAGAGGGGAATCAATAGTTTTTGTCACCGGGGTGGAAGCGTCAAGTTTGGATTCTATTTTGTCTAATTGAGAACCTAGCGTACTTAAATATTGGTTGGTGAAATTGTTTTGTTCAATAATTTTTTTTTATATTAGGATCAAGTGTGGAGGTAACTACCTTAAAAAGGGAGGCTGGGATTTCGGTTCCCAGGTGGTTAACAATTAGGTTTTCTAAAGGAGGGTGACTAGAAGAAACAATTGTTTTATCATGTTTTGTCCATTTATGTTTTGTAAGAACATTAATTTTTTTGTAGTAATTTTCAAGATAATCAAAGAAACTAATTTCTAATTGGTTTGTTATCATGAATTTTTGCCATTTTTTTGTAATTTTTGTTATCTCCTCATGCGTGTAACTTGTTTTATATATTTGTCGTCTTGCTTTATTTTCTTTGGACTTGGCTTCAACTTCTAACTTTAGAAGGTCATAGGAAAATGATTTACTTAAAACACATAGTTGTGGATTAACAGTTTCGATCTCAAAGTCAGTTTATGTAGGAGAGTGGTTAGAGATTGAATCTTCAGTTTCTATGTTTGGGACGTAACATGGAGTAGATATTTGTTCATCATTTTGAATTCCTTTTAATCTATGATCACGCCTGGATCGGTGGACTAGAGATTCTACAAATTCTGTATCATGGATAGTAGTGTACATGTGAGTTTTCCCGGCCCATGAAAAAGCCCGTCCCGACCGGAGCGATCCAGGAATGGTCCGAGATTGTGACCCGATCATTGTGCCCACGTCATAACCCGACCGATACATCAGCCCCGCGGTCCGAGAAGTATCTTGCCCCGACCCGAAGAGCATTTTTGAAGGAACTCGAAGGCCCATAAGCTCAAGGCAATGGCATGATATAGGACCTACATAGCTGACGTGTAAAGGAATATATTATGTAAAGTTGAAAGTGTTGCCCTAATGGGCCAAAGGCCCATTGGAAAAATGTATATAATTCAATGAAAAGTAATGAGAAGGGATCTTTTTGTGTTGTGCAAATATTGTACCTACACAATGGCGCCGTCTGTGGGAAATTAGGTCAGATCACCGACCATCTTCCTACCTCCAAAAAAGCTGAGTGAAACCCAGATACACCTTTCATACCATCCTCATTGTCCAGATATAACGATGCCGGTAACCAGATCCCATTCTGAAGCACTGATTCCCGGCACCGGACAACCAAGCGCCCCACCATCGATTGAAAATCTCCTGCAGCGGCTGGCGGAGGCGGAGAAACGCAGCCAGGCCGCCGAGGCAAGGAGCCTGGCGGCGGAAAGGAGGAGTGAGGAACTCCTCGCGAGATTGAATCAGGCAACTATCCCACAGATAGTTCCCGATCAATCACAGACCCAAGGTGATGCCCAAACACGAGAGGAGCATGGTGAAACATCTCACCGGCCAGGCAAGGCCCCGGCTACCGGCGATACTCCAGTTATCGACGAACCTTTGACGTCGCAGAAGCTCCAGGAGATGATGGCAGAATTTCAAAAGAAAGTCATGAATGATCTGAGAGCCAGATCCACCGATGACAAAGCCCTCAGAGCCTCTGCCGACTCGGTTCAGTCGCCCTTCAGTGTGGAGATCACCCAGGAACCCTTCCCAAGGAAGTTCGTCATGCCCAGATTCACTCCTTACGACGGAACGAAGGATCCCGAGGAACATATCTACCAGATCCACCAGAAGATGACGATGTACGCCGAGAACGAAGCCTTGCTATGCAAAGTTTTCCCGACCAGTCTTATCGATGCACCGCTCCTCTGGTTCAGAAAGCAACGGCCGAGATCCATTGGCAGCTGGCAGCAATTATCCGATCTCTTTGTGGCGCAATATTTCGGGAACAAGAGGCAGAATAATACCATCTCGAGCCTCTTCACCATGACTCAGGAAAAGGGCGAATCCCTCAAGAGCTTCCTGTCCCGATTCAATGTCGAGTCGTCCTCCATCGACAACTGCGACCAACACTATGCCGTGGAGGCCTTCAGGATGGCTCTCATCCCGGGGACCAAGTTTCACCAATCACTTGTGAAGCGACCTCCCTCGGGAATAGGAGAACTCAATTCCAGGGCGCAAGGCCACTTGAGAATCGAAGAGGAAGAAGTAACCCGACAGAGGAGAGCGGCACTGGTCAGTGTGGAAATGAAATCTAAGGATAAAACGTCAGACAAATCCCGACATGATATGAATCGCAAACGCTCGAATCCCCCGAGCCACTCTTCATCTCAGTTTCCCCCTCAACCCGATAGACATGCAAAGGTTGAAGAGAAGATTACTCCATTAAAAGTGACGCTTGCCAAGCTTTTCCAGGAGAACAAAGCTCGAGGAATCTTCCAAACTCCTCCCCCAATCAGGCAACCCCTTGACCAAAGGGATAGATCCAAGCATTGCGCCCTTCATGGTGATTTTGGCCACACGACCAACGATTGCCGAAACCTAAGACGCCAGGTGGAAGGAATGATAGCCCGAGGGGAACTGAAGGATTATATCCAGAGGGATGGTCCAAGGGCCAACCCACCAGCACAATATAACCAACGGAATCAGGGTCCTGCTCACCCGGTCAGGATCATCAATATGATCCATGGGGGTCCCGATCCACAAAGCAGCGAAGGATCGAGACGCACACAAATGAGAAGAGCACATCAGATCGCCAGGATATCTGGGATAAACGAGATCCACCACCGAACGGGGCAATCTCAGATACTCTTCTCCCAGGAGGACCTGCGGCACATCCAGGTCCCGCACGAGGACCCGCTAGTCATCACTCTGATGGTCTCGGGATGTCTTGTGAAGAGGGTCATGGTTGACCCGGGAAGCAGCGCCAACATCATGACCAAATGGGCTTTTGATAAATTGGAAATCAACCCTAGTGACATCGCGACTTCCCGAAACCCAATTGCCGGGTTCGACGGAAAACAAGTCGAGCCTCTCGGGGAGGTCAGGCTACCTGTGACGGCGGCCCAGAGAACTCTGTCCGAAACTTTCGTGGTGGTGGACGTGAAACCATCGTACAATCTTCTTATGGGAAGGGGATGGATACACAGAATGCAGGGGGTACCGTCAACTCTCCACCAAATGATGAGGTGCGTTGGCCCAAATGGGTACGACATAATCGACATCAAAGGGGATCAAGTGGCGGCCAAGCAATGCTACGCCGTCACCATCAAAGAAATGAAGGACAATCCTGATCGAAAGAGATCCCGAGAGGACGATCATGACCTGGAGTCCAAATAGCAACTACAGGACGGGGAGTCGGGTCCCCCGATCGTGGCAGAGCCTCTGCAGCCGGTGTCTGTAATGCCCGATAAGGTCACCTACGCAGGTACAAGCCTCACCACTTGTGAATTGAATGAACTGACAACATTCCTACAGGACAATCATGACGTCTTCGCGTGGGAGCATACTGATATGCCCGGCATCGACCCCTCCATAGTCCGGCACACATTACATGTCGATCCAAATATTCGACCCGTTCGACAAAAACAAAGGTGAATGGGGGGCCAAAGGAACCAAATCATAGCCGACGAGGTGTCAAAGTTGCTGGAAGCCGGATTCATCAGAGAGGTCCATTATCCCGAGTGGCTGTCCAATGTGGTTGTTGTGCAGAAAAAGAACGGGAAATGGCGAGTCTGCGTCGACTTCACCGACTTAAACAAAGCTTGCCCGAAAGACAGTTTCCCCCTGCCCAAAATAGATCAAATGGTCGATGCTACTGCAGGCTACGAGAGGTAAACCTTCCTGGATGCCTACTCGGGTTACAACCAAATCCCGATGGACCCAGGGGATGAGGAAAAAACCTCCTTCATTACGGAAACAGGTACCTATTGCTTTAGAGTTATGCCTTTCGGACTAAAAAATGCAGGAGCCACCTTTCAAAGACTGGTGAACAGGATATTCAAAGGGATGATGGGCACAGTAGTCGAGGCTTACATTGACGACACGGTTGTCAAGAGCAGAAATAAGACTGACCACTTGGGGCATCTCCGTAAGGTGTTTGATACCCTGAGGAAACACGGGATGAAGCTCAATCCAGCAAAATGTTCCTTCGGGGTGTCCTCGGGACAGTTTCTGGGACACATAGTTGATCGGTCGGGCATTCAAGCCAGTCCGACCCAAGTAAAGGCTCTGCTCGAAACCAAAGAGCCATCCACACACAAAGAAGTTCAAATCTTGACCGGAAGGGTCGTGGCATTAAGCCGATTCATTGCAAGGCTGACCGACCGTTGTCGACCCATCTTCCAGGCGATCAAGGCAAGGAAGGGAGAAGTGTGGGGACCCGAGCAAACTAAAGCCTTGTCCCGATTGAAGGAGTACATGCTCAAGCCTCCCATTCTTGCAACACCCGAGCCCGATGATGTCCTGCTCTTGTATCTGGCAGTATCATCAGTTTCAACTAGCGTCGTGCTCATCAGAGAGGACAAGAACCTCCAGATGCCCATCTTCTACACCAGTAAGGCACTAGCCGATCCCGAGACACGGTACAGCAAGCAGGAAAAGTTGGTCTTATCCCTGATCAATGCCAAACGACGTCTCAGGCATTACTTCGAAGCTCATCATATCATTGTCCCCACTACCACTCCCATTCGTGTACTTATGGCAAAGCCCGATCTTTCCGGAAGAGTTTCCAAATGGGCCATTGAACTGGGAATTTATGACATAACTTACGTACCCAGAGTCTCGATCAAAGGACAGGCCGTGGCCGACTTCCTCTTGGAAGGGGAAACCGAGGAGATCGATCAGCCCGATGAGTTGGTAACGTGGAAGTTATTCGTGGACGGTTCAGTGTGCGCCAATGGAGCAGGTGTCGGGCTTGAAATACATACTCCCGACGGGACTAAGTTACAAGCCTCGGCACAATTACAATTCTCAGCCACCAACAATGAGGCAGAGTACGAGGCAGTTATATCAGGATTGAGATTAGCCAAGAGCCTTCAAATTCAATCCCTATCCGTGTACAGTGACTCCCAGCTAATTGTCAGGCAAATAACCGGTGAATACGAGACAAGGGATACGAAAATGGAATCTTACAGAGCGCTGGTGCTCAAGGAATCAGAAAGTTTTCAAAAGTTAACATTCAGCCAAATCCCTCGGGAAGAAAACACCTCGGCCGATCACTTGGCGAATCAGGCATCCGCAGCTGGTGAAGACATGACTCGAGTAGTACTGACCGACTTCATCACTGCACCGAGCATCATAAAGCCCGCTGAATTGATATGTCTAGTTCCCCAAGAACCAAGCTGGATGGATCCTATAATCGACTATCTAAATCTCGGGACTCTACCGACTGATAAGGCAGAGGCAAGGAAAATTAGAATGAAGTCAGCCCGGTACTCAATCATCCAAGGCCAGCTCTACAGAAAATCTTTCTCGGGTCCGTATCTACGGTGCGTAACTCCTTCCGAGGCAGAGACAGTAATGCAAGAGATACATGCTGGAGCTTGTGGAAATCATTCGGGTGCCCGGTCTCTTGCCCATAAAATCCTGTCCCAGGGTTATTTTTGGCCCTACCTATCCCGATATTCGGAGGAATATGTGCGCAGGTGCAAAGCCTGTCAGATGCACGGTGATGCCATACTGCAGCCCCCGGAATTCTTGAACCCGACAATCGTCCCGCACCCTTTTGCCCGATGGGGAATGGATATAGTCGGACCACTTCCAAAAGCCATCAGGAAGAATACCCATGTACTCCTCGCCACCGACTATTTCACCAAATGGGTTGAGGCCGAGGCTTATCCATCAATAAAGGGGAGCCATGTAGTCAAGTTCATATGAAATCACATCATCTGCAGGTTCAGGGTACCTCGGACCATCATGATGGACAACGGCACCAACCTAGACTGTGAACCGGTCAGGTCGTTTCTGGCCCAGCACGGAATCAATCAAAACACCTCCTCTGTAGGATACCCGCAAGCCAATGGATAGGCAGAAAGGACCAATCGTTCCATCTTCAGCACTCTGGCAAAGAAACTCGAGAAGGCCAAAGGAGCATGGTTGGACAAGTTGCCGGAGGTACTATGGTCGTATAGAACCACTCCCCGACAATCGACCGGTGAAACACCTTTTGCCATGGCATATGGGGCAGAAGCCGTAATCCCCACGGAGTATGCCGTCCCGACGCTGAGATCACTGGCCTGGGATGAGAAAACAAATAATCAATGCTTGTCACACGAGCTCGACCTACTGGAAGAAAAAAGAGAAATTGCCGGGATAAGGCTGGCAGCTTACCAACAACGGGTCAGGAATCACTTCAATAAAAGAGTAAAAAGGAGGGGATTCCAAGTTGGAGACATGGTCGTCAGACGAAAAATTGGACATGTGGGCAAACTCCAAGAGCCATGGGAGGGACCCTACACCGTCACTGAGGTAGTTGGGCGCGGGGCTTACCGACTACTCAGAAATTTTGATAATCGAAGGGAGCCTAACACACAGAATGCATCCCGACTCAAGAGGTATTATCCCTAGGGATACTCTATTTCAATTACTGTAAAGAAAGGCCACTGGAGCCCGAAAGATAAAAATAGAAGTTCAATTTCTTCCCGATCATATCTAAGCCTACCTAAAGCGTCTCCATGATTATATAAATTTAAAAACCTAAGTGTTGCATCCTCTCCATGGGCCCAAAGTGCCCGAGAGATCTTCACAGACCCACTAGTGGTCGGGTTTTATCTCAAAACCTAAGTGTAGAATCTCTCCATGGGCCCAAAGCGCCCGAGAGATCTTCACAGACCCACCAGTGGTCGGGTTTTATCTCAAAACCTAAGTGTTGAATCCTCTCCATGGGCCCAAAGCGCCCGAGAGATCTTCACAGACCCACCAGTGGTCGGGTTTTATCTCAAAACCTAAGTGTAGAATCTTTCCATGGGCCCAAAGCGCCCGAGAGATCTTCATAGACCCACCAGTGGTCGGGTTTTATCTCAAAACCTAAGTGTTGAATCCTCTCCATGGGCCCAAAGCGCCCGAGAGATCTTCACAGACCCACCAGTGGTCGGGTTTTACAAAAATCAGTTTCAAACCTATGTGTTGAATCTCTCCATGGGCCCAAAGCGCCCGAGAGATCTTCACAGATCCACTAGCGGTCGGGTTTTATCTGAAAACCCAAATGTAGAATCTCTCTATGGGCCCAAAGCGCCCGAGAGATCTTCACAGACCCACCAGAGGTCGGGTTTTATCTCAAAACCTTAGTGTTGAATCCTCTCCATGGGCCCAAAGTGCCCGAGAGATCTCACAGACTTATGGTCCGATGGCATCAGTAGTCCTACCAAGCTACAATTCAAAATCCCAATTTTTATTAATGAAGCGTCGGATCATGCATATTCCCGGCAAAGATTGAATAGGTGAATTCACTTATATTAAAAGGGGCCCCAGTGGCCAAGGTTGATACAACAAAGCTTTGACACAGTTGTTGCAAAGAAAATAAAAAGCAAAAATCTAAGGGAAAAGCCCTATTCTTCCACCGGAGGGTCCTCATTGCCACCTGAGGCTTGGTTATCGAGGGATTGTGCTTGGGGCTCATCCAGGCCACAAGGACAAGGCGGAGCGGGCAAGGGACCCTGAAGGAACTCACTAAACGCCAGGTCCTCAGGTTCCGCCTCGGGATCAGTATACGGAGGCCCCACTCCTATGCTGAGATCAAGGTCTTCTATGGTCGGGATGTATCGGTCACCCTCAGGCTTTTGAAGCTCAATTATGCATTCCCGCCAGCCCTGCTCGTAACGGTACTTGCTTGTCAGCACAAAACGAGCGATCATCTGGTTGCCTCCCTTGTGACACATTTCTACCCGAGATCTCTCCACACCTAGTGCATTCTCAACCTCGACCTTCTCCTCAAGCAGCTGCTGCCCCGAAGTCTTTAACTTCTCAATTTCTTCGGTCAGTGCCTGCACTTGAAGAGTTAGGACTTCCCGAGCCTGGACTTCTCGGTTAGCCATCTGTTCAGCCTCCCGAGCCTTACCCTCAAGGTCAGAAATCGTTGCCTTGGCAGCTGCAAGCTCTAGGGTCGCCGCCTTGGCAGATGCGAGCCCTTCCTCTGCTGCGACGGCCCGGTATGTCAAGGACTGAATCTTCTCGTTGGCCTTCTTGAGCTGTTCCAAGGCCTTGACACACCCAGCTTTGTGGACCTGAACATCCCGATTCAGGGCGTTAATGACTCGGGCATCTTCCTCAAGCTTGCAATTATACGCCTGTGTAGCGTGAAACATCTGAAAGCAAGGATGTTAGCACAAAAGATCAGGGATGAAATAGAAGCGAATACACGAGCGTAGAGAAATTATTACCTTCATTGCAAGCTCAGGCCCGTCCAGAGCCAGGTCCAACCTGTCGTACCGCCCCATGGCCAACCTATCAGCCGGGGTCCACACCTCCAGGGCCATCTCTGGCAGAGCTTCAGGGTTGTCGATCGTCTTGTCCGCCACCCCCACATATGGATGACCCTTTCGAGTATCCAGCCTGAAGCGAGGGCCATGGGGAACGTCTCTCCCACTCTCAGCAGCTTTCTCGATCTCTCTATTGTCCTGTTTCCTGACATTTTTAGAAATGGCAGTACTCAGCTTGGATGGTCGGGATCGATCATGTTCCTCATCATCAGAGCCTAGGTCTCGGGCATCCGATACTGAGGAAGGAACACCCAGTGCAACGCTTCTGCTAGAACTGGGTCTGACTGAATGATCTGCCCGAGGAGGATCCGCCCGAGGAGGACTCAGACTCAGACCTCCCAAGCTCGGGACCAGGGCACGACCATCCCCGACCTCGGCCGCATCCGATGCACCAATTTGCGGGCCATCAGTAGGGGGAGGCGGGGGTGTGACGGGATGACTCTCTGCCGGAATAGGAGGGGGGAGCGTGCCAACGGGCCCTCCGGTGGATCCTGCCGATTGATGGCTTGCTGGATTCTCGCTAACTGGCGGTATATCGGGATTTTCAGAGACTGGAGGGATATCTACCCCACAGATGAAGGATGTAAAGCCAGTATCAACCCTTCTGGCCCTCTTGATCGAAAGTTGGGGCAGGCTAACCGCCTTCCTTTTCCGTTGATCCCCAGACATTTTTCTCTTGAGCTTCTTGGTTCCCGATGACTTGGACTTCAATCTCTTTGACCCTGACGTAGTCGCAGCAGAACCCGAGGCAATCCTTGATGCTAATTCTCCCGATGCAAACTCCTGCAATACAGATCCAGTCAGGCAATTCTGGCTATCCATTAAATCCTGACTCCACACTTTAGCACGCAACAGCTCAAATCGAGCCCTTATATACCCGACACCCCTCTTCTCCCGATGAGCCTTCAGGAAATCCATCACTTGCGTACCCAACTTATCATTGCACATTTCGCAGTGGCATGAGGCTCGGGTATGAAAACTCTTAAATTCAGGAAGTCGGGTGGGCTGGAATACATAGTAGACAGGGATGTTCATAGCATCGGGATGTCGCCACTGACCACTCACTATTATCATCCTCTCTTTCCATCCCTTGTTGGATGTCGGGACGTTATCACACAACTTCCTCTTGACGTAGGAAGTCAGGTTGTACCGACCCCTATTATCCTTCTGTTCTTGAAGTTTGTAGGAAAGCAGAAGCTCGGCCAAACCTAAGTCTAGATTCAGTTCCTTATTAATGAACAAGATCATGGCCAGGATCCTATAAAAGTTGGGACCGACTTGAAGGGGGGCCAGTCCCAAAGTAGCCAAAGTCAGGAGGAAGAAAGGGTGAATGGGAAACTTTAGTATAGCGAGGTGAAATGAGGAAAGCAGTATCTCCCCATCCTTCAGACCTTCCCCGATCCTGAAATCTTTGTCCCGAGGGTAGTGCCTAACCTCAACCCCTTCAGGGACCCTGAGGCTCCTAAGTTGAGCGTCTTTCCTATATTTGGCTGGGAGAGGGTCAGTGCAGAAGTTCTCCTCCTCCTCGGCATCCTGACCCGTCTCGACATCATCCTCTACTGCCCGATCCCCTTCTTCCTGAGTGACTTCCGGGGGACTAGACCTAATGACCCGAGTAATCTCTACGGACGGGGTGCTCTCCGAGATATCGGGATCAGTAACAGTTAGGTAAGTGTCTGTCACTTGCAGGTCGCTAACCGACCTGGTATCATCACTCCCCGACATATTTGACGAAAGGATAAAAAATTGAGAAGAACAACTTACAAAAAGACAAAGATGATTCCGGCAGTCTCTCCTTGAGTTTTTCCTCCGGCTAGGTGGTTTGCAAAAACCGGCAACTGTACCAGGAAACAGAGAAGGATGCGTCCGGTCAAACGCTTTGCAGCACGGTTCAAAACACTTCACACAGTGTAAAAATCAATTAAGATCGCTGATGTTTGCAGAAATTGATGAGACAATATGGAGATTTTGTAGGTGAGAATGGATTTGAGTTGCAGATAATGCTTGAGTATGGCAGAGAAAATAATGAGAAGTAATCCAAAAGCGGTGCAAGTGTGATGTATGTGGGTTATATATAGATAGGTATGACGTTTCGGTCACCCGGGTCAGAGTATCGGATCGACATGACCCGGCCCATCTCACACAAATCTATGCCATCTCAGCCACAAGATCAAATTGCAATGATGGCGGCAGCTGCAGCATTAAAGGCGTCCCGCATCATCCGGCACGCGTCCTCTCACCATCCGCCACTCGTCCCGCGCACCAACCCCGAGGACTTTTTGATGGGCCTTAAGATTCTTTCACCTAATGGGCCCATTGGATGCAGGCCCATAAGCTAAAAGAGGGCCTGTGTACATGTGAGTTTTCCCGGCCCATGAAAAAACCCGTCCCGACCGGAGCGATCCAGGAATGGTCCGAGATTGTGACCCGATCATTGTGCCCACGTCATAACCCGACCGATACATCAGCCCCGCAGTCCGAGAAGTATCTTGCCCCGACCCGAAGAGCATTTTTGAAGGAACTCGAAGGCCCATAAGCTCAAGGCAATGGCATGATATAGGACCTACATAGCTGACGTGTAAAGGAATATATTATGTAAAGTTGAAAGTGTTGCCCTAATGGGCCAAAGGCCCATTGGAAAAATGTATATAATTCAATGAAAAGTAATGAGAAGGGATCTTTTTGTGTTGTGCAAATATTGTATCTACAAGTAGTATTTTCTCTAATTGGTAAGGGGGTGAACATTTTAGAGCTTGAACTAACGGAAGAGCAACTGTGTCTAGATCTATCAAATGTTAACTTAACAGTTCCATCAAGGAATTGTTGTACATGTTCAAGGTTTCGGACATCATTTTCGATTTTGGTTGGGTGATTTTCATTTTCAAGTAACCATTCATTTGGGAGGGAAACATCTTTCCAGGCAATCGTTTTTGGTATTCTAATATTTGCATTAGAAGTACTGCTCTGAATTAATAAAGTTTGATCTTTGGGACTTTTGATTAGAGCATGAACATTTAAATTGGTTTTCATAGTCTTGTAGTAAATTCTATAAATTAAGCTTAGAGGCTGGGCACCTGCGAACATGGCATATCCTGAAGTTTTGATGTTTAATGTTAAAGCTTTTAGTATGTGAGGGTCACTTAGGCTTAACTTAAAATTAAGAAAACAATCAAAGTAGACTGGACCATTACATAGGCTGGTTTCAATGACACTAATTAAGCTTTGATTATAGTCGAGGAACCTAGCATCTCTTAGACAGAGAAGAATCGATGCATTTTGTCCTAAAGTAGTTAATGGATCAACTGCAACTTGTACAAGACCAATATGGATAAAATTGTATCCTCTTTCGCGATATTGTTTTATAGTTTTTGGAGAAAATAATTGACATTTTTCGTGTTCTTTATTTATAGCATAAACTTGTTCAACGGTTTTGACTGTGTATTCTGTAAAAAAGGTTGACTTAATGAAACTGGTTTTGTAAATTTCATTTGTGGGTACCCTTGGAATATTCTAATCATTGTGACATTCAAGATTAGTGTAGGTGTGTTCTTCTTCATTAATTATGTCATTATTATCTGGAATGGAAGGTAGGTTTGTTCGACTATGTCGAGAGGAGGAAGATCTAAATAAACGACTCATGAGTAATCAATAATCTTATTATCTGAACATTATAATTGTGTTTTATCCTATTTTCAATGTTTGTTGCATTTCATAACACATACCTTAGCCTAACGACATCACCGCTCATGCCCTAAAACGCCTAAAAGCTCACCAAGGGACTTAATGTTTGGTTTTACACTTTATGGGGAGGTGGCACCAACAAACAGAGAAAGAGAAGATGAAGAACAATATAAAGGAACAGATAAAAGGCTATAGATTAACAGATCTGAGTAATTTACTAGATAATCAACGAGACTTTATGGCTTTGATACCATAAACGGAAGCAGATTATTTGAATAAGCGGAAATGAGATTAATTGAATTGAGCAGGAACAGATCACAGTATAAATATAGATTTAAATTAGAGAAATACAAGCAATTGTATAATATAAACAGTAGGATAAGTATATAGGATAGTAGTATAAGTATATAGGACACAACCGTCCAAGCAATTTAATAAATTGAAGTGGTCTAGGCAGAGCGAGACTAAAAGTCTGTCATACATCGTAACTCTCTTCAGATTTAATTATAGATCAATAGTAATATAAGTATATAGGACACAACCGTCCAAGCAATTTATATATATATATATATATATATAACAACTATTCTAAAATGTAAGGGGTTGAGAATATTTTCAAATATTTTCTTCAAAATAAAAATTAATAAATTAATATGTATTAGTTGAAGTGCAACTCTATGGAGTATATCAAAACGATATAGAGTAAAAGAAAAGGGGTTGAAAATATTTCAATACTTTTAAATAATAATAATAATTTAGATACCCCTGATCTAGTAATGAAAGTTAAAACCAGTTATAGTTGCCTATTTTGAAGACCATAGTACCTTTTTGTGCACAAAATATGGTGCCAAAGCAACAAAACACAACAAAAACCACTAATTGTAACAGCAAAATAATATCAAAATTATTTTATTTAGATAAACATAAATTAGTTCAAGTTTACTTGGATAAACATAAAGTTATTTGATTTTACTTAAATAAACATAAATCATATCAAATTAAAAAGGTAATTTTTTAGATCATATCAACATGCAATTATTATTATTATTTTTTAAAGGTAAGAAACTCTCAGACACTGCATTCACTGATGTTCGAACCCATGACCTCTTATTTGGGATTAAGGGCAAGTACCACTTCACCATTACTTTTAACTTAAAACAGATTAATAAAATCCCCATTTTTTTTCAATTTTACTTAGAAAAACATAAAGTTAGTTCAACTTTACTTACATAAATATAAATAAATTAAGAAAAAATTAACAAAATTCCCAATTATTTTAAATAAACATAATACTTAGATAAACGTAAATCTTATCAAATTAAAAAAAAATCCCAAAATTATATCCATTAAAATTATCAAAATATCAGTTTAATATAATAGTTCACATATACATGTAATTAAACTAAGACCAAATTAATACAAGTTTTAACATTAAAAAAAATTAATGCAAGTCTTTTGTGGTGCCTCCCAGTGATCCCACTCTTCAATTATGCATATCTTTTGTGGTCCCGCCATTGGGATCACACTGATTTAGCCG
Organism: Cornus suecica; assembly: GCA_963922005.1. Taxonomy (NCBI): domain Eukaryota; kingdom Viridiplantae; phylum Streptophyta; class Magnoliopsida; order Cornales; family Cornaceae; genus Cornus; species Cornus suecica. The sequence goes on from OY998238.1 coordinate 89,975,488, forward strand.
CGGCTTGACCCTTTGTAACGTAACATTTACAAACAAATTAAAGAAGGCAAATGAGGCCTCTGGGAACATCTACACATTTTGTAAATTCGCACGTCTTTTGTGATACTCCATGTGATCCCACTGTTTTAGCAATGGCTTGGTAGTTTGCGACATAATACATACAACCAAATTAAGGAAATCAGATGGGGCATTCTTATCATAGAGGCATGCGTCCAACAAAACCAATAATGTAGGACATAGTCTCATGCTTGTCATTGTAAACGGGCGGGTTATGTAACACATGATCCGACATTTGTTATGATATTGTTTGTTTTGAGTTCAACCCGTAAAGTTTTGCTCTTGTGCTACTCTCCAAAAGATCTCGTATCAATTGAAGACAACACTGCACATATAAGCACATCATAAGACCTATACATGGGCGATGTGAGACGTCACAATCACCCCCTTTTGGGACTCAGCGTCCTCGTTGGTGTTACCCACAGGCTTGTGCAAACTCCCACACTCAATTCCGCTCAGGCTCTGATACCAATTGTAATACCCTGTTCCAACACTTGGTACAATATTATCCACTTTGCCCCAGCCCGTACGGTTTTGCTCTTGAACTCCTCCCCAAAAGGTCTCATACCAATTGAAGACAACATTGCACATATAAGCAAATCACCAGACCTATACTCAAGCAATGTGAGACGTTACGGGTTAGAGCGAGTTTGGATCGGTTCATTAACAGGCGAGTCATAAACGAGATGAGTCACTGGTCCATTCATGACCCGCTATGACGGGCCATTAACGGGTCATGTCGACCACCTGCATTTGAAAACAAAAAAATAACTGCCTACCAGATGTGCATATTTAAATAACAGATGAATTCAAATTATTTCCATCATTTTCAAACAAGTAATGATACATTGATAAAGTAGAGGTAAAAATAATGATCTTTTACCCATGATCTCAATTTTAGTTCTCCAACAAAAAATTAAAAAATAATTAATAATTGTTTTAACCTAATCAAACAGATAAACTGAATATATTTTGCTGATGACATCATGCAAAATGAACTTCCAACCTAATGTAAACCCAAAAGTAAAACAAACCGCGAATTTTCAAATTTAAGTAATTTGCTTTGAGATATACAAAAAACAAAGACAGGGACATCCATAGTCCATCTCTTTATGGTGCCTCCATGTGATCCTACTCTTCAATTGTGTATATCTTTTGTGGTTACGCCATTGAGATCACATTGAATTAGCAGTGGCTTGAACCTTTATAACGTAATATTTACAAACAAATTAAAAAAGGCAAATGAGGCATTTGAGAACATTAACACCTTTTGTAAATTCGCAAGTCCTTTGTGATGCTCCTTGTGATCGCACACTTTTAGCAATGGTTTGGTAGTTTGTGACATAATATATATAATCAAATTAATATCATTGTAGAACTTGGGTACAACCGCCTAGGCTGGAGTCCACATCCAAAACAGGCAAATAGAGTGGTCCATCGCAACGAAAAAGTTATGCGAGTTCGAACGAGAGAGGTATCCCATGTCGGATACGTGATTAAAATTGAAAAACTAGTGCTTGTTATTTTCCTTTTGTGGTAAAAATTGAATAACTAATACTTATCAGTATAGCATTTACACGCGTCTTCCAATAGTTAATTCTTATTAACGAACGAATTAAACCAAACATCAACAGTCTCAAACATTTTTAAAACTCATCTTAACCTATAAATAAAACTATTTAGTAACTATATAATCCACTCAGACAATAAAAAGTCTCTTTCCCTTGAACCCCCATCTCCATTCATCTCAAACAACTAAACCCTCCAAAATCTCTCTCTCTCTCTACAATGGCACTTATCAGCTCCCTCTCTCTCCCTTTCCTATCCTCATCCCCACTTCCTCTCTCTCTAAAACCCCAATTCCCCAAATTCAAACCCCAACCCCTCCCATTTCTCTCTCTCCTCCGCCGTCCTCTTCCAACCCCCTTCGCCATCGGCCCCGACGGCAAGTTCTACCCAAACCCAGACGACAACGACCCACCTGAAGCCCCCGAAGACTCCATGCACGGCGTCTCCAAATTCCAGCAAATCCACCGCCAAGCCTCTCGCGCCAGAAAGCTCCAAGAAGAGCAGTTCAAAAAGGACCAGTCAATCTTCGCCAACGCCATCGCCGACGTCGAAGACGCACCGGAAGACCCCAATTTCGCATATGCCGATGATTCCGGGGACGACTTATTCGGAGACATCGATAAGGCTATTGCCATGAAGCGGAAGGAGTTCGTGAAGCAGGGGCTGCTGAAGCCCAATCCCAAGAAGAAGGAGAATCTGATTTCGCAAGAATTGGAGCCTGAGGAAGTTGTTGATTTGGATGAAATCAAGGAGCTTCAGGGGCTGACCGTGATTTCGGAGGATTCAGATGAGGAAGAGCCGGACAAGTTTGATGATGAGGTGAGTGATGATTTGGGTACTAGTGAATTGTCGAATTTATCATCGTTTGATATGGATTTTGATAGTTATGGTAAAACTAAGGCTAGAATTGTTGAACCCAAGTTTAGAATGACACTAGCTGAGCTTTTAGATGAGAGTAAGGTAGTGCCTGTGTCTGTTTATGGTAATTTAGAGGTAGAAATCATGGGTATACAGCACGATTCGCGGGTGCTTGAGTCGGGGGATTTGTTTGTGTGTTGTGTGGGGAGGAGAACTGATGGGCATTTGTATTTAACTGAGGCTGACAAGAGAGGGGCAGTTGCAGTAGTGGCCAGTAAGGAGATTGACATAGAAGAGACTTTAGGGTGTAAGGCATTGGTCATAGTGGAAGACACTAACTTGGTGCTACTGGCATTGGCATCTTCATTTTATCGATACCCGTCTAAGAGCATGTCAGTGATTGGGATTACGGGGACGAATGGGAAGACGACTACTTCCTATCTGATAAAAAGCATGTATGAAGCAATGGGATTGAGGACAGGGATGTTGAGCACCGTGGCGTACTATGTTCATGGGGATAACAAGTTGGAGTCGCCAAACACAACCCCTGATGCTGTTTTGGTTCAGAAGTTAATGGCAAAGATGGTACATAATGGGACTGAGGCGGTTGTGATGGAGGCCTCTTCTCATGGACTAGCTCTAGGCAGGTGCAACGAGGTTGATTTTGATATTGCTGTTTTCACAAATTTGACAAGGGATCATCTGGATTTTCATGGGTCCGAGGAGGATTATAGAGATGCCAAAGCCAAGTTATTTTCAAGAATGGTGGACCCAGAACGGCATCGGAAAATTGTGAATATTGATGATCCCAATGCGGCTTTCTTTATAGCACAAGGAAACTCGGATGTTCCTGTTGTGACTTTTGGGATGGAGAATAAGAATTCTGATGTTCATCCATTGAAATTTGAACTCTCTCTTTTTGAGACTCAGGTTTTGGTCAGTACGCCCCAGGGTATATTGGAAATCTCATCAGGGTTGCTTGGAAAGCATAATATCTACAATATTCTTGCAGCAGTTGCAGTTGGAATTGCAGTTGGGGCACCGTTGGAAGACATTGTTAGAGGGATAGAAGAAGTTGATGCAGTTCCCGGAAGATGTGAGTTGATAGATGAGGAACAAGCATTTGGGGTGATTGTGGACTATGCTCACACACCAGATGCCTTGTCCAGACTACTTGATTCTGTAAAAGAGCTTGGACCAAAGAGGATTATCACTGGTTTGTTTCTCACTTGCAGTCTATTCTTATTATGTTTATATGCTATGCTTTGAGAGTAAAATCATCTGCTGATACAATATCGGATTGTTTGGATTAGTTTAAAGGTTCATTCTAATTTAACTCCCCATTTCTGGAAATTTGTATTAGCGATGATAGGAAGTGATATGTCTAGGTTGAGTCTAACTTGCACTTTCAATTTTTATTTATTTATATCTTAATTTGCAACATTTCTCAGTGGAAACTCCCGTTGGTTTCTTTCTGATGATATTAATTTGTGTAACAAGTTAGCATTTTAGAATAATCTCAGTGAGGGTTGTAATTTGGAACTTTCACTAAAAATCTAAAATTTCTTAAAGTGCCACATATTAATAACTAGTGATGTTGAAAGTGGCGAGTTAGTGATGTATTAAGAATTTTAAATTTGTTTGCTGTAAAAGTAAATAAACTGGTAATATCAGTACTGGACCCCCTCAGATGCAAATGCCTTACCTTTTTGGCTGTGAAGCAGCAAAGGGAAGCACAAAAAGGTATATTACTTTGAAAAGATGAGAGTATTCATGTTGTGTATATACATACATACATATATATATAAAATATAATGTGACTAAACTTTACTTCTTTAGTATTAGCCAATGTTGACAAACCACATAAATGGTTCCTTTGTCTGACCGAATTATCATGCTTCTACTTGCAGTGTTTGGTTGTGCTGGTGAGAGTGATAGAGGGAAAAGACCCATGATGGCAAAAATAGCTACGGAGAAAAGTGATGTGACCCTTTTGACATCAGACAATCCAAAGACTGAAGATCCATGTATGTAGTATAAACTATACAGCATAAAACATGAAATATCCACCTCCAATGTGGAACTTACCTAGTTTGCATCGTAGTTATCCATTTTTTATCCTCTTTTCTCAAGATGCATGACAGAACCTGAATTCTATATACTGAAAACCATCAACATGATTAAAAAAAATATGAAAAGTGACTGTGTCACCAATAAAAACTTGGCATCCGATTAAATTACCTGAAATGGCTATCTCGGATGAGTTTTTTTGTTGTTTATCCTAGAATGAAATAGGTCGTAGCTCAAGTCCCTACCCTCTTGGGGTGGGAGATTGCGGCTTCTAGGATCTTTTTAGTCATGAGTATGTATTGATCGTCCTCATCTGTTTGTTTTTCATTTTGTAATAATATTCACTTACTCATCCCAAAGGTATAAAAATATAAAATTATATATATATAAAAAAGGGAGCAGAAGACAGAGTGCTGTTCACGTGTGTGGCAGTTTATACATTTCTCATGGTTTCTATACTATCTGCATCCAAAACCAATGTCCATTTTAGGGATCCCAACCACTTTAGCTGACAGCTATGCGGTGTGAAACAGCCAATTCCTTGCTTGGAACTAATGATTTACCCATAGGCACTCTTGCTTCTCTTTGACTGATGCCTTCCCCTGAAGGAAGAGATGCAATAACTGCATAAACTGCTTTGAAATTTCAAACCAATATAAATGTTTATATTGTTCTAATGAAAGTCATAACCGGATAGACACAAACCCAAGCTCTAATGTAGATTCAATCTAATTCTAGAGAAGGAATAAACAAGTCTTGTAGGGTGGATCAGTCACTAGAAATTATAGCTAAAGAACTAATTCCTAATCGGAAATAAATTGGGTTATCAGGTTCCCAAATCCAGAAAATTCCTAGTTACCTCTTGTCACAGATTGATCCACCAAACTGTCCACTCGTGAACACAATTCACTTGTCGACTGATTTTGCGAATATGCTTCTCTAGTCAGGATTCCGTCTCAGCCTCTAGTTGTCTAGAGCAATTTCTGATGAACAGGTTGATGTTGAACTAGCTTTTTTATAGCTTACAACTACGGACATCAAAATAGTGGGATAATTCACAACTCATGCAGATGATGAATGTAAAAAACAAAAATATGCACTCTCAGTCTCACAGAAACATATGCTCTCTTTAGATACCTTTGCATATTCTAGGTGTGTAATCTGCCTAAGAGTAGTGTATTTAGAGGCAAAATAGTTTAAATTGAAAAGGAGGAAACTGATTTTTCAAACAGCTCGATCGATCAAGTAGCTGACTACACCAGAGGGCTTCAACTGATAGAGAATTGATATCTCTATCAATCGACCTTCTTTGTCCCAATTTAGTTGGAAAAGATTCCAGATAAGGTAGTTTCCAAAGCACTTACAAAACGATTTTCTTAATCAGACCAACTAAAAACTATTAGATCCTTTTTTTTTGTTTAATGGATTGTAGTGTCAATTTACCCTATACCCTTGGTGTAAAATATTACAATTCTTTTTACCCTTAAATGTTGCTTGAATTGCATTTTTGACCAAAAGGAAAGAGGGTCACATTTTAGGGCAGAGGGAGTGTTATACTTTTCTAATTGATTTTCTATCTTCCCCTCCTTCTCTCCCCCCTCTCACCACATGTTTTTTGTAATATATAAATTCTATGATGATGCTTAGTTGTAGGATCACATGCTTGGAAGTTTATACTTATTAACTGGTTGATTTTATGTTCACCAGTGGACATCTTGGATGACATGTTGGCTGGCATAGGATGGACTATGCAGGATTACTTGAAACATGGGGAAAATGACTACTACCCGCCACTTCCTAATGGTCATAGGCTTTTCTTGCATGACATAAGACGGGTAGCTGTGCGTGCTGCTGTTGCCATGGGTGAAGAAGGTGATATGGTTGTAAGTTTCTGAAGCCCCATTCTGCCTTTCTTCTCTATTCGTGGTTAGTGCACAAACATCACAAAATGGTATGGAGTTGAGTCATAACAGAAAATCTAATTGGGCAGGTTGGAAACCACCGTCAGAAAAATAGAGAGTAAATTCGCTTCAACCTTTTTACAGCAAGTTAATAAAATAGCATCTAGAATGGATACATGACCTAATCACTGAAATGTTAAAAAAATCCAAAACAAGATAATTTCATGAACTCTTCGTCCATCTTTTGACGAGCCTAAAGAGTTTGGGACATCAACTAAGTGGAAAAGCTTCAGTTCCTTCCCATCTCCTTGTCTGATGTTTGTAAACATTATCTTGTCATGTCCGTCCTCTCTCCAAGGAAACCTTCCTTTTTTTGTGCTTGTTTTCAATGTTTATGTGCTGCAGGTAGTTGCTGGCAAAGGCCATGAAACATACCAGATAGAAGGTGACAAGAAGGAGTTCTTCGATGACCGGGAGGAGTGCCGGGAAGCATTGCAGTATGTTGATGAGCTTCACCAAGCCGGGATAGACACAAGTGAATTCCCATGGCGGTAAGTTTATTTGCAGCTACTACTTACTGATTTCTCCTTTTGTCACGATTGTCAGTCTTGAAGAGGCAGAACTCTGTTAGTAGTATTTTCATTGATGCACTTGAATAGAATGATTAAGTAAATGTGCAGGAATGTGAGCTATCATTAAGGGATGAATAAAATCTCTCTCTGTGGCAATAAGAAGGAGAAGTATGAATAGAGATTTACCTTACACAATGGGAATTCCTGGGAGTATACCCCTCTAGGCAAAGGAAATAATTGTATAGAATAGGACACTGTCACATGGCTAATCAACTTGATAGAATGATTCAATTACCCTCACAATCCTTGAAATCGTTACAAATAGATGAGGTGAAATTGGATCAACTCAACACAGTCCCCTTGTACCCTAAAATACCAATGTATTCACCCTTGCGACAGTGAAAATATAGGACTAGTAACCCATGTTAAACCTAATTGAGCTTATGAGAAGTAATTCACTTTTCCAATGCTTTTAAGGTACACTGCCACTTCTGTATCATATTCTTCTCCTAATGTCTATCTTAAAGACATATGGTAGGCTAATAGTTCCTGTGATAGTGTCCGTCTTCTGCGTGAACAATATGTAATCTACAATATATCAGCCTGGCACAAAAGCAGATCAAGTATGGCTAAGTATAGCATCTGGTACTCCTATTATTCCATTACCAAAGAATTCAAATTGCATATCAATATGACATAGCAAGCATGAAATGTGAGGAAAGTCCACAACTCAATTAGGACATTTTACCGAGTGAGAGTGATAGCCGTATCATTTACCTCGCCTAAAATTTGGTATTGATAGTAGAATCCGCTGAGCCAAAGTTACTTGCATCACTTCAGTTTTTATTTGCTGTTGGTAATTTTAGAGTTGTTAATATAATCAATAAGAATAATTAATACCAATATGCGTAGATAAATGCGCCTTCTCTTGTTTATGCTGTTGCAGGTTACCAGAGAGTCATTGACATAGTGCCAAAAGGCATATAAAATCTCAAGGGTAGCCTAATGTATTGAGCTCTGAGAGGAACATTCTGTTGACTTGCACTTGGATGAGGAGCAGGTCGCTTCAATTTCTCCAGAAAAGCTGAAATTAAAGAAGCATGTGTGTTTCATGTTCTGATGGAGCCTAACATAACTCGTACATGGAGGCAGTTGTAGGAGGATTCTTGCTATTGATAGAGTGACCCATTGGCTAGCACAGATGGTTCAGGCACAATCTTTTTCGTATTTAACTATTACTTCTCCTTTTTCCCCAATCATAAGCATCACTTTCTTATAATGTATTTTTCCCTGCAGGTTGTTGCCCGCAATACTACACGATTGTAGTCCAGGTAACTGTGAATAATTAAGCCCAGACTGAAAGTGAAGGTACAATTTTGTAAAATAGTAAATCTTTAACTTTCTATTGTCGTGTATAAATTGATTATGTCGAGTGCAAATTTGGAACTTTACTATAATGTTAGTGTTCAGTTTTCTCTGTTTCACTCTAAATTACCTGATATTTTTTGCTCTGGATTTCAAATACTTGTCCATGATCTTATAGTCGACTGAAATTTTGATTTGCTTCATTGTATACAATAATACAAGGTATAAAGTTAACTTGGTTATATGGTCCGATTTGGGGTTAGAGAGAGCAATGCACTATAAATGGACTGTACCATGACGGTGTTGTTCATGTATCATGATACTGTTAAAGCCTGAACCTTTGTGTGATCTTAACCATCTGATCATTCCCTATTCAAGTATTATGTCTACAGTTATGATGCAAATCACTTCTTCAAGAAGGTGATGACAAATGGTTACCAAGTTAAGAACCAGTCATACAGTTAAATAACAAAGTAAAGATCGAATGAGGAGACGGAAAGTAGACTCAAATTTATATTCATTTATGATTCTTTTTGCCAGACATTTGGGTGTGACATTCCAACTGAAAATGCATATGTTTACTTTCAACATTATGGGTTAAAAAAAGAGATGGAAGCATTAATTTGTATAGCACCCTATCCTGCTTCACAAGGTTTTTGCTTAGTTGACTGTATGGTTCTACCTTGGTTGAATGCTTAACATTCACTCCACTTTGATCATTCTGCCTAAATCGCTCTTGGTTTACCGTCACCTGTGGTTTCTAAATGGAGGCTTATATTACACTTTGTTATGTTCATATTTGCTTATATTACACTTCATTGGTTGGTTTTAGGTAGAAATATCTATTTAAATCAACTTTTCATTATTTTTGATTGATTTCTCCACATTTTTTGGGTTGAGTTCTATCTGCAATTGTTTATGAGAATTCTTCCTTATCAGCAACAGGGAAAACAGCAATTTTTGAGGGAAGGCTTGAAAGACCTAAAAACAGTCCTCTTTGAACCTGATAATCCTATATTCTTCCTAGTTTTACAATTCACTACAGTTTGCTTTAAATTTTTCTCTGAGAACAGAAGAATAGAAAGAAAGATTAGCAGAATTCCAACCCTTGGGGACAGGGCAGAGTGATAGGTTGGTAGTTAATTTATGCTATGTTTGTGAGCACTGAATCCTTAAAAGTTTAAAACTGAACAAAGCAACACTATTTTTAATCTTTCTTGTTATCTAGTTTTTATTTCTCTTAACTTGTTTTGTCCATACTAATTATGTGGCAGTTCTATAGCTCATGGCCTCATACATACCTTGGTGTATTGAATCAAAATGTAGGGGAGAAGTATTTTACTCAGTGATATTATTATTACTCCCTCCGTCCCAATTTAAGTGTCCATTTTGGAGAATCTAACTTTTTGATATGATGACTTTTATTGGTATGATAGTGAATGAAAAACTAATTTTACCCTTGGTCCCACCAAGTGATGTGATGTTTGTAGTTTAGATATTTTATAATTTGAATGATTGAAGAGTAAATTGGTAAATTGACCAAATAAAGTGACATTGACTTTTCTTATTTTGGAATGGGTTGAATAGTGAATGTGGACACTTAAATTGAGACAGAGGGAGTATTATTATTATTTTGTAATTTTGCTTCTTTTCTTGTAATGTATGAAGACGTTTGATCCTTTTTGGGCTTGAGTACTCGTTTGTATTTTGCATTTTCTACTCACTAGAGCTTAGTTCAGACTCATTCGTTTAGTAAATAAGTTGAGCCCGGTCATATTTTTTAAAATTTTAATAAATGAGCTGAATTTGAACATTCCAGAGTTCAACTAAATGGGTTGGATGTTCGCTTCACCTAGTATTTTAAATTTTTTGGGTCGAATCATGAAACATATGACTAGGTATAGTTGGTATCAGAGGCATACCTAATCTAATCCTTAATTTGTTGCCACGCCAAACACTCATTTAGGTGTCCTCACTTCAGATGGTCCAATCGCAATAAGGGTTTTTTTAGTTTAGGTGGGAGAGAATGTTAGAGGACGCTTGTCCCATATTGGGTCTGAATGAAAAAGTGAGGGGTATAAATATATTTGATTTTTTTTTTCTTTTAAAGAATAGATTCGATGTTAGTCTCACTTAATAGTTCAAACTTAAATAAGCTTGTAGAATTAGGATTTTACATTTGGGAAGATTCTTATAGCAATTGGCCATTCAATTTATATAGTTGGCTTTTAATGCTAAAATATGCTCAAATACTTTTTATCTAGTCGATGAACGACTCTACTCCCCCATCTTTTCCTCTATCCCTTTTACCCAAGGCTTTTCGATCGATGACATCCCTCGTTTCAAATGGATTAATAAGTTCTATACCAAATTTTATATGATGTGATGAGAAATTATTACATAGCTGGGATTTTTTTAAGTCTTGTTAATTACAATTGTCATAATTAAAAATTGAATGAAATTAACACATTCAATTGCGTAACAGCTTATGATGATCACGTAACTCATAAAAATTATCTGCTATCAATTTTTAGTAGAGAAATAATGTTGCATTACTTTCTAATATACTACACGGTCCACACCTACTAGGTTGTAAATGAACTAAGCTAAGTTATGCTGAGTTTAAATTTGTTTGACATCACACGTTTTGGCTTATAGGCTCAACTCAAAGTTATGGCAACCTCAAAAAAGATTAGATGATGAAAAAAAATAAAATTCTTTAGGCTTCATTGGAGTTCATGTTTAAGTTTGTTTCAGCTTATGTAAAACGTTTTATACGCTTTCACACTTAGCAACTGATATGATAAAAGTATTATAAAATATATTTTTTTTTTGAAAAATGTTTAAATTACATTTTAAAACTAGATATTATGTTTTTTAAACTTGCAACACTTTTTCACCCAACATGTTCTTATGCTTTTACATTTGAAATAATTTTTAACAAATTTAACTATTTCCAAATAACATTGAACACACACTACAATAAAATCATTATTTTTATTCAAGTGAAACACAACACAAAATGGTTTTACTTGCCAAAAAATCCCTAACCAAACAAACTCAGACCGAACAATAAAACCAAGGGCTATTGTTATAAAACCCCCAATACTTTGACATTTGGATCAAACAACCTCCACCACTATCATATTACCCCCTCCATTATTAATTTGTCTCAAATTGTTCATCCCTGCACTATTTGACTATATTAAATGACTATATTAACCTTACCCTTTTAATTATTTATCTTAATTTCTCTATTTCAAGGACAATAACAAAGCAACAGTAGAAAAGAAAAAAAAATACATGCACTAACAAATATTTTCATCACCTTCAACATAAAATTATTCGATAATTTAATTCATAATTATTTTTCATCAAAAATATTAATAGTAATGTAGACCCATTTCCTTTTAAATAAAAATTGGGATTGTGTAATTTTCGAAAATAATAATAATATTGCTTTAATACCATGCACTAACAAAATAGGTATATTTAGTTTTATAATAAACTCATGTTTAGCCTCAATCCGAAATTAAAATAATATTAATTTTTTTTCTAAATTACACAATCCAAATTTTTATTTAAAAGAAAATGAGTATTTTTTATTTAAAAGGAAACGGGTCTACATTATATTGAAGGTGATGAAAATATTTGTTAGTGCATGTGTTTTTTTTTTCTTTTATATTATTGTCTTGTTATTGTCCTTGAAATAGAGAAATTAAGATAAATAATTAAAAGGGTAAGGTTAATATAGTCATTTAACATAGTCAAATAGTGCATAGAGGAGCAATTTGAGATAAATTAATAGTGTAGAGGGCAATATGATAATGGTGGGGATTGTTTGATACAAATGTCAAAGTGTTGGGTGTTTTATGATAATAGCCCTAAAACTAAAACCAACAGAGAGAGCATGGGCTCTTTGGATCATTTACAACCTAGCAGCATTAAAGAGTCCAGACCCATAAAAGGAAAAATTAAATACAGGAAACAAAATTAAAATCCAACAAAGAAAAGGCAAAAGGAGAGATTTTTGGAAGCACAATCTGAATTTTCCTTTCCCTACCTAAAAAGGTGGATAACCATAAAGTGGAATTTCAGAAAGCATGAGTAAAAAAAAATCACCAACTATAATAAATATACACTCCATATAAATATATATATATATATATACTCCATTATATAAACCATCAATTATGGTACCAGATATCTACCAGACCACCTCATTGAAGAAAGGGTAATCACACCATAACTCTCTCTGCCAGCACCCACTCACTCCCTGTCTCCCCAACACCACATACAGAAAAAAACACTGCAAAACTAGAAACTACCCACAAACATAAAAAAGCGTATCTTTTTTTCCTCTTAGAGATAGAAACTCCTAGGAATAAATGCACAGTGAGAGATTGTTCTTGAGAGAGAGAGAGAGAGAGAGAAAGGGGGTGAGGAAGAAAAATATATCGACTCTTGTTTGAATCATTCTCATTATCAACTATAGTAAGGTAAGAACATATCTATCAACCCATTTGAAAAAAAAAAAGATTTTTTTTTTATGTTATTCTCTTGTTTATATTTTAAAATTTTTCTGTCCCTGTCTTCGTTGATTTTGTAATTCAGTTTCTGGGCTTTGTAGGATTTTACATTATATAACCCTTTTTGGTTGTCTTGTAGTGTATTTTTCATTTTTATGGTATTGATTTGTTACTCAAATTTGTGGGTTTATTTGTTTGAAGTTCAAGGATTCATGATATGGGTAATTGCTATGGTGCTTTGGAGTTGAGCTGGTATTTTTTTTAAATAAAAAATAAAATTGTATCAGGGTTTGTCTTGCTTCTTGCTATCAATTTCTTTATTTAAAATACTGAATGATATATTTTGGGGTTTTCTAGCTTGTGGTGGATTATGTTGAAAATTAATTATGTTCTTACTTTTTTGTTGTATTCAATATTTAGAATTTGATTTTGTTCATGTTTATTTAAAAATGTTTGGATGAAGACTGGATTAAACTTGTGATGATATTAGATTAACTGTTATCCTTCATAATTTGTGATTAATCTTTGGCTATTAAATGTCACTCAGGAAATTTGTAAGTGAGTTTGAGGGATTTTGCTGAAATTACATCTTCGATATGAATTCAAGTTTTGTTTAGATTGAGAACCCTTATTCAATAAACTGTTTCGTGCTTTAAGCAAACCGTGGAAGCGTTAATGACGAGTGGGTCGAGGTATCTGCATTCATGTTCTTCAGGCAGTTGAGTACCTAATTTGGCTTGAGGTTTAGGTGGTCATCATATCATACAAGTTGTGGAAGTTCTTGAATTGGTAATTCGATTAGCTTGAAAATGAGCCAGGACCCGAAATTCCAGCAGCGGTGGGAGTTCAGGAGGAAAGATGACGAGTTTGATTCTTCAAGTGATGATGCCAAATCTTGTTCTAGCGGCGAGCCAGCTTGCAAGAAACATAAGCTTGTTTCCAATTTGAGTTTGCCCGAATTCAATGAGAATGGCACGGAACCTGGATCTCAGCAGGATGATCAGTTTGAGCCTAAAACCAGGGGCCATCTCGAATTTGGGAAAGCTAATGAAATGCAGATTGGGTTGAGCAAGAAAAATAACTCAACTAAGAAGAAGAGTGCTTTCAAAGATACGAACAAGAGAAAGAACAAGAAAGTAGCCCACAAGCCTGTTTCGCTAGACGATTTTAAGATCTTCATGAAGTCTATACTGGAGGAGCTTAAAGTTGCCAGGGAAAACATGTTTACATGCATGAGAGAGGAAATGAAAAAATTGGGGGCTGTTGAGACTGCTCGAAAGCCTACAAGGAAAAAAGGCAGTCGTCGTGCAAAGAAGGTTGCCATAGAGCATCATAATGGGGCTGAAACGGGCCCAGGAACTCAAAATCGCAACAATGGATCTCTAAAGAGACCTTTGAAAAGCAATCGGAAAGCTGATTCTAAGAATCCTAATGAAGTTCTCGAGGAGCGAGGGCAGGATGTTGTCCATGAGAACCATAACGACATTGAACCGGACAAAGGAACTCAAATTTGCAAGAATGGTTCTTCAAAGAGATCTTCAAAAAGCAATATGGCAGGTGATCCTAATGAGTGCTATGAAGTTGTTGAGGAGCAAGTTACTCACGAACAAGCCACTGGATCGAATGCAACCAACGAAAAGGAAAAAGGAGAAAGGTTGAGATTTTCCATTAGAAAACCAAAGTATTCGTCCGATCCTCCTCATCAGGTGGTTTCTTCTTCATACTTGACTTTGCCCACTGTCATATCAAAGGCACCGGTTGAGAACCGCATGTTTGAATCTTCTTCATGCAACTATATTCAGAGAGGAGCCGCGAATTTGGAAAGAACAAATTTTCTGATGAATTCGAGTAGTCATCATGGTTACTTTTCGGGCATCCTGCAAGAGGAGCAGTTTGGAAGCCCTGCTCAACCGGGTTCCCACACTATGGGATGTATCAGCCAACAAAGCACTCAAGCTTCGAGCGTTGGGACTGGAACTGGATTTCCAGTCCCGCTTCATAAGGACTTGAATAGTGGTTTTAACATTCCGAGTCAAGTCATGCTGGAGAATTCGTCTCGAGACAATAATGTGATGGGGCTAAGGATGAACGGAGGAGCGATAAGATTTTCCGGTGGTGGCTATGTTTTTTCGGAACATTTTCTTCCGAACAGCTTCCAGAGTCATACCATTAACAAGAACTGAGGACAGGAGTGCTACATTCGGAGCCAAATACCTCAAAGGCAGCAATGTGATGTTAGGTAACGGTGGAACCTCTTAACCAACTTATTCCATTGTAATTGAGAGAGTGTCCATAAGAATCACTGACCTACAATGCTTCTCAGAATTTTCTTGTTTTCTTCTATTCCCATGGCTTGTAATTCAATAATTTCTAATAGGAGGTTTTGATGCTTCATCCATAATTGGTTATCCAAGGGAATGTACGACAATAGGTGTGTTTGAGCTAGCTTATCGATTGAGTGTGATTATGGTTCGATGTATCATCCAATACGTTACGTATTATTTATTCATAACGCTTTTAGAAAGTGCTAATACATAATACCGATATGAATCGCTTTTATTGCAACCGCAACCTATTCCACGAATCTGAACTACAGTTTGCAATGTATGAATCTCATTTGAAGAGGGGTAGAAAGGAGGATTCAATCACTTATTTGTGGACACTATTTAGATAAATGTATTAAATTTCAGCTGGAAAAAAATCATTATAGGATCTTATTGAACAAAGGAAAAAGAAAAGAAAAGAGGAAAATCTATTACTGAGTTTCATCTCTGTGTTCTCCTCAATACTCTCATTCTGCAGAGAATGAATTTGAAAATGTGTTCGCAAAGTCTGTGTCGAAATAAAATGATTACTAGCAAAAGTTATATCTACTTATGAGCATAAGTATTAATTTGCACAAATTATTTTCTTTCAAATTATAGTTGCATAAGTATTAATTTGCACAAATTATGTTTCTTATATTGGTTTATTCTCTTGCTCATGATGAAAAAAAAAAGAACTAAAAAAAATAAAGTGATCTATTGTAAATTATCATTTAAATTTCTGAATTGACCATGGAAAAATTGAAGGAAAACGAAGTTTCATGGTCTTTTCTGTCTTCATAAATTAAACGCACAAAACTTAAGAAACTAGCAAAACTATAAAAAATAAAATTAATTGTAATTTTCATTCCTCCTCAAAATTGGAAGAGGTACGGGGTTCGAGCTATAGGGTAAATGTGAGGGTGTGTGAGTTTCTTAACAATCAAAAAATATATATTTAAAAAAATTAATTGTAATTCTTTATTGTTATTATTATTATTTCACCTCCTAAATAAATAAAAAAGGCTGCTTTGTGAACATAAGAGTGTATCATTATTAATATTTTAAAAAAAACAATAAATGAGTGTATCATTATTAATATTTTTTAAAAAAACAATAAATATCATTTTCCCATCTTAAATTACGGAGGCATGCAATATCTTATTACAGACAACAATCAATAGTTGTTGGTCAATAATTATATAATTAATCTGTAGTTTCAACACGTCATTGACATGAATTCTTTTTTCTTCACAAAACAATCTATATCTTAGATAAAAGCATTTAAAAAAATTTCCTACCATCGGAAAAAAAAAATGAGAAGTTGGGTATGCTTAAGAAATCCAAGTTGTTGGGAATTTGAAGTACAGAAGACAGAAATTTGGGAATTCATAGGGATGATAATTGATGGATTAGCATATTATATCATTATTAAAGAGGAGTAATTTGTTGACTTTCACTCTGTTAGGCTAGTAATACAATAGTACTCCAGTTATGTGATCAGCATTAAATATCCGGTAATTTATACAAAATGAGGTTTTAAGTTTTAATCATCAAATTCCATGTCTTTCGTCAAATCTCTGATATTTCAGATTTTAATCAAATATTCCCCTCCAACAAATTTTTATGTCAAAATGACTTAAATAACCCTCACATAAATTACAGTTTCACCCATTTTTTTTGGACATATTACATTTCCCCCTTATTCTTTGGATAATTACACTTTCCCCCGTTTATAAAAAAATATATATATAATTCGAAACAAATATATAAATTTTGAAATATATATATAAAATTCATAAACAATATATTAAATTTTTAAAAAATATATAAAATTAAAAAATATATATAAATTTAGAAATATATATATATAATTCAAAACAAATATATAAAATTTGAAAAAAAAATATAATATTAGAAAAACTATATAAAATTCAATATATATATATATAAATTAAAAAAAAAGTATATATAATTCGAAACAAATA
Source organism: Cornus suecica (assembly GCA_963922005.1). Lineage (NCBI taxonomy): Eukaryota > Viridiplantae > Streptophyta > Magnoliopsida > Cornales > Cornaceae > Cornus > Cornus suecica. The sequence continues at coordinate 89,992,700 of OY998238.1, forward strand.
TATAAATTTCAAAAAAATAAAATAAAATTCAAAACAAATATATAACATTTGAAAAAATATATATATAATTAGAAAAATATATAAAATTCAGAATATATATATATTTCAAAAAATAAATTTTATTTTTTTATGTCATCACGTGAGTGGCACGTGACAGGGTGTATGGTATGGACCAGACACGTGAGGTTGAATAGGGACCATGTCATGTTGAATACTTTAATTTTTATTTTTTATTGTATTGTTAAATGGACAAAAAAAAAAAAAAAAAAAAGGTAAATGTGCGAAAATAATAAGAAGTGGGATATGGTAAGATGGTAAGTTGATTGATTGTCTCTTCTTGAATACTAGCATTATCATTTTTTTTTCTTCTTTCCTTTCTATTTTTTTGTGGGTAAATTTATGTATGTTTTTCAAAATTTATATATATTTCCAAAATTTATATATTTTTTCAAAATTTATATATTTATTCAAAATTTAATATCTACTTTCCGAAATTTATATATTTTTTAGAAATTTAATATATTATTTATGAATTTTATATATTTTTCAAAATTTAATACATAGTTTACGAATTATATGTATATTTCAAAATTTATATATTTGTTTCGAATTATATATATATATTTCAAATTTTAAATAATTTTTTCGAATTATATATATATATATATATATATATATATATATATATTTATAGAGGGGGAAAATGTAATTATTCAAACAAGAGGGGGAAAGTATAATATATTTAAAAAAGATGATGTGAAACTGTAATTTATGTGAGGGATATTTAAGTTATTTTGATATAAAAATTGGCTGGAAGGGATGTTTGATTAAAATCTAAAATATTCGAGGGTTTGGTGATGAAATCCTAAAACCTCAGCGGGTTTTGTGTAAATTATCCTTAAATATAAGATGATTTGTATTTTTGAAAATAAATTTTTATTTTCAAAAGAATAAAATCTAAAAATTAGTATAAAAAATTTGTTTGGTTGAATTATTTTAAAAAATTTTAATTATAAAAATATCTTATTTTAAATAATTTTTTTTTATTATTCTCAAATTCTCAAAAATAATTTTCAAAAATATAAATCAAACATTCCGTAAAGTTCAACAAAGAAAGACATGCCTTTTAATTATAAAAAGTGGTATCAATTACGCAATTAATTATAATACTACATAGAGGTAGTGGCATAGCGCATATACTATACTTTTATTTTATTTTATTTAACAGTGGTAGTGTAATTGCGCTATTAATCCCAATGAAAGAGCAAAGGTGATAAAATAATAAGTTTTTATTTTATTTATTTATTTATGTATAAAAGGATCCTTTTTCTGAAATATTAGAAATGCTTCGACCTTTCTTTTTCTAATAAAGAGGAATATTACATTCAAAAAAAAAAAAGTGGAATATTTAATTATTTAACTACAAGAGTGTGTTTTCTTATTCTTCTGGTTTTTTTTTGTCTTTTGTTTTTCTTTTCACCATTCCCTCATTCCATAATTTTAAGTGTATATTATTCTCCTTTCTTCCACGAGACCCATCTCTATCTCACTCTTTCTTAATCCAAGCATTCATATTTTCTCTTTTAATTTTACAAAAATGAAAAAACCTATAAACTAAATATTCTAAAAATGATATTGAAAGTTAATTCAAACAGAGATTTAATCCGGAATAACAAATACTTTTTCCTACTCTGCGAGAAAATAAAATCAAACTAAATATTCTAAAAATACTATTGAAAGTCAATCCAAATTGGAGTTACTTTTTCCTACTTTGCGAGGAAATAAAATCAGAATAAATATTCTAAAAATGCTATTGATTTTGATTCGTTTAAGTTGTAGTCAAACAAATTGAACTGTCTACCCGACGTCGTTTTATCACCGTCCTTCCAAAAGCCAAAACAGAAATGGTTTCGAAACGGCGTCATTTATCTCCCTGGTACTTGTGTACTCGGTAAATGTCAAATGTCATCCCTGCAACACTACCTCCCCCAATCAAACACACACTAGATGGTAGATCCCATCCTTTCAATTCAATTTCTTTATATTATATATGTATATATATAGATATATATATTAAATTCAGTATCGAGCACAGAAAAAACCCATTTTGTGGGACTATTTTTGGTTCCCTCTCTCTCTCTCTCTCTAGACATCGGAGGTTCGGATGCAGTGAAGACGACGCATCACACTTCTGAAATCTCATGGAATTACACAGAGCTTTGTGTATATGTGCAGTGGTTGTGCTCGTCTTCAACTGTCCTTCTACGGTGACAGCTGGCGACATCGTTCAGAACGACGATTCGTCTCCCAAGAAGCCTGGTTGCGCCAACAATTTCGTGCTGGTATATCTAAAACCTCATTTCCTATTCGACCCACTTGTTTTTTCTGCGATTTTTCAACTGGGTCGACTTTGTTTTGTTACATGGTTGTGTATATCTATACTTGTATACACCCTCTCACTCTGGTTCTGTGTTTTTGGCATTTTGATTGTTGAACTAAATTAATCATGCCAGTCTTATACTCTCTTCCTTGATGTTTATTGTAGAGTAATTGGATTTATTTACGTTTTTATTTTTTCATTTGCGTTTTGGTTGTTTTAGAGTTTGTTTTCCCCTTCACTGTAAATCTTTTTACACAAAATTGAATAATAAAACTAGTTAATATTTTGCAAAGCTCAAGTTGTGTGCTTGTATTACCTTCCTTCCCAATCCTGGACATCCTAATTAATTTTGTTAGTTTCACAATCAATTTCTGAGCTGGAAATTAGGCTTCTTTAAGTTTTATGCATTTTGCATTTGATTTTCTATTTTTAGGCATATGTGGATAAACTGTGAATTTATAGTGATCTTTAGGCAATTTCATTTGAAAAAGATCTGTCGGTATAGTGGATAGTGATGAAAGTTGCCTTTTTTTTAAAAAAAATAATAATAATTATTGTGCTCCTATCATAATGCTTCTTTTGTCTCCACTTTTAATATGTGTATATATTGTGCTGATTATTGATGGTTATGGTGTTATTGGATTTCTATCGAAGTGAGAAATATGGATTCGTTTATAACTGCAGCTTATATCTTAGGTTTTAGTTATAGCTCTCCATTGGCTCGAATATTAATATACCACCCTTGTCATGTTAGGTAAAAGTTCAAACTTGGATTAATGGCGTAGAGGATGCTGAATTCGTTGGTGTTGGTGCTAGATTTGGAACTACCATTGTTTCAAAAGAGAAAAATGCAAACCAAACTCACTTGGCACTTTCAGACCCTCGAGATTCTTGCAGTCCACTAAAGAAAAAGGTTTTCTATCCCATACATATATGCTACAGAATTAGCACATTTTATAGGTTGGAGACTTGTGTATAATGAGGAGTTAATTGATACAATTGGTTCGTATTGTCGGATTTGTTAGCTTGCTGGAGATGTCATCATGGTGAACCGAGGCAACTGCAAATTTACAACTAAGACAAATTTTGCTGAAGCTGCTGGTGCTTCAGCAGTCCTCATTATAAATAATCACAAAGGTAACTGTGTATCTGTTTTTGTTGACTTAGAATGCTTTGTATCTGCAACCACCTCTTCATTGTATTGTTGCTTTACAAGTTCTTTATATTTAACTCCAAAAAGAGAGAGGGAAGAAAGAAGAAGAAACAATTAGACGAGAGATGCTCCCACTCAATTTTCTCATTGTATTGCTGCTTCACCTTTTCTTCGTATTTAACTGCAAAAAGAGAGAGTTAGAGGGGAGGTACTCCCGCGCCATTTTAAAATTTGGGGCATTCAGCATGGATCTGTGAATTGGATTTTTGTGATGAAGATACTTACCACTTGACGGCCGTATGTCCCAGATAATTGAATGACTGTTATTAATGCATCAAATCAAGTGTGAGGGATAATTGTCACCACTTTGAGGATGATAGAAGATGGGAGACACTATGCAGCAACCAATTTCTTGTGCTATAATGCTGCTTCAAGCTGCTATTTGTATTCACATAGAAAAGAAAAAGAAAGAAGTAGGTATGTAAATTTAAGAACTTCATCGCACACCTCTGATGATTTAATAAATATTGAGGGTCAAGACTTGCAAGAGATGCTGAAAGACAAACTGGTTACCTAGGCGTGATTATTCACTGAAGGCAGAAATTGGAGACAATGTTGCTCATGATATTAACTAAGACGATTTGGTGGAGGAATGCTGGTAGAATATTGGGATCAGTGTATACTTATAATCTTGGGATATAAATTAGATTTTGGCCAGTTAAGAAACACGTTAAGCAATGTCTGTGTTTATATGTGGATGTGGAAATCGATTTAAGGTAAGACGAGGAAGAACCGTTTTAGAATTAACATTCATAAGGTGGTGAAACTAGCAAATACTGAAGATAAAATGTGAGAAACTTGAAGAAGATAGGCCAGTCTTGTGCAATAAAGATCAATCATCAGTGAGGAAGATTGTTAAAGTTGAGATCTAAATTAGAGCACATAGCAAAATAGGTTCATGTAACTGTTTTAGATAGTTTGATTAAGGATTTCAAGTTCAATTGAATTTTAATGTAATTAACTAAACAAATCTATATAAAATACGATATCAGAACTCTACAGTACCAAAGTATTGGACACGATCTATGTATTCAGTGAGTATCAGTAATTGATACGAGTGCAATACATATATGAGTCTTCCTTGCAGAAGTATTGTGCTAGAGAAAGTTCTACGAGAACAGTTACTAGTGTAATAGATGTATGAGAGATTAGTTCAGCGTGGATGATTTAGATAATTCTACGGCAATAGTTAACTATTAATAATACCAATAGATTATGTGCCTAAGTTAGTACTCAAGTTTGGTGGGTTCAAAACTTGCACTCAGTAAATATTATTCCTCCATACTTTATTATAAAAGTTGCTGAAACTGGAGGATTATTTTTTTATTTTTGTTTTTCCTTTTACTGTACACATTCCTTGGATAGGAGATATATTGTCTGTTAGGAAATTAGCACCGCGACTCCTAGAACTTGATGGGTTGTAATATTAAATTTCAAAAAATGTGGGGTGTTGAGAGAGCATAATTTAATTCTGTTCTACTATCTTGTAAGAAATTCTGGCAATGTCTCATTTAGTCGCTGATGGTTTTCATTCTCCTTGTGTTGGAGTCAGTACTTGTACGCTAGGCTTCAGAATTGAAAAAAGAGCTTTTTTTTTTTCGTCAGCGGATTTCGCTTTATATTTGACATGATTTTGTTATAATAGTAAATAGCCGCAGTTATTACGAGTTGTTTCATTAAGTATTGACACAAATGAAAGACCTGTTTTCAGTTATTCATTCACTTGTAAACATGTAGTAAAAAAGTTTCAGTTACAAGTGTATGTAATAGTAGGAAGTATAAAAGGTTAGATACTTTGCTGATAGTTGAGGTGTGACACAATTACTTTATACCATATCCAACTTGTTCTTTTCCCCTGCAGAACTTTACAAGATGGTTTGTGAGTCTGATGAAACTGATCTAGATATACATATACCGGCTGTCATGCTTCCACAAGATGCTGGTGCTACCTTGGAAAAAATGCTGATGAATAGTTCATCAGGTAAGTCAATATCCTGCATAATTACTAAGGAGAACTTAAATCTGGTCCTGAGAGGAATGTCATGTTTGCTTTTACCTTCTTACTTAATGAGAAGATATTAGTAACTGGTGAACTTCTGTAGAAGTTGGGACAAGTAAATGTAATTGTCCATACTGCCATTGCTGTTCTGGTTCAACCAGGGAAGACACATCTCGGGGTCCTCATAATGAGCACTCAACTATGCCGTATATTGTGTTTGTGAACAGAAACTGAATGGCTATATCTGAAACAGCAGAGCAACAAATATTCCTAGTTTCCACAGCCGAAGAAAGAAGATTGGTGAGATGCGAATGACAACTCAAGTGAGATAATTTTTCCTTTGGTGGATAAGACGGGAGACTAGGGATGGCAAAATGGCCCGACCCGGCGGGTTTCCGATCCGATCCGACCCGTTAAGAACCCGACGGTACACTTATAAACGGGTTAGGGTCGGGTTTGGTATAAAAATTTAAAACCCAAACCGGGTTCGGGTTTTCTGTAAAACCCATCGGTAACCCGACCCGAACCCGACCCGTTAAGAACCCGACGGTAACCCGCCCCGTCCCGCTAAAAACCCGACCCGTCCGGCCCGAACCCGACCCGCCCCGCTAAAAACCCGACCCGTTTATTATTTTACCTATTTTTTAATAGAAAAATAAATATAGGAATTGAAATTTTTTACTCAATTTGAACTTAATTAAATTGCTTTGAATTGAAAATTTATTCAATTTCACTCAATTAAAATTAATTTCAGTAATTTAAATTAGGAACCTTGTCAATTTTACTCAATTTAATTACTTTGAGTTAGAGATTTTCCTCAATTAAACTTAATTTCACTCAATTTAATTACTTTAAGTTGTGAATTTTATCAATTTCATTCAATTGAATACAATCAAACTAGCTTAAATTGTGTTATTTACTTAATTTCATTCAATTTGGCTACTTTGAGTTGAAAATTTATTCAATTTCAGTTAATTAAATCAATTAATCTAATTTAAATTAAGGGATTTACTCAATTGAATTTAATTTCACTACTTAGTGTTAGGAATTTTATTAATTTAATTCAATTGAACTCAATTAAACTAATTTGAAATAGGGATTTAATCAATTTCATTCAATTGAAATCTATTTCAATAATTTGAATTGAGAATCTTATCAATTTCTTTGAAGTGAATTTAACTAATTGGAATTAGGAATTTACTTAATTAAACTTAATTTCATTCAATTTGGCTACTTTGAGTAGAAAATTTCATCAATTTCAGTTAATTAAATCAATTAATCTAATTTAAATTAAGGGATTTACTCAATTGAATTTAATTTCACTACTTAGTGTTGGGAATTTTATTAATTTAATTCAATTAAACTTAATTAAACTAATTTGAAATAGGGATTTAATCAATTTCATTCAATTGAAATCTATTTCACTAATTTGAATTGAGAATCTTATCAATTTCTTTGAAGTGAATTTAACTAATTTGAGTTAGGAATTTACTTAATTAAACTTAATTTCATTCAATTTGGCTACTTTGAGTTGAAAATTTCATCAATTTCAATTAATTAAATCAATTGATCTAATTTAAATTAAGGGATTTACTCAATTGAATTGAATTTCACTACTTAGTGTTGGGAATTTTATTAATTTAATTCAATTGAACTCAATTAAACTAATTTGAAATAGGGATTTAATCAATTTCATTCAATTGAAATCTATTTCACTAATTTGAATTGAGAATCTTATCAATTTCTTTGAAGTGAATTTAACTAATTTGAGTTAGGAATTTACTTAATTAAACTTAATTTCATTCAATTTGGCTACTTTGAGTTGAAAATTTCATCAATTTCATCAATTTCAGTTAATTAAATCAATTAATCTAATTTAAATATTGAGAATTTTGAGTGATTGTCTGATGAATTTCTTTATAAACACCGATTTGTGCAATATTGAGAATTTTGAGTGATTGTCTGATGAATTTCTGTGACAGTCTCTGTTGAGACTGTACTTTCAGTATGATCGGATTTACTGGTTCCATCTTTTGTAGCATTTATATTACTTAGATGGAAAGCCAATATCTGAAGCACCAATAACAGTTTGATTATGTCCTTTTTAATCAGTTTGATATTTATCTAGTGAACTGATGCTTGGTTTTGTGTTGAATATAAGATCACCCCTGCCAGTATAAATGCCCAACATGCAGCAACAAGAGACCATGCCCTTCATAAGAGTCTGGGGACAGATGAAAATCTTGATAGTTTGCGTAGATAGCAAACATGTTTTTGCATTTATTTTTTATTTTTAATTTGATTGCAGGCATGCACTGAGTTATGTAGGCTTGTTGTCATGCTGTTTATTCTTTATTTTTTATATATCAAATATGCATTATTCGAAAAATCCTTTTACCCTCTTGTGGTGGAAAATATTCATTTTATCCTTGCTAAGATTCATTTATTTTTTTTGTGTATCATTTCATATTCGTGGCATTTTGTTACCGATGGTAACCCGATGGAACCCGTTTATACCGACGGGGTGGTAATGGTATTACCGATTCCAACCCGTCGCGGGTTTTGGGTGGGTTTGGTATTAGTAATTTTTAAATGGGATGGTAATGGTATTAGCTAAACCCGTACCAAACCCGACCCGTTGCCATCCCTTCGGGAGACAATCACAGACCCACCAGCCATGACCCCATTGTAGGCTCAAAGCTCAACTGCTTTTTGGTAGGAGATACCATTCGGGCTATATGCTCAGTGGTACAGTTCAAATGAGATCGTGGCTACGTAAATGACAAATAGTTGCAATTTGAAGTCACGAGCAGTACAGATGCTGGAAATACTGGAGTTTGTGCAAATTTTGAGTGAAGGAGATGGCCATTCCTTTAGAGCAAAGAGACAGTAGGCCAATAGAACTCGGTAAAAGAGCATTTGTCCAGATCATTTGCATTTTGTTAGTTATAAATATTTTCATAGGGTTTTAAGTGCTCAAGAGAGAAAGAGAGTTGTCTTTGTGTTCAAAGAAATTTCAAAAGGATATCACATTCTTTACTTCAAGTTGCTAGATTTGATAGTTTAAATTTGTTTTTTCTACCAATTTAAAAACCAACCATTTCACCAGTTTGAGTCTCATCTTCCCTGGTAATTTCATACACATATTGTTTCCTGCAATATTTGTTTTATTGTTACAAATTGTGATGGTTCTAGAGGTTTGCAGTGTCTGTGCAGTTATACTCTCCACTGCGACCAGAAGTTGATATAGCCGAAGTTTTTCTATGGCTGATGGCAGTTGGTACCATATTGTGTGCATCTTACTGGTCAGCCTGGTCTGCAAGAGAAGCAGCTAGTGAACACGACAAACTATTGAAGGTATCTTTTGCTAATCTCAGCTGATTAATACTTCTCTTATGTAAAGTAACATTTTTTTTTTACATCTTACGAATGTTTGTTAATCTATGAATCGTGCTTGCTATTGTAGGATGGTTCAGATGAAATTTTGAACAGCGAAAGCTTGGGTTCTGATGGTGTAGTCGACATTAACACAACATCAGCAGTCCTTTTTGTTGTTTTCGCTTCATGCTTCTTGGTCATACTTTACAAACTAATGTCATTCTGGTTCGTTGAACTTTTGGTGGTTCTATTTTGCATTGGTGGTGTTGAGGTGCGAATCATCCCTTTCAATCATGTTTGATGTATGCAAGAGTGCATATTTACTTGTGCAAATGCACATGCACTTGCAACATAGAGGTTGCTGTTGCTTGAAACAACTTCTGAAGTTTAGTTTGTTGTACTTGCAGGGCATGCAAACTTGCTCTGTTGCCTTGTTGTCAAGGTATAATGACTTTCTTTTCTCGTTTTTCGCCATGTGTGAAAAGTGTGCATTCGTATACCAAATCAACTTCAACCATACACCCCTTTCCATTATTATTCAAGGGCTGTTTATCACTTGATTGCTGCAAGCTATGGATTTATTAACAAGCTATGGAATGCATGGGAATGTATTAATATAATCAGAACCCTGTCCGTCTTTGTTGCATTCCTTAATTTTGATCTCTTCATAAGCTTGTCTTTCTCTGTTAGAACAAAACCTTAATTTTTCCCATATACCTACAATAACAAAGGTTTGAGCTTGATTTGTTTCGGTTCTTGGTTTTCAATTACAGATAATTGTCTTTAAATGTATAGGTGTTTATTGAATTATGCCCTTGTAAGGTGTTCTTGGATTCATTTAGTCATCCCCAATGGATGGGGTGAGGTTATTTGAATGGAGTAATGATTCTAACACCTGTGCTACCTGTATAGCAAGGACAAAGAGCGTTTCTAAATTTCATACACATGAGAGTTGTATTGTCATTATCTTCTTTGCCTCGAACCAGTTGAACATAAAAGTACTATTAGCATCAGTATAATTTTCTTTTCCTTAATCCACTTAAACACAAAAGTTTTACTCCCTCGGTTACTCAGTCCCGTATTGTTGAAGCATATAAATTCTTAAGTTACAACCCTCTCTAACAGCTTAAACTTAAAAGAAGGCCACATGGGAGGGGGCGTGTTGAAGCATATAAATACTTAAGTTACACCCTCTCTAACAACTAATAGTCCATTTTCTGAACTTTAGCTCTTTCAAAATAGTTGTCCAGTTTCGAATACCAGTGCAGTATAATTTTTAACTTCTCCAAATTCCTCTTTCTCCATTGAAAAAAGTATTCTATAATGGACCCCAGTAAAGAAAAGACAAAAGTGGTAAAGATGGAAATTAAGGGATTGTCAATACAACAAAATATAATAAAGTTCAACCCCATAAAAAGTTAGAAAGTCAAACATGGACTATCCATATGGGAAGGATGGAGTATATCACTAATATTCACTGGGAAGGCAATAATTGATATAGTGATAAGTAGAACAGACGGGATAGATGATAATATGTCAATTTGATACTAAAAATCGGAAGTATATAAGGATAGTACTGGTGATATGTAGTGCAATATGTAGTTTTACCAATGCTAAATGCTTTGAGTTTAGATAGTCGTTTCTTTTGACTTTTCTACATTTGTCCTACTGGCTTTGGATCTGAAATCCCCTCGAGCTCGGTTCCCTCAGAGGAGAGCTCGATTAAGTTTTGAAAAACGGAGCTCGAGATCGAGCAGCTCAACAAGCCACTTGACTATCAGCTCGACAAGTCGTTTGGCTCTCGGCTTGACAAACCACTTTTGCTTGATGTCATTCACAATTAAAGTGAATGATTGAAAATTTTTGAACTAATTTAATTATAAATAATGTCATTAATACTTGATAGTTGGCAACAATTTATAGAAAACACTCAAGCACTTTAATTTCTAAAGAGAATAATATATTTATAGGCATAACATATCCCTAACTTTCACTACACAAGCGATGTGGGACAAACTTTTCAACAAAACACACCACCTCTTTACAGGAACAAGTATGCAACTACTTCACTATAACACAAATGTGAGATAGAGATTAAACCAAACCATACAATTCTATACCCATTTCCCTTGGATACTCATAGATGCATGTGAGGCGAATAATTTGCTTCAAGTTTTCTTCTCTATCCATCTTTTTGTACAACATTATCTTGTAATTTACTTATAGTGGGTCTCTTCAAATTATGTCATATATTTAAATTTTAAAAACTAATTAGTAAAATTATTTTAAAAGTAGTATTATATACACAGTACAATATATGCATACATATTCTTTTCACAAAAAAAATATATATACATATATATAAATATATATAATCGAGCTTTTAGCGAGCTTTGTTCATGAACGTGTTTGCGAACACGTTCGTGAACACGTTCACAAGCTTTGTTTGCGAACATGTTCACGAGTTTTGTTTGCGAACATTTTCGAATCGAGCTCACACCTGTTTGAGCTTGGTTCATTTACGAATCGAGCCTGAAAAACTTGTTTGAGCTTGGTTCACTTACTAAATAAACAAACGCGAGCCGAGCTCAAGCTACTTGTCAAGTGCTTGGTTCATTTACGGCCCTACAGGCTGTAGAGAGAAGAACGAAAAAACACGTATAGGCCTGAATATTCAGCTCAGATCAACTGTCCAAATATAGAGGGGGATATCTGAAGTTGTACTAATTAATAAATATATGATACTGATTAGTGAGTAATATTATGAAACTTTTGAGAGTGATTTTGAACGATGACGAGGTAGAAAAGTGAAATATCCGGAAATCAAATTGGATTCATGCTGGAGGTTATTAACTTATTCAGGGTATTAATGAAGAAGAATTATACTTTTTATTGATTACATGTACATCTAGTATACACTTCCCTCACCAGCAAGCGTGGACTTGAGTGACTGAGTGGCATCTCCTCTGCCTTCCAAAGGAAAATGGATTCAAGTCCCAAATGGATAAAGCATGTGTGTGTGTGTGTCCTATCCTACCTTCAATGCGTATATGTATATAAAATAGTTACACATCCCTTTTCTGAGATATTTAACTGTGTAGGTGCCAGATATTTTAATCGCGAAGTTTACACTTGTAAGTCCTCTTGGTCACCCTGAAAGTATCAGCAATCCTCCCTCTGTCAACTCCTTACAAATAACCAATAAACAGCTAATCAACTGGTTTGGGGGCAACTAAGTTGGTCGAGGTCAAGGAGAAAAGACATGGAGCAACGGGGTCATAAATCCTTCCATCACTTTGTCAACAAAAAGAGGAAAAAGAACAAGGGGAAAAAACTTTGAAGTAGACATTCCAATCCCGTAATCTTCACTCTTAATTTTTTAAAACCTGTTATGCATATCTAGTATCTCACCAACTCACTCACTGAGCTTGGTAAAAGGGTCATATAAATTACAAAATGATTACAGGAGGGCCGATACAATTTTATTTGCAACTCTCTCCTCTCTCCTCTCTCCTCTCTCCTCTCTCCTCTCTCCTCTCTCTCGGATGGGCGTGCTAGCTGGTGTTTTAATGATAGGTGGTGGAGGGGGTGTTTTAACTTCTATGATGACCTCCAAGAAACTTTATAGACTAAGTGACGCAGTTGGTGATTTCATTTTCATTCAGTTAATATGTGGTTGTAGCTGAGGCATTAAATTCTGTAGTATGAGTGGTATAATGGTTGGGAACTGTCACTCTTTTGTTAAAGACTAGTTTACGATATTGTCAGGTTTCGTTTACGGTTTGAAATAAACGGCAATTGGTGCAAGTTTGTTTGATGCATGTCTTTGGTTATGCTCTGCTAAAATTCTTTTCAAGCTGTTTGTTAGTTTGAAGTCTTCATATAGTTAAGACATTCGTTTCCTGCATATTAAAGCTCCGGACTAACTAGCCACATACTCATTCAGGTGGTTCAAAAGTGCTGCAGAATCATTCATCAAAGTACCTTTCTTTGGAGCCGTCTCGTATCTTACTTTGGCCGTTAGTCCGTTCTGCATTACTTTTGCACTTGTTTGGGCAGTTAATCGAAATGTTTCGTTTGCTTGGATAGGTCAAGATATACTTGTAAGGATAAACATTTTTCACTTAATTCCATAGCATTAATTACTTTTTACTCTGTTTTCTAGTTCTTCTATGTCCATGTTATTCACATGTCCCTGCTTCTCTTCCACATAGAATGAAACTAGTTGCTTTTTTTAGTAAAGACCAACAACAGTATGGTGAGTCGTGCAAGAAGTCAATGAGGACAAAATGGCAGCAGAGCCAAAAGTTTTTCTGTGCAATGTCGCCATCCTAGTATCGGAATCTGGGTATTGTTTCTATTGTAAAAAATAACATAAGTGACAGAAAATTATTAATAAATATCATTTGATGCCAAAATCTGGCATTATACTAAGTCCGAGCTTTTCAAAATGATGTGTCTTTTGGTCCCCATTTGAGTCGAATACTCTGATCTAAGTTCGGTAGCATTTAATTGGTTCCTTTGGAAGTAGAATTAGAGAAAAATTGGTTAACATTTGAATTGATTTTTCTCCAATTATAATTCCATGCTACTGGATATGTCGATTAGTAGTGTGGGGTCAGATTTTTGTGTTTGTTAAATATATTTCTGGAGAAATATGTTTAGGTCTTGTTTGGGGATTTTTCTTAATTAAATTGCTTTTTTTTTTCTTTTCTCGCTTCCTTCTATAAACTAAAATGCTAAGCCGGATATTCCAAAGCAACTACTTGCTCATTGTCTCATGACTCTCAGCCTCTCACCTTTGTTTGTAAATGTGCAAATAGCATCTTTTCACTTCCTTGTGCCATTATATATCTAAAGGAATTCCTCATGTGATGGAATTCCTGTTGTACATCCTTTTTCTGTATGCGAACCATCTCAAATGATCTCAACTACACTTAAGGTCTTCAAATTTGTAGGGCTGTTCAATATGTGACAGTAAAAAAAGGCATGACCTAGTATTCGTCTCCACTATCAAGGAAATGGGAGGAGTGGAGCGGGTACAAACATGTCCTTTGGCAGTCAGAAAATGACTGGCCTTCCTCACATCACTGGGATCGGAACTTTCATGCTTGGCAATATGAATGTTTGTCACTGCACCAAGCAATGATCCCTACTGGAGTACATGTCATGGCCGAAAAGTTGTGGAAAAGTTTCAACTATTGACATTGCGTTTTACCTTTTCTTGTATCAGGGAATTGCACTGATAATTACAGTTCTTCAAATCGTACGCGTACCGAATCTAAAGGTAATGATTCAAACTCATTCAATTATCTATTGGGAATGTCTCTATGTTATGCTTGCATTGGCAGTTTCTTGGATTCTTTGGAGTTGAATTGTGGTTGTGATATAACGTAGTTTGAAAGATCTTCAATATCTCTGGATAGTTGTCATTAACAACATTCTTAGTCATGAGCTTGTTTTATTTTCTTGGTGCTTTGTGTTCCATTATACAGGCATGTTCCTTCGACGGACTTCAGTGGTAGACAGTAGTCTACAAATTTGGGTTGGCGTTGTATTATGCACGCATTATGCTTAAAGCTTTATACATCCATATGTATAGGAATGTAAGGCTTTGGCCTCAAGGTTACATGTGCTCGTTTTGAATATGCGATTAATCTCAAATTACATGAATATCTCATTTTGAATTATGTTCAGTGTAAAATATGAGGGGAGAAAGGGTTAGGCCTCACACATCTTGAGTTCGTTATGCATTACCTCAAGGAAATGCCATCCTATATTGTGAGATTGAGGACTATTTCTTTGGTAAGCCACTAGATATAATGATGGCAATGATAATAGTACTGTGTTTACTAGCGCCCTCCTAGAGTCTCTGGAAAAAGCTCCTACATGAATCGAGTATTCTGATGATATAGCCAACAATATCTGTAAATTGGAATTAATGTTATTATACTGGGTAAATTGCATCAATTGAATACCTAATTGTCGTCCTTTCTTGTCTAGAAAATTGTTGTTGCCCGCCTTTTAGGGTCGTTGGATTGGTGGATTTATGGCATTCAGTCTCCTACCATTTTATCCACCTATTTAGTAGTTCTTTTAAACATAGAAATATGACTAATAAAAAAAATTGACTTAGGTCCATAACTGAATTATGTTGAT
Organism: Cornus suecica; assembly: GCA_963922005.1. Classification (NCBI taxonomy): domain Eukaryota; kingdom Viridiplantae; phylum Streptophyta; class Magnoliopsida; order Cornales; family Cornaceae; genus Cornus; species Cornus suecica. The sequence goes on from OY998238.1 coordinate 90,007,829, forward strand.
CACAACTGATCTTGCAAAGAACATGGAAAAAGGATGCAGAAAAGTCATCCGACATTATACAATTTTTGGTTTGTTTACTAGAAAAATTGGCTTGTAAACAAGCTTATTTGATCTACAAGCTTTGTTATTCAACAAGGCATCATTGTTCTTAATATTTTGAAATTTATGAACATGCCAAAGTTATTAATGCTTTAATTGGTATGAGTAGTTGAACAGAATAACTGTGTCAAGACTAAAAAATCATATTTATTATTTATTGACATGATATTGATTGTCTTTGTAAAACAGGTGGGGACGGTGCTTCTCAGTTGTGCCTTTTTGTATGACATATTTTGGGTGTTTGTTTCCAAGAAGTTGTTCCATGAAAGTGTGATGATTGTGGTAAGTAATATTTCACACATAACTTCATCATCATCTATTTCAAGATATTTTGGCTTCGAATGCTAAATTTTTTATTTGGATTGCTTTAACGTTATAGGTAGCGCGTGGTGACAAAAGTGGACAGGGTGGTATTCCAATGCTTTTGAAGATCCCACGGATGTATGATCCATGGGGTGGTTACAGCATCATAGGATTTGGTGACATTATATTGCCAGGCCTATTAATAGCATTTTCACTTAGGTTAGGCATCTTCCAACTTGTCTTTGTTCGAGAGTTTCCTTTGGTATGTCTTGTAGCAGTCGTGGTAAAAAAAAAAAAAAAAACTAATCGGTTGTTTTCTAGGGAAAGATGTTACTGATTATTTGGGAGTTTTTTCATTATTCAGTCTTCCAGGATAATGTTACTCGTAAGATTATCACTATGATTTCAGTAACAAACATAATATTCCCGACCTGAAATTGTAATTTAACTTTTTCGCTTTGCAGTAGATCAGCTGTTATATAGATATTATATCTTTCCCACTTAGCAATAGAACAAGTACTTGTAATTTGCCATGCTCCAAATGAGTTGAAAATCTTTTATCTCAACTGTTCCAACTAATAAGTTCAGTTTTGTTAGTAACATAAATTGTCCTTGCAGGTTTGATTGGCTGGCCAAGAAGAATCTTCGCGCTGGATACTTTTTGTGGACAATGCTTGCTTATGGATTAGGTATAAATAATAATAGCAATCTCCTTCATGTTTCTAGGTTAAGAAGTAAAAAGCACTTGCTTATATTTGCACTACCATGGTTATTCTGAATAAAAAGTTGAAATCTCGTCAATTTCAAAATAGTCGTATGAATTTTCAAATCCATTGCAGGTCTTCTTGTAACATACGTTGCATTGAACCTGATGGACGGTCATGGCCAACCGGCTCTCCTTTACATTGTCCCATTCACACTTGGTAATTTTTTTTGGCTGATATAAGCAAATTGAATCGTTCCGGATGTGAAAAGGAATTATGTTTACTTGTCAGTGATATTTCGCACGTAAATGCAGGAACATTTTTCGCATTGGGAAGTAAGAGAGGTGATCTTAAAGTTCTCTGGACAAGAGGAGAACCAGAAAGGGTCTGCCATCATATTCATCTCCACTCATCTGAAGAATCATATGATGAGAAATGATTCATCTTCTTGTTATTTTTGTGGTAAGTGTTGATGCATCGTCGAATCGGCAATAGTCTCTGGTAAATCACCAGTCTATCAATGGCTGTTAAAAATTGAAAATGTTACATTAGCCCTTAATGTGCTTAGATTAATGCAGGGTCTATATTATTGATTAAGAGCAATGTGCATTAATAGGTGTGTGAATGTATATTGTGTATGGAATTATGATTTTCTCAGGACGTACTATTTCTTGCCTTTGCATTTCCACCCCAAGAATTTACTTTCAGATTTCTGATGATTTTGATGCTTTAGAATGCAGTTGGTGATATTTATTGCTATTTGGTAGCAAATCTGCCCTTTTTTGTTCACAAATAGTTCTGAATTTTTATTTGTTTATTTTTTATATTACATCAACAATGGGAACATAATTCTTAATAATTTGCAATCGACTATCACTTCACAAGTAAGTTTTTTTTTTTCTTTTTTTTTTTTTTTTTAATGGAATGAAGATTTAAATTTGTTCTGAATACTGTATATGCACTTTAAAAGTAAATATGAATTTACAAGTTCATTATTGAGTCTTGATATGATTAACATTTGCTGCTCAAAAATTCAGCACTAAAGTTTTCTCCTTGCTTAAATTTCAATTAAAGCCAAATACATATATATATATATGTACTTATCTTTACAATGAGAGGGACAATGTTGGTTGTTGCATATCTAGATATAACTTTTCCAGCAAACACCACAAACTGTGTTTCTGTACATATCCAGGTATCTCTGTAACCACACACAGTTCCACTAACTATATATTATACAACTTGATACAAAATGGCACATAAAAAAAGCCACTTCACAAAATCTCTGTCATAGATTATACACGTCTGCATATCAATATTTGTCAGACAAAATGTAATGACAAGTTGTGGTATTACAACTCATAATTTATTTAAAATTCTCTCCAGAAATGTTTCGTTAATTCATCTTTTTATTTCAAATCATTCATCACAATCATCTCAATAAATTTAAATACGCTTTTAATTTCTTTTTCTTTATATAACAAAAAAAATTGAAAGCTTAAATAAGTAGTGTAAATGTCATATCTCCAGCTATTTAGATTGATCATTGCAAATTTTCCTTTCAATGAAACTTAATTTTAAAGTCACTTTAGCACTGAATACAAATCTCTTCTGGGTTGGCGCCACGTGTCAGAAATTCAATTGGTCAGTGGCTATGCTGAGGTAGCACAGTGGATAAATACAAGCAGTGGACATCAGATTGATGCCACGTGAACGGAGGGATGAGGTTTGGGCGGTTTGATGTGATGAGGTTTTTGGGAGTGGAATGAAACCTCTCGTGTTTGGAATATTTTGTTGTATTTAATATATATTATAAAGTTAGGTTGGTAGTGGGACCCATTGGACCAGTGTGGGCCCATGAGGGTGCAGGTGGAGTGGGCCTAGTGGTTGCATGTGATTAAAGGTACAAACACTATATGGGCATCTCTATGAAGTTAGCTGTCAACCATGATTGGTAACCCTTTCGAATGTAAAGTTAAAAGAACAAATAGCTTTGTTTAGGCCCACAAAATTCAATCAAGAGAGTATATAGGAAGGGCCAAATTATACGAATCCCATTGAATATCTCTATTTTGTTGAATAATGAATATGGATATTTAAATTAATTAAGTAAAATAATATTTATATTTTTTATTTTAAAATGGATTGAATAATGAACATGAATACTTAAATGGAGACGAAAGGAATAATAAAATATGAAATCAGCAAAGAACAAAAGTTTCCATACAACTAGGGTAGATAATCCAATTGAAAAAAATTATACATATACAAGAAGACTAATAATTATATTCAACTATTAAAAAAGAATATAAAAAAATTTATTGCTCACCAATGGCATAAGCTTGTTTTTATAAGATACATTTTATTTATTAGTACCTTCTCTTTCTAAAAATTACTTATTTTCTCTCTATAAGTTTGTTGTAGGAACTCTCTTTTAAGGTTTGAAATTCTTTATCTCCATATACATATATATTATATTCATATATACATATATGTTTGAGGGTAATGTAGTAAATTCATCATTCTCTGAAATTTTTTAAAATATCTTTAAAGGTTGGAGGGTGTATACACCATTTCATTATTTTTTCTTGGCGGACTAATATTCTATGACACGAAGGGAAGTTTTTAATATTATTAAAATATTAAGAGAATTGCATGTAATTACACCATAATTTAGGAAATGTTTGTGTAATTATCCCCATTACTTTTTCATCCTATTTTCAATTGCATATTGATGATATTTATATGTCCAACTAATTTTTATTTTATTATTTATCCCGAAATCATGAAAAGAACATATTAAATTTTTTTTTCCCAACCCTAACAAAAGGGAAATTGCTTCTATCTAAAAAGTTTTGGAATTTCTGAATTATTTTCGTGAGAGTGGACCCCAAGGGTTGGCTAGTCATTTTCCTCAACGGTCAGAAAACGGCTACACCTCCTCTCTCAGCCACTCGAATTTCAATGTGTGGTACTTCATTTCTGTGGCTACAATTCACCAAACGTTCAAAAAACAAAACACTTTCCCAACGTTCTTATTTCATGATTAGACGAATCATATGGTCTAGAACAGCTAATCAAATTGCAAAAATGTTTCTTAAATTAATCACTAAACAATAGTGATGGTCACAAAAAAAAAAAGATAAATATTTCTTAATTAATCACTAAAAATAATAGTGACACTCACAAAAGAAGATAAGCACAAACAAATAAACCAATTCAACATATGTCAACATCCCCTCTGCATTTTCCAGAAAACTCCTCTCTCTCCACAACAAAAAAGGACACCCCATCTATAAATCACCCCAACCCACCATTTCTTCATCACTACTTTACAACATTTCATCTGGGTTTTTATTTCATCTGGGTTTTTGATATAGAGAGAGAAAATGGAGGGTAAGGAAGAGGATGTGAAGCTTGGAGCTAACAAGTTCCCAGAGAGGCTGCCATTGGGCACAGCTGCACAGTCAGACAAGGACTACAAGGAGCCTCCACCAGCACCATTGTTTGAGCCTGGAGAGCTAAAGTCATGGTCTTTTTACAGAGCTGGGATTGCAGAGTTCATGGCCACTTTCTTGTTCTTGTACATCACTATTTTGACTGTAATGGGTGTCAAAAGAGCACCTAACATGTGTGCCTCTGTGGGTATCCAAGGGATTGCTTGGGCCTTTGGGGGTATGATCTTTGCTCTTGTCTACTGCACTGCTGGTATCTCAGGTGAGAACATTTCCCACTTTTTTTTTTTTTTTTTTTTTTTTTTTTTTTTTTTTTAGGATCACCACACGATCATAAGCTTGGATTCTCTCAATCAATTTTGTTGTCCAAGCACTCCAATTTTTATTTGTTTGTTTTTTTTAACTCTGTATTATCTTTTTATTTATTAAAGTTTAATTATCACACACAAATAAATGTCTAATATAATTATTCCTTATCCTGAAGCAAAGTTTTGTTATAAATGAAACTTTTATTTGTGTGTTTTCTATCCTGATCTATTGTGTCCAAAATATTTGTTACACTTGATGGGGATCTATACTAGTCTCTCTATGTGTTTCTCTGATTTAATTTGAAATTTGGGACCTGATCTGGTTTTATCAGATGGATAGTGTGTGGTAGGAGGTTTCTTCAACTTAATCTACTGTTAGAAACTAGAATTGAGGGTCATCAGTAGTACCCTTTGAATTTTGTTATGTATATCTGTATATATATGTATATATATAATTGTTATGTTGTATGAGTTAAAGAATATTATCTAGCTACTTATTCCTTGCATATTGTCCTGTATTATTCAGTTCTGTAAGGTTTTTGGAGTTGTAAATTGTCACTACCCATGACCCGTTGCTTTTTATTGGGTAAAACTGAATCATATTGATGAACTATATTGGTTGGAACAGGAGGGCATATCAACCCAGCTGTGACCTTTGGTCTGTTCTTGGCAAGGAAGCTGTCCCTAACTAGGGCTCTCTTCTACATAGTGATGCAGTGCCTTGGCGCCATATGTGGTGCTGGTGTTGTCAAGGGACTCCAGAAGTCCCCATATGAGATGTTGGGTGGTGGGGCCAATGTTGTGAACCCTGGCTACACCAAGGGTGAAGGTCTTGGTGCTGAGATTGTTGGCACCTTTGTCCTTGTCTACACTGTCTTCTCTGCCACTGATGCCAAGAGAAATGCCAGAGACTCACATGTCCCTGTATGTATATTCTTTCTTCTTTCTCTATTTGATGCAGCTTTATAACTTGTTGTCTAACCTTTTTGCTTAACATGACATGGGTCCTTAAGATCAGGATTGTTTGCCTAATGTTTTTTGCCTTTTATTTGAACAATTTAAGTGATTTTTTATAATCCTTGTTTATGATGAAATTGTGTAGTTTCTCGCTTAAATTCGAATCATAGAGGTTTAAATTCGAATGATAGAGGTTTATTGCTTTGCTATCACGTTTTAAGTCCCAAGTGATGGATGCTGATTAATTACGTTGATCTCTTGTTAAAAAATTGTATTGGTACATAAAATTCTTCAAAATTATATTCTTGAAAATTATAAAGAAAGCAATATTCATGTCGACAGCTTCATAATATTATTCTTGGAAATTATAAAGGAAGCAATTTTCATCTTCATAGAAAATTTTGTGTTGTCTAGTCTGTGGCAGCGATGTCCCACCTGCAATTCACATTTCTGTTACATATCATTTTGTCATTGTTCCTTCTTTGTTGTGTGGAGAAAACATTATCATTGATAGATGAACGTTGTCGGAGAATGTCAGCATATAATTATAGGAGCAGTTTATTTGTTTTTCCACTCTAGCTAGTTGAGAATATGATTTAGAGTTAGCGAAAAAATTGAAGGCTGTCACATTGTGTATCCTAAACTTAGTGATAGTAGAGAAATGTTGGGACTGTAAAAAATTCCAATCCGAGGTGCTCAAACTCGTGTCTTGTTTTGCAGATTTTGGCTCCTCTTCCCATCGGGTTTGCAGTGTTCTTGGTTCATTTGGCCACCATCCCCATTACAGGAACCGGCATTAACCCAGCTAGGAGTCTTGGTGCTGCCATCATCTACAACAGAGACCATGCCTGGGATGACCAAGTAAGTCTTCTCATGAATACCACTACCACAACAACACAAAGTGCATTTTGTATCTGTATATATTTGATTCTGAACAAGTGTTTGATTGTGTAATGCTTATATGGTTTCAGTGGATCTTCTGGGTTGGACCCTTCATTGGAGCTGCTCTTGCTGCCCTCTACCACCAGATAGTTATCAGAGCCATTCCCTTCAAGGCCAGGAGCTGAGTTTTTCGTCTTCGATGATGCTTGTTGCCATTTTCGCCTCGCGGGGGTGTAGCTGTGTCTTTCCTTCATAACTTCAAGTGATGTGGATCTGATGTTTGAATGTTGATTATTATGTGTGTAAATTATTGGATGACTAGTATTATGTATCTAAATCTTTGGTTGAGTTATATGAATGAACTTTTGGGTGATCTCTGGCATCTGGTTTCACTGTTGGACATGGCTTGGTTCATGTATCTCTAAAATTAAAACTGCTTGATGGATTTCTATTTCCATCTGTTGAGTAAGATTGAATTTTTTTTCTGTTGCAGCAAATCCCTCAACTAGAGGTGGATTCATTTGTTATCTTTGGTATCAAAGAAAACAATGGAATGGAACGGAATGTAATGGAATGATTTTTTTAGTTATATTAGGAAACGGAAAGCTCATTCTATTAACATGCCTATGAATTTTCATTTCAAGATAATGACGGATCAAACAAAAGAATTTTCATTTGGCTACTGAATAAAATGCAATATACATTTTTTTAGTTATGTTAGGAAAGGTTGCATTTGGTTACGCACCAAATGCAACCTTAGAGACTACGTACACTCCGTTTTCAAGGTTTTGGATTTATATTTTTAAGAAGCATTTACACACACAAATGTGTAATTTTCCCCCTCCTCACTATAGTTAGGGCTAAAGTTTGTGCACATTATTTACATTTTTTTGGATTTATATTTTTAAGAAGTATTTACACACATAAATGTGTAATTTTCCCCCTCCTCACTATAGTTAGGGCTAAAGTTTGTGCACATTATTTACATTTTTGGTTCGGGTTCGGCTAAGAAGATGTGAGATATGTCACAAGGAGTGTTTGAATTGAACTAGTTTTATAAACATAATTTGTGGACTGCTAGTATGATTGAGATGGTAATTCAAGCAAAGCTCATAGTCGGTTTGGTCCATTTGATCAAGGGCTTCTGTCACAAAATAATTCAAGAAGATTGTTTGTGAAAATTAATAGGTTGGAGGAGTTAATTTGACACTATATACCCTATTATACATTGGATTGTAGCACAAATATGATAAAAAGAAGGATTAATTTCTGAAAATCCTCTAACCCCTCCTATATTCGGATTGTCTCCTATATTTTTCAATTTCATCACATTTCCTCCACACCCTTGCATTTCAGTCGAAACAGTTAGAATTAATTTCATTTACACCCCATAAAATTTGTTTTATCATCAATCAAACTTCTTCAAGTTTGAAAAACTTTATTCAGACTCCATAAATTTGAAATATATATATATTTCGGAATATATTTATATATATATTGAAAAAAATGTATATTTGTGCTACAACTGCTGATTTCACCTCATTATTATATTTCATTCACAACTTATGATTTAATTATCAAAATTGGTCCTGATTTTCGCGCAAGAAAAGGTGGCAGATTTTGGAATGCGATTTTCACCCTCTAAAAATCAGAATTAGGGTTTCTACGGGAAATGTCAATATTTTCTAAATTGAATCAATTTTCCAGAAACACCGGACTTGAATAAATCCAATAAACAAGCTGAAATATATGACTCAAACACTAAAACGTGGTCTAAACAGATTTTGGGTTTGTTTAGTTTAGATGGATTTAACCAGAAATCACCAATAATCTACATAAAAACATAAATATTAATTAAAATAAGTTAAAATAAATGACTAACAAATATATTTTTGGAGGTTAATTGTGTATGAATTATGCACTTATCAGTAATAATTGAACAATGAAATGAAGAGATGTACAAAAACTGTATCTCTATATATGGACGGACCTAAACATTCTATGGAGTGGGGCATAATCTCAATATTCTTAATTTTTGGGGAGGTAATGTAAATATATATATATATATATATATATATATATATATTTAGTGGGAGCTTTAGACTATTTTTTTTTTAAAAAAAAAAAAATATATATATATATATATATATATATATATATTTATTTATTTAGTGGGAGCTTTAGACTATTTTTTTAAAAAAATTAGTGACGGTTGAATGTTAAATATTTCAAATTTAAGGATAAATTATGTAAAAAATAAAAAATAATAATCAGTGGCCAACCCCCACTGGTCCTCAAATAGGTCGGTGGTGATTACGAGAACTAACGTGGTAGAATTTCTTGAGGTTCAACCTTGTAGGGTTAGATTAATAATATCATGGATCAATTGATGATAAAAGGGGTAATATAAATTCTTAATTTTTTAGTTCAAAAATTTTACTGTAACAAGTTGGTGATAGTTCAAGGTACTTTTTTTTTTTTTACACTTGTTACACCTCTGTATGTTTTCATTTTGAAAGGACTGAGCTAACCCTCCCACATTACAATGTCATTTATCATTTTTTTCTCTTTTAAATAGTAACACAAAATAGGGTTAATTTCATTTACATCCCCTAAACTTTGTTCAAATGGTATTTTGACTCTCCAACTGTGCATAAATGCAGTCAAACCCCCTAATTAGACAAACTTTCATCATTTGAACCCCTTAACCACTTTTAGCACATTTTTCAGACCTGATGGCATGTGAAATGCCTAAACTACCCTTGACCCTATCCCTACTTTAATATATCAATTTGACCCTTCAGTTTAGGGGATGTAAATTAAATTAATTAAAAAAAAAATTTGTTTACATATTTAACTAACACAAGTATTTACTAAATTATTTGCATTTTAAAAAATATATATTAAATTGCACACATAAATAACAATTTTTGGTCCAAAAATAAATTTAATTTTACAAATTATGTAAATGAAAATATTTAATTTGTCCATTGTAATATTCAAACATACAAATTTCTATTTTAATAAGGAAATAAAATATAAAAACACTTTATTCATATAGAATTCATAATAAATATATATTTTTTAATATATTATTCAATTCAATTAATATAATTTTCTCTCTCCACCACCACCACCACCACCTCTAAAAAAGAAAAATATATATTATATTTTAAATCAAAATAAAAATATAAAATATTTGCATTTTTCAAAAAAATATTAAATTACACACAGAAATAGCAATTTTTGATCAAAAATAAATTAAATTTTACTATCTATGTAAATGAAATATTTAATTTATCCATTATAATATTCAAACATACAAATTTCTATTTTAATATGGAAATAAAATATAAAAACACTTTATTCATATAAAATTAATAATATTTTTTTATTTTTTAATACATTATTCAATTCAATTAATATATTTTTTTCTCACCACCATCACCACATGAAAATACCAGAAACGCACAATGAAATTGATTGGATCTGTGTCTCTGCACTCTAATCTCTGTACAATTGGAACAAAAAACAAAGGGTTAATTTTAGTAAACCCCCCTATGGTTTCAAAAAAGATCATTTTGCCCCCCTATACAGAAAACCCCCATGCGCTTACCAAATTGTATCAGTTTGCCTCTTTCCTATAATTTTGGACCAAAATACCCCTATGATTTAATGAAAAATGATTTAAAATTAAAAAAAGATATATATCGTAAAATATATATAAAATTCGAAAAAAAAAATATAAAATTCAAAAAAATATATAAAATTCGAAAAAAAACATAAAATTCGAAAAAAAACATATAAATTTGAAAAAAAATATAAATTCGAATAAAATATATAAATTTCAAATATATATATAAAATTCAAAAAAAAATATAAAATTCAAGCAAATCATATAAAATTAGAAAATATATATATATAATATATAAAATTCATAAAATATATATATAATTCGTAAAAATGTATAAAATTCATAAAACAATATATAAAATGTGAAAAAACATAAAAAAAATTTGAAAAAACAAGTAAGAAGATGTAAAAACAAGAGAATATATTAAGGTTACAAGAGAATACAAGTAAGAATATATAAATTTTGAATTTTATATATTTGTTTCAAATTTTATATATATTGTTTACGAATTTTATATATATTTTTACGAATTTAATATATATGTTTTCTAATTATATATGTTTTTTTCAAATTTTATATATATTTTTATGAATTTTATATATTTGTTTTCTAATTATTATTTTTTTTCGAATTTGATATATTGTTTTCGAATTTTAAATATTTGTTTCGAATTTTATATGTTTTTTTCGAATTTTATATATATTTTTCGAATTTTATATGTTTTTTTCGAATTTTATATATATTTTTTGAATTTTATATATTTGTTTCGAATTTTATATATATTTTTTGAATTTTATATGTGTTTTTCAAATTTTTTATTTTGTTTCGAGTTTTATATATATATTTTTTCGAATTTTATATATTTTTTACGAATTATATATATATTTCAAATTTTATATGTTTTTTAATTTTAAATCATTTTTTATTAAATCCCAGGGGTATTTTAAATCATTAAATCATTTTTTGAATTTTAAATTATTTTTAGAAATTATATATATATATATATATATTCGAATTTTATATTTTTTTCAAATTTCATATGTTTTTTTCGAATTTGATATTTTTTTTTCAAATTTTGTATGTTTTTTTGAATTTTATATATTGTTTCATGAATTTTATATATTTGTTTCTCATTTTATATATTTTTTCTTATTTTATATATTATTTTCGAATTTTATATATTTTTTTCAATTTTTGTATGTTTTTTTTATAATTTTAAGTTATTTTTCATTAAATCGCAAAGGTATTTTGGTCCAAAAGTATAGGGAATGGGGCAAGCGGATACAATTTGATAAGTGTAGTGTGATTTTCTGTATAAGAATGGGGTAAAGTGATCTTTTTTGAAACCATAGGGGGGTTTACTGAAAGGATTAATTTCATTTATACCCCTGAGGTATGTCTTTATTTCAATCACACCCCTTCACATTTGAGTATCTTCAGTTACACCCCTTGTGATTTGAGATTCTCATCATTTACACCCCCTTAGCGATGACATCATCCTAAATTTTTATATAAGTACCTAAATTACCCTCAATCAGGTCTGTTTGAAAACTAGTTTAACAATAATCCAAAAACTTTATTCACACATCCAAACACCCCCACCCCCACTCCCAACTATAACCCTAACCCTAACCCCCACCTTCGTCACCCGCCCTCGGCCACCGTCACCGCCTCCTCGCCACCCACTTCCACGCCCACGCCCACCCCCACCCCCACCCATCTGCACACACATATATAGATACGTATATATATACATATATATGTATGTATATAAATATATAAATCACAACAATGTGTTTGGCTTGTTGGGCTCTTTATGATTGGAATCGACGGAGAAATAGCAGTTGGGGATGAGCGATTAGGATCCGACAATTGAGAATTCGCAGTTGTACGTGTGTATATATACATATATTTATATATATGTATGTGTGTATGCAGGGGTGTGCGTGTGTCGGGCTGTGGTGGCAAGGTGGGGGCGGCTTGGTGGAGCGGCATGGTGGTGGCGTGGTGGGGTGGTGGCGGTGGTGGGGTGGGGTGGGGAGTGTTTGAGTATATGATTTAGGGTTTGGATATAGGTTTAACACCATTATAAGATTAAATTGATTTAAGAGGTGTTTGGATAAAGGGTATTTTAGACATTTCATTCCATGAGAGGTGTAAATGAAGATATTCAAACTTGAGGTGGTGTGATTGAAATAAAAACATACCTGAGGGAGTGTATGAATTTTATATATATATTTCTAATTTTATATATTTTTTCGAATTATATATATATTTCGAATTTTATATGTTTTTTTAAAATTTTAAATCATTTTTCATTAAATCACGGGGGTATTTTGATCCAAAATTATAGGGAAGGGGGCAAGCGGATACAATTTGATAAGTGCAGTGAGATTTTCTGTATAGGAGGGGGTAAAATGATCTTTTTTAAAACCATAGGAGGATTTATTGAAATTAACCTAAAAACAAACTGGTGTGTTTTAAAATATTACTCGCAAGTGCACGAATCAATTGTAGTTTAGGTTATGCAAGAACGAGGTCGAACACAAGGGAATGCTTTAAAGAGAACTTAATTAAACTCAAATTAATCTAAAACTAACCTAGTTTCTCAAAGTTTGTTTGTTGAAGTGATTTTTATACTAAACATGCAATATCGAAATACAAATAATTAAAGCGAGAATAATAGGGAGAAAATACTAAGGTATCGGAATCCACCACCACTAATCCATAAACTTCTAATTATTCCTTTATCAATTCCAATTTTAGAGTAGTAATTTAGAAATCAATCTTATTACTTTCTCAAGATTTAACAATAACGCACTAATGAAATATATTTTCATGAAATAAATTTTCCTTCGCTTTAAAGTGTAAAATTCTAAGCATCATATGTATGCAATTTAATGGATCACATAAGATCAAAGATTTTTACTTATAAATTCATCAAATCCAAGCTTGATTAATTGTGATAAGAATTCTTAACTACTATAAATACATGATATTTATAGTGAAATGAATTTAAAACAATTAATACTATGAAGCGAAAATCATAAGCATTTAAACCATACACATGGAAATTGATAAAAGACTAAAAGGAATTTATTTCATAAATGGTGGTTTCATCCTCAACCTTAGTTAAGAATTTAGTTACACGTGCTTAAAAAGAAAATAACAAAGTAAGAACAATAAAACCCGGAATTGAAGATAAATTCTTCTCCTCTTTGGTGTCCTTCTTGCTCTCCTCCTTCTTCTTCTTCTTCTTTCATTTCCTTTCCTCTTCAAGATGTATCCATATTTATAGAGAAATATTGGAATCAAATTACAACTTGTAAAGATAAATGAAATATTCTTTTCTTTTCTTTTTCATCACTTTCCATCACATTTTGTTCTTTTTCCATGTGCATTTGAATCATCCAACTTTCATCCATGTGCATTTGATTCATCCAACTTTCATCCATGTGCATTTGATTCATTTCTCACTTTACACCTATAAATGAAAGACATAAATGTAGATGTAATTTAATGACATTGAAAATGATTTATTCAACAATTTTATTATATAAATTAAGTTTTATGCATTTATCATTATTACACTTCTAAATTAATTAAAATAAATAGTTTTACCTACTAACAAATATACATTTGGGGATAAAATATGTATGTAAAATGGACTTATCACAAACCCACCACCACCACCACATTTCCAGGTCGGCCGCATTGGTATGGAATTTCCATTTGAACCTTAACAATAGCAAAACATAAAAACCCCAATTGAATCATGGGTTAATTTCAAGAAACTCCTTATACTATCCAGTTTAATCAACTAACTTCCACTGTGTCCACTTTGCCCCCTATATTATTCAATTTCATCATTATGCCCCCTCACCTCACATTTTGAGTCAAAATGCCTAAACTACCCTCAATAGTATAAGGGGGTTTAGTGAAATCAACCATTTAAAATTATTTTTTTTTCAAAAATCAATTATATTTTTTGCAAAAATTATAAATTCAAAAAAATATATATATATTTTTCGCAAAAAATTATTTTTCGGAGGGAGTATATTATTTTCCAAAATATGAATTATTTCGGAAAAATAATATATATTTTTTGCAGAAAAAAAATATTTCGGAGAAAAATATTTCGGAAAAAAATATTTCGGAAAATATTTTTCGAAAAAGATCATATTTTGGAACATAATAGTATATATTTTTCGAAAAAAAATTCATATTTTGGAACATAATAAATACTTTTTTGCAAAAATATCATATTTTGGAACATAATATATATTTTTCGCAAAAAAAAAAAAAATTTTGGAAAAAAATTCATATTTTGGAACATATTATATACTTTTTCGAATAAAAAATCCTATTTTGGAACATAATATATATTTTTTGCAAAAAAAATATTTTTTGGAAAAAATTCATATTTTGTAAAAAAAATCATATTTTGGAAAATAATATATATTTTTCGCAAAAAAATTATTTTTCGGAAAAAATCATATTTTTCGAAATACATATATATATATTTTGAAATTTATAGTTTTTACGAAAAATATAATTTATTTTCAAAAAATAATTTTTTTAAGGGTTGATTCCACTAAACTCCCTTATAATATTAAGGAAGGTTAGTTTAGACATTTTGACTCAAAATGTGAGGAGGAAGGGGCATAGTGATGAGATTTAATAGTATAGGGGGCAAAGTGGACACAGTAGGGCTTAATTGATTAAATTGAATAGCATATGAGAGTTTCTTGAAGTAAACCCTTGAATCATTCATGAAGAGTTGGCCAGGACTGAGAGCTAAGATTTGCTAATATAAATATCGATTTCGCTTAAAAGCTTTTTTTGCAAAACTATGACAAGTTAAATTATGAGCCCAATAATTGTAAAAAAACAAACCCTAATTCGATTGAAATTGATTGGACTCCATACAACATTGGAAAATGTCGATGATGGAGTCGGAAACTTCAACAAACGAGCCGGTCTCCTCCCTCTCGCCTCCGTCTCTCAATTTCATGTCTATACATATATGTATATGTATATGTGCTTGTATGTGTGTGTGTATATATATATATATATATATATATAGAGGGGCATCACCCTGTGTGTATGTGTGTGCGTGCGTGTATGTGTGTGTGGGTAGGAGGTGCGGGGAGGAGGTAGGAGGTGGACCAGGTGGTGGTGGTAGCCGTGTGGGTGTGTGAAAATTAGGGTTAGGGTTTGGTTTGGAAGAGGGGTTGAAGAAGATGGGTGTTTGGATGAGTTTCAACTAAACCCTAAATTGGAATAATGATATATCCTTATTCCAATAATGGATAGATTTAAATTTTAACTAGAGCTGTTTGACAAAGGGTAAAATGATATTTTCCTTCTAAGTCAACGCCCAAAATTAATCGGGGGTCCAAATGATGAAAGTTTGCCAATATAAATGCATTTATGGAGAGTTAGGTCAAAATGCCTTTTGAACAAAATTCAGAGATATAAATGAAATTAACCTAACAAAATATATAACTACGCTCATAAATATAATTGCTTTCCCCCCAAATTATAGAGAAGTTTCTAACCTTTGGGTTAGTTAAGAACAATTTTTTTGAGTTTCAGTAATATTTTGAGTGTTTTGTGACCCATGAGATTGTGCATCATACCATCTCTTCCAATTAATTGGAGCCCTTTTATTTTACCGCAACAAAATCAAGGGCTTCTTGTCTAATTGGCAGTCACGCCAAACATCAGTCTGTCCTTCCACGTGTACAGCACAAGCTACCACCAATATACAACTATGCGCTTGTATATCTATCTATATATATACATATGTATACGTACATGTATATATTCCACATTGATTTCGTCAGTAGAAGAACACTGACTGACGACCAAGAAGACCCTGTTTGTGTTTTGCGATCAATATCACTCAAAAATGTGGATTTTTGGGAGGAAAGGGCCATCTGGGTTCTCGGCTTGCTCCACCGCCGAGGAGGTCACCCAAGGAATTGATGGAACTGGCCTCACAGCCGTTGTTACAGGTCTGAAATCTCATCTGGGTTCTTTTCTTTTCTTTTCTCTAATCTTTCTTATTTCAATTTTTTTTGTGCATATTCTTCATTTTTCTTTGGTGGGTTTGTTCAAATTTCAATCTACAAGTGTTTTGTTCATTTCTAATTGTTGTTATATACTCTGATTAAAAGAATATGACGAAGATATATAAAAGAAAACTGACGATCTTTGACTTACCAAGGAAAAAAATCAGATAAACTCTAATCAGTGTAGTAGTTATTGAGTATAAGTTATTAGTTTCAATTTCAAATTACTATTTCATGGCATAATTTATGATGTGAATTTGGGGAAATAGTTTCAAATGACAGTCGGACAGTGTGTATAGTATTGCAACTGGCTTGTTATAGTATGATTCATGGTTCATCTCTCTCTTTTTTATTTATTTATTTTTCCACCATGGAAAATAACTGTCCACCTCCCGTGTGGGAAGAGAGGGGATAGCACTAGGTCAAATGCCTTGATATATATGTACTTAATTATATTCTATGGTTCTTTTTGTTTATCTCATATTTTTGGTGACTAATTTGTAGTTATGGACTTAAGGTGGTGTGGTTTAATGGGTGATAACGTTATACCATTGTTGGGTGCATTTGGGTCCAGTATGGTCACATATATTGTAGCATCAGAGTATATTGTCATGAGTCATGTGTTTTGCTGTCCGACCCAAAAACTTAAATTACTAAGGGGGTGGTAACGTCAGCCCTTATATGTCCTTAAATTATTTTCATCCGAATTTGATGTGGGACAAGAACTCATGACATTCTCCGCACTCATAGCCGCAACGTCTCCTAATTGCAATTGGTCCACCCTGCCTACCCATTCACCCTGCCGGCAAGGGACTGTAACGATCCTGACACCTCTGTGTGGGTGCTTTGCGTGTGTAGATGCAGAAAAATACACAATAATAATTAGGTTAAAAATTGGATCATTTATTCCATACTTCATCACATATTTATACATAATTTCATCAATGGGTCAAGTCCCTTTCCCAAGTTTATCAATCCCTTAAATCATGAGTTTTGATAAACATTTTTCCTTTATGGACTCTATAATCCATAAATAGGATAACTCCCTAACTTGTGAATCACTTATCTTCTAGAAATTTCCATAGGCCCATTATTTCTTTAGCCCACTCGTTTCCGGCCCATCCGTCTTCGGCCCATCAGTCCAGTGGCCCATCCTTGTTGGATCATATATTTATTTTGACTATTACACAGGCCCCTAAGGTTATGGGCTTATGATTTTCTTTTTGAAAGCCCATGACCGAAAATTTGAATACCACTATACACATATATATACATACATGCACTTTATGGGAAATGAGGGTTGGTGGGCTATCAATCATTATTGATCATTTATTGGCATTTGAAATGAGTGGCCATTACTTCCTCAATCTCAGCACCATGATGACTCATCGTGGGTTGCGCGACCTTCGGGCTTCGTGCAGCCCTTTGGCATACTTCATTTTATCCTATAAAAACCTACTTCAAGTTATCTCACTTCTCATTTATATTGTTTGCAATTCTGCTCCTGCTTCTCTCTCTTTCAATTTTCGTTCCTGAACCTTCATCTCCCTCTTACTGCTGCAAGCTTCACTGCTGATCTCAAGCACTTCGATTTAGAACAGACATCAGCTTCAACCCGAAGCCCTTTCCGCCTCTTCATTACCTAAGTAAGTCAGATAACACTCTTCTCTTTTCTGTCTCTTCATTACCGAAGCCCTCTTTCTGTCTCTTCTACCTTTCTTGGCGCCATGTCTGATAGCGACGACACCCGGTCAGTAAAAGAGGTCATCTTGTCTTCTACTACTGGTATTGATCCTACCAGTAGCGACAACCCCCAATCTAATCGCCAAGGAGCCTAAAAAACAACTCCCCAAAACACTGACCTTTCAGGTTCATCAACGAATGAATCTGTGAATCCCAAACCCTCTGAACCGTTCGTAGTGGCCCTACTTAAGAGAGTCTGTCCTGAAGTAGATGTTAAACATCTTCGGGCTGAGACCCAAGTAACTGGGGATGTTGATGTAGCCCCTTACCCAGGTTACCTAGACTTTACCAAGAGTCAGGGACTAGCACCCGGTAGCATTCTGCTATCGGCAGTTCACCTTAGGGTTTTAAGGTTCCCCCTTCACCCTTTCTTCCATTATGTTTCTTTATGCTAGGCTTACATCCTCTCCAACTCAACCCGAACAGCCTTAGGATCTTGTCCATGCTCCTTTTATATAATAGGGATCTGGAACTTAACTTAGGCATAGCCGATTTGCTGCTTTGTTACTTTTTTCAGAACGCCAGGGCAAGTAAGGGCAGATACAACCTCTTCCCCTTTCATGATTGGGCTATATGCACTTGCACAGAGAAGTCCGACAAGGGTTTGAAAGAGAGAATGGTAGTTGTGAGTGGTAATTGGGCTTACCCATTTTCTCGCATATTCCCAATCCCAAACACTTTTGGTGCCATTCGTTTACCCATGTACCATCCCCTACTTAAGGTGTCTTGCCTTTGTGAGTACTGTGATCTTCATCGGGGGGATTACGCCTATAAATTTATGGGTTATGAGAATAGGGACATCCCCCTGCCTTTCATAAAACAACGTATAGGCCTCTTGAAAACCCATATCTGGGGCAAAGCCCGATCTGCTACTGACCTGCTGATTGCGGCAAATCTAGAGTCAATTTCTAACTTGGGCGCTGCTGTTGACATGATGGACTTGCCTGACAAACCTCTTTCTGCCAGACGCCCTCAAGTTCTAGAAGGGGTCACCCTGGTTGATGTTGTACCACTCTCAACAGCACCTCTGGCACCTCCAGTGCCTCCGCCAGCGCAGAGCCCGGTTGCCTCGCCAGCACAAAATCCGGTAGCTCCAACCCAGCCTCCACCAGTTACCAAAACCCGATCCAGTACAGGCGGTGGAGTGGCCAATAAGAGGGCCAGAACTCAAGCTGACAATGCTTCTACAAGTGAAACCCCCCCGAGCTCCGGAGGCATCCCGTACTTTAATTCCATGGGAACCGAAGTTCCTTCTGCTAGATGGGACTCCGGTCTGCGCTGATCATATCACCCTCACCCAGCCAGAAGCTCTTCGGGTTATGGCAAAAGGGATCTGGATTCCAGCTGATAGGGCCGCTCAGTCCAAAATCTCCAGGACTGACCTAGCAAAGAAGACTTCCATAATGGTCATGGCGGGCTCTGACGGCTGAAAAACTAGCCTTAGCTGTTGAGCTTGAAGAAGTGAAGGCAGCTAACCAAAAGATAGCAGCCGAAAAGGTAGAATCAGAGAACCTCCTGGCTCTTGAGCTGGCCAAGGTTGAAGTGTGCCGCCTGGGAGGTCTGGATATGTACAACCAATATTGCACTATCTGTGATCTCCGATCGGCTAGAGCTTGGCGAGAGAGGCACGAAATGGAGCATATTCCTCTGGAAGCTAGGGAGTTCAAAACCGCTGAGGAATTTGATGCCCACATGGGAGTGCCTGTTCCCTACAAAAACCCTCCCGCCTCTGAAAACGAGAAGCGGTTTGCCTCTATTTTGAAGGGAGAAGAATATCATCCCCCAGATCAGTAGAATAGGTTTCTAAAGTTTATCTGTACTTACCCCGAAGGGTACTTTTGTAATTTCTTTCTTTTTATTCAATGAAAAAGGATTTTCCCATCTCAATGTTTGTCTCGCTCTTGCTTTCCTGCAATATTTAGCTTTCGGGCATATGGCCCCTGATACTTGCTTCTTGTCATCTGGCTAGTTCATATTTTATGTTTGAACTTCAGCATTTATGAAAACAATTTAGCCTTCGGGCATATGGCCCCCGAGGTTTGTATTTGTCCTTTGGTCAGTTCAAATTAGGTTTGAACTCAACACTTAGGAATATTTTAATTTAAAATGGAGCCTTCGGGCATATGACCCCTGAGGCTTGCATTTGTCTTCTGGTTAGTTCAAATCAAGTTTGAACTCAAACACTTAGGAAAATTCCCTAACTTGTGGATCACTTATCTTCTAGAAATTTTCATAAGCCCATTATTTCTTTAGCCCACTCGTTTCTGGCCCATCCGTCTTCGGTCCATCCTTGTTGGATCATATATTTATTTTGACTATTACAGCGTGAGATCATATCAATGATTGAGCCGTTTTGATACCACTTTTCATGAGTCAGGAGCTCGTGATCCAAGCAAAATGCTTAAGTTATTTGGTGGTGCTAAGACTTGCTCTTATACGACCAAGACTCTCCCTATCCGCAGCCAATGTGAGACAAGTACCCATGAGGATATGATGTACAGAAAAAGTGATTTTTCATGAAAATTGTTGGTCGAGTAAAAGTTACCCTTAAAAAATTCCCAATTCTTAACTTTTATCGCAATTTGGTGTTATATAAATGATTTTGTTTAGATAGATTTCTAGCTGCCAGTCACTACTTGAATTTGTGAAATCAAGGAAAAGGACCTTTGGGAATGCTGGGAATTTTATCACCTTTTGTCTAACATTTGAAAATAGACTTAAAACCTATGTTAGATGAACTCTTCCAAAGTAGGTAAAGTACCCGTGTCTGACACATATTAGTCGGATATGAGTATGGATGTCTCCGACACTTCCGGTTGGGTATGTACCTAAATTTAAATTGCAGTGACTTCATTTTGTTATGTTACTATTATAAATTATTAAAATCTCTAATTTGACCATTATATTTCATAAAAACATTATTTTTCTCTTAAGAATAAAATAATAATAAAAAACTATTATGAATATTTAGCTGAGTCCTTGTATCTTTTTATTTAATATTTGACACATCTGGATGCATTCCCTTGTCCGACACATATATCAAGTCCATGTAACATAGCTTAAAACTGTTAGAGGATTGTGATATACGTTGGACTACGTTTTTTATGGTAGCATTTGCTACTGCTACATCCTTTGTTGTTTGGACAAGTGGAAGGCTCGGGACTGGGAAATTCGGAAAGATTTACACCAAGTCCAATATATTTACGCCCTCTTATCTGATAATCATGTTTTCTTCAATTTCTCTTGAAACTTAAACTTGCAAAATAATTTTTACCATGTGAAAGGTACTCTAATCTGATTTTGCTATGATCTGCATGCCTCTGTTCCCTTTCATCTTTTTGGCATTATTGGTATTCACATTCTGGCAGGAGAATGATTACTTGAATTGCTGTGATTTGAGGAAAATGTGATATTTAATCTATTGGTGTATTTCATTGCTATAATTTTAGGTGCATCAAGTGGTATAGGCACTGAGACTACACGTGTCCTTGCCATGCATGGTGTACATGTTGTCATGGCTGTAAGAAATGTAGATACTGGTAAAAAAGTTAAAGAAGCTATACACAAGGAAACCCCAAATGCTACACTTGATGTTATGGAGTTAGACCTCAGCTCAATGGCATCTGTCAGGAAATTTGCCTCTGAATACAAGTCCTCGGGTCATCCTTTGAACCTTCTCATGTAAGAATACTACTCAGAAGCAGTCGCTTGTATTGTTGTCTTGTTACTGTTATTGTTAATATTTTTTAGGTACTTCTGAATCATGACCCCCTCTCAGGGACCCGCATCTACCAGTTCACTTTGAAATTATACAGTTAATGAAATGCTTTTTTTTTTTGTTGTTGTTTGGAAGTAACAATGCAGGTGTTATGGCTCCTCCTTTCATGCTCTCCCATGACAACATAGAACTGCAGTTTGCGACCAACCATTTAGGTACGCTACAATTTGTTTGATGCGTGATTATAGTATGTAAGTTTGCGGGCGTTCCAATATTAGTAATGGTAAATAAGTTAAGTGGTTTCAAACCCTTAAAAAATTAGTTCTTGAGATGGTTGTCTGTTAATTTTCAAGGGGAGTGAAACTAATAAATGAATCTAGATAAGGAAGACAAGGAAGGAAGTACAAGCAGAGTTAAAGAATGAACCAATTACTTCATCATCAAAGTTGACTGATGGTCTCTTTATCAATGTATAAGTTTTAGATCTCAGGAATGTTGGAATGCTGGCTCTCCGCATAATTAAAGATCCTTTATCTTCATTTTTCCGTATATTATATATAATTTCCTTTTTCCTGAAGCTGGATATTTTATTAAAACACATAAATGATACAATAATACAAGAAGGAAAACAGTGGTTTAACCTCAACCCAAAACTATTGATTAGCAAAACTAAAGAAGTCAATTTAGAAGACGCTGTCCAGGTATTCCACTTTTAGTCCAGATATTTGCGTCCCATCAGGCAAGCATCAATAGCAAGTTGAATTGTAGATCTACTATGCCCCATATGTAGCCTTCCATTTTTTACCTTCCAGAGATGCCGGCACTTGAAGAAAGCAAACAAGCAAGTTGAATTGGAGATCTTCTGTTTCGTCAATTCAAGCTTCGACGCACTCCTGCCTCATGTTTTTGACAGAGTGTTATGCCATACTTCGAGAATGACACAGTTCGGAGGAACACTAACTCATTTGGGTGAAAACTCCTTCTTCCAATCCCGTAGAGAGGCCTGGAAGAATTGATTGAGAATAACAAGACAATTGACCAATTGAATCATCCTAAATTCCCGTAAGTAGCCTTTCATTTCTTTCCTTCCAGAGATGCCAGACAGTTAAAAGGAACACAAGGCTTTGCATCGCCGTAGGGGCAAGGAAGGTGGGTCTGTAATTTTCAACTAGGGGAAAAACATAAAACAAAGGATAATTCTTTAACTCGATTATTAGAATATCAACTACCTGCAAAGCTGCAACATTGTTTAAGATGGATTATTTATTTTTGTTTTTTATTTTTTGTCTGGGGGTGGGGTGGGGGGGTTTAAATTAAGGAATTTCCTGATGGAGTTCTATCGATTGTTAGGCTCTAGAAAGTAGAAACTCCAAACAGGCCATCCTTTTTTTTTTAAGTTGCCCTCACAGTTGCTCTTCCTTCAGCCTTAAGGATAACTGACTTTTTTACATCATAGAGTTTATGTTCCCAATTACATAAGAGTGTTGGTGTGGAAAAGCTGAGATGGAATTAACCTTCATTACTCTTGTGCACAAAGTGGCAACACTTCCTCACTGTTGTGAGTTCACTTTTCTAGCGTGCACCTACATTGGCCTTCATCCTTGAGTATCTCTAATTTAGAAATTTCTTAAACATTGGAATGACATACTGTTTGTTGTTCATGTTCAAGAATTTCTGTTGGGATAATATCACAAACCTCCCCTGTATTTGGGCTTAATTACACACGGTACCCCTAACTTAAAATATCAGAGACCTCCCTTAATAACATCGGAAAATAAATCAGGTACAAATTAAGAGAGAAATAACTTAAATACCCTCTAATATTTTATAGAATTTTACAAACCTTATGAAGTATTGCAAATTTACTCTATAACCCTCATAGTTCTTGCTACCAACAGAACTATTAACAAGAACAAATCCATTTGAACTATTCTAAATAAGAACAAACCCTATCTTTATTTTTTCTCACCGAACAAACTCAACGTGATTTGGGGAGGTGAAGATGTTGAAACAACAAGGAGGAGGAGGAGGAGGAGGAGGAGGAAGAAGAGGGTCGGAGTGATTTGGGGAGTTGAAGACATCGAAACAACAAGGAGGATGAGGAAGAGAGAGAGAGAGAGAGAGACATTGATGGCAAGGGTGTGAGGTTGGTGGATGAACTTGATGCATTGGAGGCGGTTGTTGGTGACATCATCGACGAGGAATGTGGTGGTTTGGGGTAGCAGGGAAGAGGAGGGAGAGGGTGTAGTGGGTGATGGAGAGGGGTTCAGTGGGTGGAAGGAGATCATGGGGCAAATTTCATTTTATTGACTCAAGTGTTGTAGAGAGAGAAACTGAGATAGTCTAGAGAGAGAGAGAGATGGAAAATTCCTGTGTTTTGTACTTTATACATATATATACATATATGTTTGTTTTCAAAAGTAATCTTCATTTCTAAAGTAAGGATGAAAATGTCATTGTAAATATCATAAGGGTAAATTAGGAATTTCAAGTAAAAAAATAACTTCAACTACTCAAAAATTCGATTTCTGATTTTGACTGTAAACGGAGGGGGAAAAATGTTACGCCGGAGCTAAAGTTAAGGAAGGTCTCGGTTATTTTAGTAACGTTAGGGCCACTGCATGCAATTAGGCCTTAGCACATGGGAGGTTAGTTATATTACCCCAATTTCTGTTTGTTGCATGCTCTGTTCTCTTGAATTATTTTATTTTGTTTCAATCAACAACTTTGATATGCTACTTTCTCTTAAATTGACAGCACAGGTGTGCAAATATGAGATAATATGTTACCTTTTACAGGTCATTTCCTTTTGACAAATCTTTTGCTGGAGACCATGAAAAATACAGCACGTGAAAGCCATAAAGAAGGAAGGATTGTTAATGTTTCATCAGAGGGTCATAGATTTCCATACCGTGAAGGAATTCGTTTTGATAAAATTAATGATAAATCAAGGTAATGTGTGCCAATATCTTCACATGTATCTCTTCACTTAGTGGTGCTTTTTGTAAACTGTGGTTTGTAAAGAAAATAGGTGCTTATTATGTTTTTTTAAAATTCCAATAAACATACATTATGGTTATTGATATAGTGTTACTTTTCAGTTTCAACACCATATATGCATATGGACAATCAAAGCTTGCTAACATACTGCATGCTAATGAACTGGCAAGGAACTTGAAGGTACTTGGTATATTCTTGATATTTAACTCTTCAATGAATTGGCAGTGGCACAGTTGAGTTTGATCTTTTGATTTTTACGTCATTGCTATGACCTTGTAAAGGATAGTGAAAATATACTCAGTTAATTTTTTAAAGCAAATTGGCTTTAAAGAAATCTGAATTTCTTAACATATAGAACCTTGGAATACTATGCACTGACGATAAATCAAGAGGTTCTGTGTTGCATTAACATAGCCACCACTAGGCATACTAGCTATTTGGAAGAACAACGTCAACAAGCAGAATTGCTCAATTTACAGAAGAATGTATATTTGTTTAGAAAACACAGAAACATTATCCCTTGTGAACATATGCTCCAGTAATGCCCCAAATCACAATTTGGAAGAAGCTAAGAATAAGAATGTAACAATGGTGGGATAGTTAACAGTAACCAATGACAAAGAAGAAAATTATTTGATTGGGGTGTCTTTGAAGAAGGGCTAAGCTTCACTGGAACTGAGGTGAGAAAGTAAATTAGGGTTTTAATCGACAATAGTGGAGGACGAGGGACTAAGCATCATGGGGGTGTGATAGTCATGGCATCAGGCATGTGGGTGCAATGAGAGAGGAGGGCCTGGGGGGGAGGTAGATGCCATATGCTTTACTTGAAATTCAGCGGGGGCATTCCTAGGATTTTAGCAAAAATTCTTGGGAATGTAAAATGAAGTGAAAATATACCAGTTGGTATGGACACCCTCACTCGGCACTATGTACCTCTCTCCGCCTGAAGGTAATTACATCATCAATGGAAATTTACTGAGCCCGTTGAATGCAGGCATTATAGTCATGCTTTTGGAGAACGAAAGAATCAGTAGTGGAATCTCCTAGGACAGCACTAGAACTTAAATCATACTGGTGAGAAGTGCGAGCAGCGGAGATCCTCTTTATTGTAATAGGCATGCGCTTGCCATTTGACCCAAAAGTTTAAACAATTAGTTGGTGCCGAAACCCATCATGTTCCTATCTGATGTAGGACAGCCAAGAATCCCTGACATACTCTGTCACTTGAACCCACAACGCCTTTGACGCTGTTAGATTATCTTGCCCAATCGTCCACCCTATCGGCAAGGAACCCACTAATGACATTAATACCTCTGTGTGGGTGCTTGACATGGTAATAACTAATAGATTGGGTCTTTTTTGATAACACAGTGTAACAGGTTAGATGTTTTCCATTCGACCCAAAAGCATACACTATTAGGTGGCATTGCCCACCCCCTTTCAACCCTAGAACCCATTCCTTCCCCATGTGGGACAAAAATCCGTGACAACTAGCCCATGACTTGCCACTATGACAAGTGTTAGCAATTGCCATAGTGCTTAAGGCTGCAAGAAGTTTTTAATGTACAAAAGCGTCATTCTTAGAGCTGTTGCCCATCAAAGCCTTGAGGGAGGTGGTGCTACTTCAACCATTCCATGTATATGTTTGTTTCTAATTCTATCATTTCTTCTTGTCAGTGCATTTTCATCGAACTCCGTATATATGTTTTTTCTTAGTTACCTAACTTTGTCATACGAAAAAGAGGGATATGCCGCTTACACATGACATTCTCCTTCCTTTTGACTGCAAATGGTTTCTTGCTCAAGGCTTGAGCAACTACATTATATTGACGAGGGGACCAAGACAGCACTGAAACCATGCTTTGTTTCAACAACAGTTTAATATCTGCACATTTAGTGGCAAGTAAATCAGCAACAAACTACTTTCCGGGAAAAAAATATATATGAGCAACAAACTGATGCTGTAACTCGTTGGCAATTCCCTTTGATCAGAAAACCAAAATAACCCCAGGAACCGAGCAGTTTCAGACCTTCCCTAAGCATCATCACTTCTACAGTAGTAGAACCATTGTCCACCAGGATGACAGAAACAACCTTTACTGGCCTGCCTATATGATCCTTCAAAATGAACCCCCATCACACTCCCTGCTTGCTTAGATTGTTTTAGTTTTAGAATGTGCTTTCAAAACCTCCAATTTGGAATTTAATTATTTTTAGAGTTATTAATTTAGCAACAAGGAACGTGCACCATAGATTTACATCCAGAGTGCCTTGTCAATTCATCCATAATAACAACAAAAATATTTTGACTTGATGCCTTTCTTGATGTGAGCCTAAATTAATCGAGATTTTCCCAGAATCTTTCCAAATATAGCCACATTTCCATCATGACATCATTGTGTCCCTTTGTGACTTCTTTCTTTAGGAAAGGAACATCAAGAATGAAATTCGAACCCTTGCCCTTTCAGACCCGTACTTGAAACTGCTTTAGACAACCTCTCGCCCTAAATCTTCAAGTAGCTTTTTTAATTTATTTTAAAAAGATTTCTCTCTAAACAACAACGACGATGATAATAATAACAGTTGACCCCAAATTTGTATTATGAAAGATGACCATCTTGGTGTTTTGTTGTCATTTGGTATAGTACCAAGAAAGACCTCTATGGGTTACTAAGTGCTATTTTGTTATTAAGATGGCCCTAACTCAAACCATACTTCAGGAAATTTGTCTGTTCGAAGCAGTGTTGTCACGGGCGCGCTAGGCGACGCGAAGCGAGGGTTTAGCGCCTCGCCCTAGGCTAGGCGAGGCCACCTTTGAAAGGCGTCGCCTGGGCGCTCGCCTGGGGCTCGCCTGGGGCGCCTATTTATTTTTCTGTTTTGTGGTGAATTTTTTAAATGTCTTCTATTTGATATTTTTTTACTTATACATTTTAATTTATTGGCTTTTAACTTTCTTAGCAATGTTTTATTAGTTTAAATGTCTTATATTTGTTATTTTTAATAATTTATTATTGAGCGCCTCGCTTCACTCAGGCGAGCGCCTCGCCTGGCGCCTAGGCGATAGGAGGCCTCTGGCGCCTAGGGTCGCCTCACGCCTTTAACAACTATGGTTCGAAGTGATTAACTTTGTCATGTAGGACAATTGTCAACCTTGGTTTTCTTTGAAAGTGAGTAATCATCTCACCTGTGGAAATGAGTGTTGCCTACAATTCTTGTAATTAATAATTCAGGTAGGTCTTACCTCGTTACGTTGTAGACACTTACTGTAACTGTGGCTAGATTCTTGCTAGCAAACTAGATATTGAAACGTCTAATTAATCTTCACCATGTGAGGCACTCACAATGACAACATACTTAAATAATTGTTACATTATCGTGCTTGAGAGAATCTAATTTAAATTTTTGGTTGCTCCCTTATAATAAACCAGGCAGAAGGCGTGGAGATAACTGCCAATTCACTTCATCCTGGATCTATTGCCACCAATCTCTTGCGTCACCATAGCTTTATTGACGGTAAATTCTATATGCGATTTACTTTTATCTAGTTTTGTTCTCCATAATTATATGTGGCCATATTTTGACTTTTATTTTTATTTTTTTATAAGCAAATATTAATAAAAAAAGGCACTCAAGCTGGAAGTGCATCCCATATACAAAAGATTACGGGCCAAGCGAGCCCAAGAACTCTAACCTCTCAACAATGGATATATAAGAACGACCCTCCACCCAACAGAACAAGTTAGAAGAAAAAAAAATCCTTAATAGCCTCTATAAAGGACTCAATGCCCTCAAAACAACGCCGGTTTCGCTCAAGCCAAATGCTCCACCAAAGGCATAGAGGGGCCACCCTCCAAGCCAATCGAGCATGTGATCCAATAGGCATACTCCTCCAAACGACCAAAACATCCCGAACCGATGCTGGCATAACCCACTGCACTCCAAAAAGGGCAAAAAGAAAGCCCAACACTTGAAAGCAACCGGACAATGCAAAAGCAAGTGATCAATAAACTCTCCCTCCTTCTTACACAAAAAACACCGGTTGACTACGAAAAAACCCCTCCGCCTCAAAACATTCAAAGTAAGAATGCGACCCATGTGGCCGACCAAGCAAAAAAAGCCACCTTGAAAGGGGCCTTAGAATGCCACACCGCCTTCTAAGGAAAGGCCTCAACCGTCCCAGGAGAAAGGCACCAGAAAAAGGAAGCAACCGAAAACCGCCGTGTGGGAGAAGGAATCCAAATCAACGCATCCTGACCACCGCTCACAACCTAAGAGTACAAGAGCCCCATGAAACCTGTAACCTCCTCAAGCTCCCAGTCCTGGAAATGACGCACGAACAAGACATCCCACACAAGCCTACCGGTATCAAGATGATAACAATCGATTATAGAAGCATGACGATCGCGAACCATCCTAAAGAGCCTAAGGAAAGAAAAGGCGAGAGAGCTCTCCCCACACCACCAATCCGTCAAAAAATCAACATGCCGACGATCACCCACTCTGAAGCGAACAAAAGGAGTGAAGGAATCCCATCCTCGACGGATATCCTTCCACACCCCCACACCATGCCGAGACCGGACAACTCCTGAGCACCACCCACCACTAACCTCTCCATACTGACAAGCGATCACCTTTCTCCATAGACGATTCCTCTCTGAACCAAAACGCCAAAGCCATTTTCCCAACAAAGCATTATTGAAAGGAATCACCCACCGAATGCCCAACCCCCCTCCTGAACCGGCCGACACACCACATCCCACCGCACAAGAGGAATAAAGATCCCCCCCCCCCCCCCATGCTGAAGCCTCTCAATCCGCTGAGCCACAATCCGAGGGATCCGATACAAAGAAAGAGCATATGTGGGAAAATTGGAAAGCGTCAATATTCTCCCTTGGAAAGATATTGACGCTTCCAACCAGCCAACCGCCTCTCGACACGCTCCACCACCGAGTCCCAACAAAACAAGCGCTGCCCAGAGAACCCCAACGGTAAACCCAGGTACCCAGTAGGTAACTGACCAACCCTGCAACCTAAAGCTAAAGCCAAAGCCAACACAATACCCACCTCCCCCACCGGAATCATAGAACTCTTGCCAGTATTGATCTTCAACCCAAAAACTGCCTGAAAACAAGTCAGAATGCACCGCAGATACCGTAACTGAGCAACATCCGCATCGCAGAAAACAAGGGTGTCATCTGCAAAAAGCAAGTGCGATATAACCACCGACTGAGCAGATCCATCCCCCACCCTGAATCCTGAAATAAAGCCCAACTTTGTCACCCGGCGCATCATCCTACTAAAAGCCTCCATCACCACAAGAAAGAGAAACGGAGACAGAGGATCCCCTTGCCTCAACCCCCGGGAGCTCTCGAAAAAACCTGCGGGGGAGCCATTCACCATCACAGAGAACCGAGCCGAAGAGATGCAAAATTCAATCCACTTACGTCATTTCTCCCCGAAACCCATCCTCTTAAGCATATAAAGAAGAAAACCCCAATGCACATGATCATAGGCCTTTTCCACATTCAACTTCACCATAATCCCCGGTCTTCCGCACTGAAGTCTAGCATCCACAATCTCACTAGCAATGATAGCAGAATCCATAATCTGGCGGCCCCCCACAAAAGCATTTTGAGTGTCCGAGATAACCCCATCCAACACTCCCCTCAACCAAAAAGAGAGCACCTTCACAATGAGTTTGTAAATACAACCCACCAGACTTATAGGTCGAAAGTCCTTAATGTCCTTCAAATCCCCCTATTTTGGGAGAAGGGAAATGAAAGTAGCATTAAGGGACTTCACAAAGCAACTCTCCTCATGAAAAGCCCGAAAAGTCCCCATCACCTCCTCCCGAACAATAGGCCAACATGCCAGAAGAAAACGCATAGAGAAACCATTGGGACCAGAAGCTCTATCCCCATTGCACGACTTCAAAGCCCGAAGAACCTCTTCCTCCTTAAACTGAATCTCCAATCTATCCCTGTCACCCTCATCAATCGAATCAAAATCAAGCCCGTCCAAACTCGGTCTCCAGCTCTGGCGCTTAGAAAACAACAGCTGATAGTAAGCAGGAATCCCCAAGCGGAGCTCCTCCTCAGAAGACGCTAAAGATTCGTCAATAGATAAACACCCAATGAAATTGGACCTTCTACGAGCATTCGCCGAGTGATGAAAAAAATTCGTATTCCGATCACCTTCTTTAAGCCAAATAGCACGAGATTTTTGCCTCCCCGAAATCTCCTCCTAAATAGCAATCTCCTCAATCTCTGCCATACACTGAACCCTCCGAGCTCTCAAAGCCTCATCCATACCTGTACTCTTATTAGCTTTGTCAATACCATCAATCTCCGTCATCAACGCATTCCTCCTCCAGGTTAGGTTGCCAAAAACCTCCTTATTCCAAGTAATAAGTGAAGACTTCAATACCTGCAACTTGGAAGCCAAAATTAAACTCGGAGAACCCGCCCTAACATCACACGCCCACCATGTTTTGACTTCTCAAGTGATGTAAATTGCATAATAGATCCTGCTGTGATTGTCGATGTGTTTAGGATTGTTTTACCGAGTGTTGTCAGTATAAAATCCTTATTTATGTACAGTGACATCATCCAATTGTAGAGATTTGTAAACTGTGTAGAAATTTAACCTGTGGCACCTACTCACAAAGTGGCTGCTCTCTGGATTCAAAATTTCTGACAGTCTATTCCTTCTGCTGCACCAAATCCTTGTTTTTGTAACCTTCCATACTTCTAGTTGTGACTAAATTTATTCTACTCCCAAATTAATTACATCTTGTGGATATCCAGAGTTCCGTTGTAGCCACAAGTCCAAGGGGAACCTGGATAAAAGCTTTTAGAATGCAACAGGAGAAATCAGCAAAGCTAGAATATGCGTAGACCTTGAGATGATTGACGAAAAAATTATATATATACAAAAAACAAAGAAAGATGCAAGTATAATTGGATCATAAGTTATGGAATATATTTATTGCATATGAATTTACCTGATTTGCTAGTAATTCTTTAATTCCTTGCATGATGCAGGCATTGTAAATATGTTCGGTAAATATGTGCTTAAAAACATTCCTCAGGTATGTCATCTAATTTAGTATAACATACACAGCAGGATTTCCTTGAATACCATAATCTGTGGCTTTCAATACAAAGATCCTTATGGGTTTGCTTGTTGTTTATGCCATTTGTTTTGTTTAAGATGTTTCTATAAAGGACAATTTGCTTCTTAATTTTATTTGTACCGGTTGCAGGGAGCGGCAACTACATGCTATGTGGCATTGCACCCACAAGTTAAGGGGGTGAGCGGTGAGTACTTCTCGGACAGTAATGTAGCCAAACCAAGCGCTTTAGCGAAAGATGCACAACTGGCAAAGAAACTCTGGGATTTCAGTTCGGGCTTGACCAATCCCCAGTAGGGGGGATTTGTGGAATGCTTTGGGCACTATGGAACTCTTAATGTGATGTAATTTAAGAAACTGGAATTTCGGAACAATTGGTTATGTTGAGCATGAAACAGAAATATAATCATATACTTATATAGCAACTATTTTCAAAGAATCTTTTTGGGTAAGAACAGCCCAGCACATTGGGTTAAATTAGATTTTTAAATTAATGCAGTTAAGATGTAGATACAACAACTTCTCACAGGAGCTTCCATAATCAACCTAAGCATATTGAACAGGACAAGACAGGCACCTCCTTCAAAAATCTGGACTCAGTTTACCATCCAACCCCTCTATACAGCAGTTTCACCTACTTCCCCCCAGAGCTAAAAAAAAAACATAACTGAATCTAAAGTAATAATAGAAAATTTGGCAGGTCACCATATTAGATTTAGGTGACGTGGGACGGCAATAATAGAACAATGAAATGAAGAGATGTACAAAAAGTATATTTGTAAATATTCCAGTGGGGCATAATCTCAATATTCTTAATTTTTTAAGTGGTAATGTAAATATATATATATATAGTGGGGGCTTTAGATTATTTTAAAAAAAATTCATTGATGGTTGAATGCTAAATATTCCAAATTTAAGGATAAATTATGTAAAAAAAAATTTTAAAAATAATTCAGTGGCCAACCCCCACTGGTCCTCAAATAGGTCCTGTCTAATGGTGGTGATTACGAGAACTAATGAGGTAGAATTTCTTTAGGTTCAACCTTGTAGGGTTAGATTAATAATATCATGGATCAATTGATGATAAAAGGGGTAATATAAATTCTTAATTTTTTAGTTCAAAAAATTTACTGTAACAAGTTGGTGATAGTCCAAGGTAAATTTTTTTTTTTACACTTGTTACACCTCTATATGTTTTCATTTTGAAAGGACTGAGCTAACACTCCCACATTACAATGTCATTGTCATTTTTTTCTCTTTTAAATGGTAAAACAAAATATATAACTTCACTATTATTTTGAGTGTTTTGTCACCCATTAGATTGTGCATCATACAGTCTCTTCCAATTAATTGGAGCCCTTTTATTTTACCGCAACAAAATCAAGGGCTTCTTGTCTAATTGGCAGTCACATCTAGAGCTGACAAAAATTACCCAAATTCATCCATCAGCTCGCTAAATTTGGGTAATGGGTGAGTGGTTTAACTTGTGGATTGACAAAAATTACCCAAACTCATCAATCAGCTCGCTAAATTTGGGTAATGGGTGAGTGGTTTAACTTGTGGATTGACAAAAATTACCCAAACTCATCAATCCGCCCGTTAAATTTGGGTAATGGGTGAGTAATTTAACTTGTGAATTATTAATGAGTTGGATAATAAATGAATGGTTTAACATGCGGGTTGTTAACGGATCAAATGAAAATACCCGCCACATCCCTTTCTCTCTAGTCTCTCAGCCGTTGGTCTGTCCCTCAACGCAACTTGATGACTTTTGCTTCCTATATGTGGTTCGTCTGCTATCTCAACCCCTATCTCTCTCTATATCTAGGGTTAAATGCATTAAACCCCCTCATCTATTTTCTCTTTCTTAACTTACCTCCTGAACTATATTTTTTTTACTGTAAACCATCAAATTATCACAATTTTTACAATTCACTTTTTCCCATTAGCGCACAGTTTGGCTTCTATTAGAATGAGGTGGTGTGCAAGTCAGGTAAAGAGGATTGTGAGCGAAAATGGCAAAAATACCCTTGTGTGACCGTTGCAAAAATTGGCAAAAATCCCCAAATTCAATTCGTCTCTCTCTCTCAAAACCCTCCCCAATTCAATTCGTCTCTCTCACTCACAAACCCTCCCCAATCAATTCGTCTCTCTCAAACCCTAATCCCCAATTCGTCAAACCCTCCCCAATCAATTCGTCTCTCAAACCCTAATCCCTAATTCGTGCGTAGACCCAATTTGTTCTCTCTCAAACCCTAACTCTCAACGCTCGAACCCCTATCTTCGAACCCTAATTGCGATTCAAACCCAAAGCCCCAATTCCTTTCTTCGAACCTTAGAACCCTTCTCAGAGTCAATGCAGAGACCGAAACAAATCCAAACCGCAATTTCGGAGAAGAAGACGATGCCGTTTGATCAAACGCCGAAGCGCGAAGGACGGTTCATGAGGACGATGAACCTCAAAGCGTTGAAGATCTACGGCGATGAGGAAGGAGGTGAAGAATAATTTCATGGCGAGAAAGGATTCGGAGTGTTCTAGTCGGAGAGAGTACAAAGAAAAGAGTGTGAATGCATTTGAGTTCAGAGATAATTAGTTCTAGGGCCCCAAAATTGCCAATGTGGTTTGATTTTGTATTCCATAATGCATCTTCTCAACAAAAAAATAAAAAATGAAAATAAAAATAAATAATTAGCCATGTAATTTATTGTTTGGGGATGCATATAATAATTAGTTCTATTTTATTGTTGGGGGATGCATACAATAATTAGTTCTATTGTTTGTGTCAGTGTTTTTTTGTTTTTGCTTTTTTTTTTCCAATTATTCAGTAAAACCAAATAAATTTGTTATTGTCTACAATACTTATTTATTTTTCTTTTGATTTCGGTTACAGCACACATATTATTTTTCCTTTCTTACCATGATCACATTTTTGCTTTCTCCTTCTTTTCTTTATATCAATCAATAGTTTTTTCTGGATAGATATATATATTTTTTCTTTTATGTTTGTTCTGTTTGCTCAAGTATTTCGAAAATAGTTTTGGAAGCACTCTATTATAGAAATATTTGTTATCAAAGAACTGTCTTTAATTATTTTTATAGAACAAACTTTAAAAACAAAAAAAATCTAGAACATTGTCAAAGATACAAACTAAGGTTTTAAACCAGTGAACTCTAACTGAAAGAGAGAGAGGGGATAGGGGGGATACAGTGTGTGTTGTCACATGTGGGAGATTGCATTGCGGAGTTATTTTGCCAAACAGCCTTGTTTCTTGAAGGGTATTATTGTCCAAGAAATTTTCATTAATGGTGTTATGACAGAATGTGATTAAATGCAACACTTAAATCATTTAGGGGGCTAAACTATAGTTCAGGGGTAGTTTAGAGAGAGAAAATATATGAGGGGGGTTTAATGCACTTAACCCATATGTATATTTGGGAGTAGTGATACATATATTTATATATGTATGTATTCACAAAAGAATGAATTTAGGGAAGATTGTTTATTACTTTTAGAAACAAGATCAAATCTGATTTTATTTTCTTGGTAGATTTACGCTCATTTGGAAACTTTGATTTTGTTTTTGTTTTGTCCTCTTAAGAACAAAAAATAATTTTGTTCTTGTCCTTGTTTTCTACTTTAAAAACAAAAAAACTTAATTTTTGTTTGGGACAAAAAAACAAAAAAACACAAGTCTTCTTCTTCTCCTATACACATAGTTGCAGTTGCATATGGTGTCGAAGGTGGTGGAGAGGGTTCGATAGTGGTGGAGTTGCAGTTGCAGATGGTGGAGAGAAGTTCGATTTAGGGTTTGCAAAGTCGATTAAGGGGGTTCGATTTAGGGTATTGGGTTTCGATTTAGGATTCAGAGAATCGATCTAAGAGTTGTGATAGTGTCGGCGAGTGGTGGTGGTGTTCGTGGTGGTGGTGTTCGTGGTGGTGGTTGGTGGTTGTGGTGGTGGCGGCGGCAGATGGTGGGGTGGTGCTAATTGGTAGTGGCGGCTAGAGTTCTGTATATGTATATATATATATATGTATGTGTATGGGTATTCAATTTAGGGATTTGATGGTGGTCGAAGGTTGTTGTTGGGGGTGGTGAAAGGTGGCTGGTGGTGGAGGCGTTAAGGGTGGAGGTGAAAGAGGTGGTGCCGATTGCAGAACTGTTCGTGACAATTTTCAGATTTTTTTTTTTTTTTTGGAAAATCACAAAGAGAACAAAAAAACAGGTTTTTGTTGTTCCCTTATTTTTTTTACTATTTACGAAAACACTTTCCAAATTGAGAACAGAACAAATAGTAAAAAGGGTTGCCAAACACGTTCTGTTATCATGAACAGTGCCAAAAAATAAAAACAGAACAAAAAACAGCATTTTGTTGTGTGAATATATATATAGGACAGTTATAGAGTAATTGCAATTGCAGTAATTAATATTAGCCTTTGACCAGCTAAGCAGATTAAATAAGAGCAGACCAGTGGATGAGTCACTTGTGAAAGGCTACTAACCCGTATATATATTCTATATATATATGTTTTCAGATAATTATTTTAAGGGTAATTTGCACTAACACCCCCTAAGGTTTCAGTCAATTCCATTTTTGTATTGACTTTTGAAATTTTTGCACTAACACCCCCTGAGCTTTGGTTTCTCTTGCAATGACACCTCTGGGCCAATAAAATAACCAAAATACCCTTGATAAAATTCGAAAATATTATATGAAATGTGAAATAACCTTTATGCCCCAACCCCAAATATATACAATTTCGAAAAACATATATATAAATTCGAAAAAAGATATAAAATTCGAAAACAAATATTTAAATTTTGAAAAAAATATATAAAATTAGAAAATATATATATAAATTTCGAAAAACATATATAAATTTCAAAAAAAATATATAAAATTCAAAATATATAAAATTTGAAATATATATATAATTCGAAAATATATATAAATTTTGAAAAATATATATAAAATTCAAAAAATATATATTTTCAAAAACAAAATTCAAAAAATTATATAATTTCGAAAAACATATATAAATTTCAAAAAAATATAAAAAATTTGAAATATATATATATTCAAAAACAAAATTCAAAAAATTATATAATTTCGAAAAACATATATAAATTTTAAAAAATATATATAAAATTCAAAAAAAATATAAAATTTGAAATATATATATAATTCGAAAATATATATATAAAATTTGAATATATATATAAATTCGAAAATATATATATTTCAAAAAATATATATTTTCAAAAACAAAATTCAAAAAATTATATAATTTTAGAAATATATATATATATATATTGATAAAATGACATATATGTAGTAATGAAGTGAATCAAACTACTTACCACCAACATCAATTTGTGATCTTCTTTTATATATATTTTTCCAAAATATATATATATTTTTCGAAATTTATATGATGTTTTTGAAATTTATATAATTTATCCGAATTTTATAAAAACAATTCAAAATTTATATATATTTGTTTCAAAATTTATATATATATTTGAATTATATATATTTCGAATTTTATAAATTGTTTTTGATTTTTTTTTATAATTTTAAATATATTTCGAATTTATATATATAAAATGGGTAATCTCAAAAAATTCGTGGACAATTCATCTATGACAAACCGAGTTATTGGGTAAAAATTCAAAAAAAATATCTAAACTTATATAATTTTTTGAATTTGTTTTTTGAAAATATATATATATTTTGAATTATGTATATATTTTTTGAAATATATATATTTTTGAATTTATATATTTTTCAAATTTTATATATATATATTCGAATTATATATATATATTTCAAAAAATTTATATTTTTTTGAATTATATATATTTTAAATTTTGTTTTTGAAAATGTATATTTTTGAAATATATATATATATTCGAATTAAAATATTTTTCAAAATTTTTATATATTTTAGAATTATATATATATTTCAAATTTTATATATATTTTTTGAAATTTATGTATGTTTTTCGAAATTTATATATATATATTTCAAAATTTATATCTTTTTTCGAATTTATATATATGTTTTTCGAAATTGTATATATTTGGGGGTCATTTCACATTTCATATAATATTTTCGAATATTATCAAGGGTATTTTGGTCATTTTATTGGTTC
The DNA here is from genome assembly GCA_963922005.1 of Cornus suecica. Lineage (NCBI taxonomy): Eukaryota > Viridiplantae > Streptophyta > Magnoliopsida > Cornales > Cornaceae > Cornus > Cornus suecica. The sequence continues at coordinate 90,045,997 of OY998238.1, forward strand.
AGGGGGTGTCATTGCAAGAGAAACCAAAGCTCAGGGGTGTTAGTGCAAACATTTCGAAAGACAACACAAAAATGGATTTGACTGAAACCTCATGGGTGTTAGTGCAAATTACCCATATTTTAATTATGCCTAAATTATAATGATTATCTAGCAATGATCGATTTGGCTAATTGAAGGGGTCAATTTGAAAATTCAGATCAAAAGATTTTACTACCATCCATATATTTTGTACATATATATATATATACATATAATTGTATATATCTTCATGCTAATTAGTTGGAATTTTTCAAATATTGTACAATATCCTTATATATCATATATGCACATAAAGAGAATTTTTCAATCGTATCGAATTTTTTTTTTTCGTTCAGTTTTTTGCTCCAGTAATTAAAGAAATTTTTTTCTTGTAATTGATAATTTAGTATTACAATTGATTTGTGATTTTTTAAAGGGTAAATTACACTTTCACCCCTGTTGATTGGACAAATGCCAACTTTCTCCCTCTAGTTTGGACAATTACACTTTCACCCCTCCAAGTCTTTTCCGGCAACTGAAAATATGAAATTTCCTAAATACCCATTATATTATACATCAATATTTATTAGAAAAATTATGATATTTGCAATTACAGTTTTGACATTTACTAACCCTAATATAACCCACTCTAAACTCTAGTCAACCTAACTCTAACATAATCTAATATGAGTGTTGAACACCCATTCCATCACTTACAACACCACACAACACAGAGAGAGAGGGAGAGAGAGAGAGACTCATGTTCGTATGAGTCTTGAACCCAACCCAATCTCTGTTTCCTCTCAATTTCACGGCCAAATCTTCACCATCATCCTGAAGCCTCACCTGCAACAATGGAGGACGCCGAAGCTTGGAAATGGAGGAGGACGACTATGGAGGAGGAAGAAATTGGTTTGCATATATGGGTATGGGTATAGGTATATATTAATACAAAGGCAATTTTGTCCACAAAATTAAGGGCTAAAATAGTATTTTCAGTAGCTAGAACAATCAAGCCTAACCCAACATTGTATCTCTAACCTCATCCGTGATGGTAAACACTCTCTATATGAGCTATATGAGAGAGGAGAGTGGTGAGCCACTCTCTATATAGAATATCCCGAACCCCCCAAGGGGGCGAGGGCCGCCTTCCTCTCCATTCACCACCGGAAAGGAATAATTGCCAACAATAGTGTTAAGCAAGTTCTTCCGATATTTCCGTATGGAGCCATGTCGAGTTTAGTGTGGCGTGTGAGAATGGGCGGCTTATAGGGGTCACCACTCCCGTCCAAGTCCACTCTCACGCTCGATTAGCATTCCGGGCAAGCCAGGCGGATCCTCCCCGCCCCAGGCCTGGTCCCGCGGGTAAAGGGTATATAAGGCTGAGGGGTCCCCCCACTACAGCCAGTTCCACGGGACTACCTTCAAAGACTTGCGTTTCCTGCTAACCGAACAATCATTGCCTTCTTGTCTTCAGGATACAGGCAACGAGATGATGGGACCGGTTAATCCGATTCCGATTCCCTTTACCAAGGCATCACGCTAGGCTTCGGTGGATTTCCATTTACATGGTGTAATTGTAATAACCGTGATGGTAGTTGCAAGGTTTGGGAACGGCTTGACAGAGGTTTATGTACCATGGATTGGACCAGACAATTTCTTCACTATTCTATTACTCATCGAGCAGTGGTAGGTTCAGATCACAGTGCTCCCCTGCTTGATCTCAATGCCCCAATTCAATTCAGTTCGGTTAAAAGACAATTTTTCTTCGATGCTCTTTGGGTTAGAGACAGTGAGTTTAAAGATCTTATCCGTCATTCGTGGGAACCCCAATCTCACAGGTCCTTTCTCTATCGTATTAGCGATAAGCTTCAAAAAGTTGCAAGGAAAATCTTAAGAGCTGGAATGGAATAAAGGCAAGTTTAATAACTCTAAAGTCCGAATTAAACAACTTCAGGAGGACATTAGAAGACTTAAGGAAGGAAGATGGAGATAGAAGTTCCATTCTCATACTCGAAAGACAGCTTGGTGAAGAATGGAGAAATGAAGAGCTATTATGTCCAGAATAGCGTGGTTACACCATGGCGACAAAAACACAAGCTTTTTTCACCGCAAGACTATGATGGCACCATCCTTGGTTCACACCAAGGGGGTGGGAGGATTCATCATCCTCCGCACACCGGAGCGCAGTCTTTCATCTTACGAGTGAAAGCTCGTCGAGACAAGATTGTCTTCGAGGTTAACATCTAACACAGAGTTAGAATGACATTTCTGTGTTGTGTGACTAGAGGCATCGCCACGGGTAGAGGCGGCGTTGAGCCCCTTTATATCGTGACGACCCCCTCGATCGTTTTCCTCATCTGTATGCCCCTCGCAAGAGGGCCCATACTGTGGGGAGATGGATAGTTGGTGTGATGAGCCGATCGCCTGCCTTCGGGCCCTGCATAGGGCCCGTCTGGGGGAGACGATCCGTTTTAGGTGCATTTAGTAGACATATTAGGAAGTTACAATGATAAAGAATTACTTTACCAATGTGTTCGAACGTGTACCCACGGTATCGTGGCGGAGGGTTTTCGAAGGCCCTCGATGCATGAAGGGTTTCCTTGTTAGGATTCCCCTCATCATCTTCGGTCATCTATCTACTGAAACGTGTGTTAGCTCATATCTCTATTCGCCAAATCAGTGTACCGATTGGTGAAATCTTCTGGACTACTTTTCACTGCGCTTTATTTGAAGCAGTGCAACGTGGCTCTCATGAAGGTAGTCGGGGAAGGGAGTTACTCTCCATCCGACGTGACCTCACCTATGGTATCATTGACGAAACCGGGCTTACCCTGAATTATCCCGCCCTATCATAGAAAAGCAATATTAAGGGGCGATGATCGTTCGGATAAACTCGTTCGTTTATATGGCTCGTGGTTTGGGTTATCTCGGCTGGTGTTGCTTGCTAAGAAAGTTAGTAAGGACACCTTCAGCTCAATCACTGATAAGTCTATGAACAACGAGGGCATCTATGGCATGGCGACCGAAGCTCGTGAGAGCGCCAGTCGTTTATTCCTTAAGTATGTCCCCACCATCCGCAGTATTCCAGTGGAACAAGGGATGCGGTGGGTTCCGACTTGGAAATCCTTGCCAAACAATGGCTTGGCTCAGCTCCTCGACGGTACGCCCTTGAGAAAGGTGACGTTGTGTCTGAGCGCCCTGAAGTATGAGCTTAAGAGTTTCACAGCGGCTCATGAGCCTTTAAGTGATAGGGGGTTTCCCTTCATTGTTGTGGACTAGGGAGACCCGTTTCGCCCTTGACCCTTCAATGATGAAGTTAAAGCCGTCTAACTATCAGGTTGTCCGGTTAGGTGGGGTGTATAGAGGATTTAAAGCAGTAATCTCCTCTATTCCCTACTTTCCAGCCTTACTCAAATAGGGGGGTGGTTAAACTTCGGCAAAGTCGCAGCGTCAATGGCCGGGTCCGGTAAACGGAGGTTGTTCGTCATAGGAAACTATGTTCATCAGAGATTGATGAAGCCATACCATGATTGGGCGATGCAGGTATTGCGTCGCTTGCCATGTGATGGCACGTTCGAACAGCTGAAGCTATTAGTGCATGTGCGAGGCTTCACGAATGTTAGCAGCTTTGATTTAAAGTCAGCCATGGCTTTAAGTGATAGGGGGCCTCGTGTCGTCATCCGTGAGATGCTACATTCTCTGTTTGGTCCTGCCATCGCTGACGCTCTGATCGATAACATGTTGGGATGGACACCGATTCAACTGTGTCCGCCTCTTGTTAAGAAAAGAGCTCGGCGCGTGTTTAAAGTAGGCCAACCTCTCGGTTATTACGGATCCTGGCCGCTGTTTACTCTATGCCACCATTTGGTGGTGTGGATGGCAGCGGAACGGGTATATCCCGGTAGGGGCAGGTTTTCGGCCTATGCTATTCTCGGTGATGACATCGTCATCGCGGATAGTAGGGTAGCTCGAGAGTACCAGGAGGCACTCTCTGGGATGGAAGTCGGGATTTCGCCTTCGAAAAATCTTTGATTGGAGCCTTCGAGTTCGCCAAACGGTTTGTCATAAAACAAGGCCGTGTGGACGCCTCTCCGGTGTCTATGCGCGTTATTATGATGTGCCGGACTACTCTTGGTCTTGCATCTCTGCGTCGAACGTATAACGTTAAACCAAGCGTTCTACTTCGATGTGGAGGTGCAGGCTACAGGGTGTTGGGGAGTCTCGGAGCACGGCGACTATCTAGTCGCTGGGAGCGTCTTTTGCTTTTCATCTCGAAGCCTGACCGTTGTTCCGATATTGACTTCGAATGGTGGTTGTCTGGAGGGAAACCTCTTGACCCCTACTTTCGGGGAGAGATTTCGGCAAAGATCAGGGATAAAGGAGTCCCTGAGCTTCGTCTACCGCCCACGGGTGACGGAGTTCCTGGCTCTTTTACGACTGATTTCGACCAATGGGTCCTTGAGGCTACTGTGTTGTCCGAATGGACGGCTATGTGGCTGAAATGGGTTCATTGGCAGGCGACGGTAGCTGAAGATTTGAATACCCCTCTTCAGGTTCTCCTCGAGCCACCGATTGTGGAGACGTCTTGGAAGCGTCGAAATGTGGACCCGCTGGTGGTCCGCTTCGGCCTTCTCTGGCGTCTGTTCGATCGATGCGCAAGGGGTATCACTCGACGAGTAGGAAGACTCTCGTCGTCCGTGATGGAGGATTCTCCCGAATCTGGGTAGGTAGTGCTAACTGATCTATCAGTAGGCTGGTGTTATGGTCGCTCCTGGCATCAGTGACGACCGAGTCATAAGACCGTAGGCGCACCTGAGCCTTTAAGTGATAGGGGCTCTCTCTAAAATCTAGGTTAGGAAACTGGCCTAGTGGGTTGAGAGGGTCTTAATTGTCGGCGAGTCTAGCTAGCTCGCCGACAAGACCTAAACAAAAAAAACAAGACTATGTTTAGAAGTCAGTCCTCAGTAGGGGTATTTCGAGGGTTAGTAAGTGGTCAGTTAATGATAGGTCTTTCTTTTCTTAAAATTCTTTCTTGTTCCGTCCTGCGCTAAGCAAGCGAGTCTTTCATTCCTTGCTCAAGTAAGTGAGGACAAGCCCCTTTCGTTTATCCGGATCTGCCTATCGGGGGACTTCTCCAACAATCTCTTCTGGTAAACAATCTCTTATGTACTTAGATGGGCCGCTCTACTCCTTCTATGCCTATTTTCCTCGGGTAAGAGTTTATGTACATGTTCCGGTGTTGGTAATTCTCTACTATTGTAATATCTCTACATGAATATCTCCTCATCCGTGGACGTAGCCCAGATTTAGGGTGAACCACGTATATCTTGTGTTTGTTTTGTGAAACAAACACAAGATATAGTGGATGATATCTTGAAATATTTCTATAAAATCTTCATATGCTTCCCAAACACAAACGATTTAATACTTGTTTGCCTCAGTGAACAACCGAGCAAAATGATTCTAACACTTGACAGTCTTTGAATTTTTCATTTGGACTTATGTATATATATATACACACATGCATATATGGGCATGGGTATAGGTATATATTAATACAAGGGCAATTTTGTCCACAAAATTAAGGGCTAAAATAGTATTTTCAGTAGCTAGAGGGTAGTGTAGTCATTTCACCCATCAAATTAGCTTTGACCGGCGTTGACTACGCCTTAAGGCCAGTGGAAGGGGGAAAGTGTTACGAAAAACTAAACTGGAGGGGGTGAAAGTGTAATTGTCCAAACTAGAGGGAGAAAGTTGGCATTTGTCCAATCAATAGGGGGTGAAAGTGTAATTTACCCAAATTTTAAACTACATTAATATAAATATATATGCATTTTTTAAATAGTTATGGGTCGGATTGACTCGATCCGTTTATAACCCACTATAACGGGTTGAAAATGGATTATTGATCCGTTCTCGACCCAAAATCAATCTGTCCTTCCACGTGTACAGCATAGCTACAACCAATATACACCTATGCGCTTGTATATCTATCTATATATATACATATGTATACGTACATGTATATATTCCACATTGGTTTCGTCAGTAGAAGAACACTGACTGACGACCAAGAAGACCCTGTTTGTGTTTTGCGATCAATATCACTAAAAAATGTGGATTTTTGGGAGGAAAGGGCCATCTGGGTTCTCGTCTTCCTCCACCGCTGAGGAGGTCACCCAAGGAATTGATGGAACTGGCCTCACAGCCGTTGTTACAGGTCTGAAATCTCATCTGGGTTCTTTTATTCTATTCTCTAATCTTTTTTATTTCAATTTTTTGTGTGCATATTCTTCATTTTTCTTTGGTGGGTTTGTTCAAATTTCGATCTACAAATGTCTTGTTCATTTTCTACTCGTTACTGTATTATATACTCTGATTAAAAAAATAGGACGAAGATATATAAAAGAAAACTGATGATCTTTGACTTACCAAGGGAAAAAACCAGATGAACTCTAATCATTATCAGTGTAGCAGTTATTGAGTATAGGTTATTAGTTTCAGTTTCAAACTACTATTTCATGGCATAATTTATCATGTCAATTTGGGGAATTAGTTTCAAATGACAGTCAGACAGTGTGTATAGTTATTGCAACTGGCTTGTTATAGTAGAAGGAAATGATTCATGGTTCATTCATTCATTTAATTAATTAAATTATATGGTTGTTTACGTTTATCTCGAATTTTTGGTGACTAATTTGTGGTTATGGACTAATACGGTGTGGTTTAATGGGTGATACCGATATACGATTGTTAGGTGCATTTGGGTCCAGTACGGTCATTTATATTGTAGCATCAGAGTATATTGTCATGAGTCTCGTGTTTTGCTGTCCGATCCAAAACTTAAATTACTAAGGGGTGGTAACGTCTGCCCTTATATGTCCTAAATTATTTTCATCCGAATTTGTTGTGGACAAGAACTCATGACATTCTCCGCACTTAAAGCCGCAACGCTCCCTAGTTGCAATTGGTCCACCGACTCCACCCTGCCTACCCATTCACCCTACCGGCAAAGGACTGTAACGACCCTGACACCTCTGTGTGGGTGCTTTGCGTGAGATCATATCAATGATTGAGCCGTTTTGATACCACTTTTCATGAGTCAGGAGCTCGCGATCCAAACAGAATGCTTAAGTTGTTTGATGGTGCTAAGACTCGCTCTTGTACGACCAAGACTCTCCCTATCCGCAGCCAATGTGAGACAAGTACCCATGAGGATATGATGTACAGAAAAAGTGATTTTTCATGAAAATTGTTGGTCGAGTAAAAGGTACCCTTAAAAAATTCCCAATTCTTAACTTTTATTGCAATTTGGTGTTATATAAATGATTTTGTTTGGATAGATTTCTAGCTGTCAGTCACTACTTGAATTTGTGAAATCAAGGAAAAGGACCTTTGGGAATGCTGGGAATTTTATCACCTTCTGTCTAACATTTGAAAATAGACTTAAAACCTATGTTAGATGAACTCTTCCAAAGTAGGTAAAGTACCAGTGTCTGACACATATTAGTCGGACATGATTATGGATGTCTCCGACACTTCCGGTTGGGTATGTACCTAAATTTAAATTTCAGTGACTTCATTTTGTTATGTTACTATTATAAAATATTAAAATCTCTAATTTGACCACTATATTTCATAAAAACATTATTTTCCTCTAAAGAATAAAATAATAATAAAAAACTATTATGAATATTTAGCTGAGTCCTTGTGTCTTTTTATTTAATATTTGACACATCTGGATGCATACCCTTGTCCGACACATATATCAAGTCCATGTAACATAGCTTAAAACTGTTAGAGGATTGTGATATACGTTGGACTACATTTTTTATGGTAGCATTTGCTACTGCTACATCCTTTGTTGTTTGGACAAGTGGAAGGCTCGGGACTGGGAAATTCGGAAGATTTTCACCTAGTCCAATATATTTACGCCCTCTTATCTGATAATCATGTTTTCTTCAATTTCTCTTGAAACTTAAACTTGCAAAATAATTTTTACCATGTGAAAGGTACTCTAATCTGATTTTGCTATGATCTGCATGCCTCTGTTCCCTTTCATCTTTTTGGCATTATTGGTATTCACATTCTGGCAGGAGAATGATTACTTGAATTGCTGTGATTTGAGGAAAATGTGATATTTAATCTATTGGTGTATTTCATTGCTATAATTTTAGGTGCATCAAGTGGTATAGGCACTGAGACTACACGTGTCCTTGCCATGCATGGTGTACATGTTGTCATGGCTGTAAGAAATGTAGATACTGGTAAAAAAGTTAAAGAAGCCATACACAAGGAAACCCCAAATGCTACACTTGATGTTATGGAGTTAGACCTCAGCTCAATGGCATCTGTCAGGAAATTTGCCTCTGAATACAAGTCCTCGGGTCATCCTTTGAACCTTCTCATGTAAGAATACTATTCAGAAGCAGTCGCTTGTATTGTAGTCTTGTTACTGTTATTGTTAATATTTTTTAGGTACTTCTGAATCATGACCCCCTCTCAGGGACCCGCATCTACCAGTTCACTTTGAAATTATACAGTTAATGAAATGCTTTTTTTTTTTTTTTGTTGTTGTTTGGAAGTAACAATGCAGGTGTTATGGCTCCTCCTTTCATGCTCTCCCATGACAACATAGAACTGCAGTTTGCGACCAACCATTTAGGTACGCTACAATTTGTTTGATGCTTGCTTATAGTATGTAAGCTTGCGGGCGTTCCAATATTAGTAATGGTAAATAAGTTCAGTGGTTTCAAACCCTTAAAAAATTAGTTCTTGAGATGGTTGTCTGTTAATTTTCAAGGAGAGTGAAACTAATAAATGAATCTAGATAAGGAAGACAAGGAAGGAAGTACAAACAGAGTTAAAGAATGAACCAATTACTTCATCATCAAAGTTGACTGATGGTCTCTTTATCAATGTATAAGTTTTAGATCTCAGGAATGTTGGAATGCTGGCTCTCTGCATAATCAAAGATCCTTTATCTTCATTTTTCCGTATATTATATATAATTTCCTTTTTCCTGAAGCTGGATATTTTATTAAAACACATAAATGATACAATAATACAAGAAGGAAAACAGTGGTTTAACCTCAACCCAAAACTATTGATTAGCAAAACTAAAGAAGTCAATTTAGAAGACGCTGTCCAGGTATTCCACTTTTAGTCCAGAAATTTGCATCCCATCAGGCAAGCATCAATAGCTAGTTGAATTGGAGATCTACTATGCCCCATATGTAGCCTTCCATTTTTTACCTTCCAGAGATGCCGACACTGGAAGAAAGCAAACAAGCAAGTTGAATTGGAGATCTGCTGTTTCGTCAATTCATGCTTCGATGCACTCCCGCCTCGTGTTTTTGACAGAGTGTTATGCCATACTTCGAGAATGACACAGTTCGGAGGAACTCTAACTCATTTGGGTGAAAACTCCTTTTTCCAATCCCGTAGAGAGGCCTGGAAGAATTGATTGAGAATAACAAGATGATTGACCAATTGAATCATCCTAAATTCCCATAAGTAGCCTTTCATTTCTTTCCTTCCAGAGATGCCAGACAGTTAAAGGAAAACAAGGCTTTGCGTCGCCATAGGGGCAAGGAAGGGGTGGGTCTGTAAGTTTCAACTAGGGGAAAAACATAAAACAAAGGATAATTCTTTAACTCGATTATTAGAATATCAACTACCTGCAAAGATGCAACATTGTTTAAGATGGATTATTTAATTTTGTTTTTTATTTTTTGTCTGGGGGTGGGGTGGGGTGGGAGTTTAAATTAAGGAATTTCCCGATGGAGTTCTATCGATTGTTGGGCTGTAGAAAGTAGAAACTCCAACTGGCCATCCTTTTTTTTTTAAGTTGCCCTCACAGTTGCTCTTCCTTCAGCCTTGAGGATAACTTACTTTTTTACATCATAGAGTGTATTTTCCCAATTACATAAGAGTGTTGGTGTGGAAAAGTTGAGATGGAATTAACCTTTATTACTCTTTTGCACAAAGTGGCAACACTTCCTCATTGTTGTGAGTTCACTTTTCTAGCGTGCACCTACATTGGCCTTCATCCTTGAGTATCTCTAATTTAGGAATTTCTTAAACATTGGAATGACATACTGTTTGTTGTTCATGTTCAAGAATTTCTGTTTGGATAATATCACAAACCTCCCCTGTATTTAGGCTTAATTACACACGGTACCCCTAACTTAAAATATCAAAGACCTCCCTTAATAACATCGGAAAATAAATCAGGTACAAATTAAGAGAGAAATAACTTAAATACCCTCTAATATTTTATAGAATTTTACAAACCTTATGAAGTATTGCAAATTTACTCTATTACCCTCATAGTCCCTGCTACCATCAGAACTATTAACAAGAATAAATCCATTTGAACTATTCTAAATAAGAACAAACCCTATCTTTATTTTTTCTCACTGAACAAACTCAACGTGATTTGGGGAGGTGAAGACGTTGAAACAACAAGGAGGAGGAGGAGGAGGAGGAGGAGGGTCGGAGTGATTTGGGGAGGTGAAGACATTGAAGCAACAAGGAGGATGAGGAAGAGAGAGAGAGACATTGATGGCGAGGGTGTGAGTTTGGTGGATGAACTCGATGCATTGGAGGCGGTTGTTGGTGACATCATCGACGAGGAATGTGGTGGTTTGGGGTAGCAGGGAAGAGGAGGAGGGAGAGGGTGTAGTGGGTGATGGAGAGGGGTTCAGTGGGTGGAAGGAGATCATGGGGCAAATTTCATTTTTTTTATTCAAGTGTTGTAGAGAGAGAATCTGAGATAGTCTAGAGAGAGAGAGAGAGATGGGAAATTCCTGTGTTTTGTACTTTATACATATATATACATATATGTTTGTTTTCAAAAGTAAGGATGTAATGTCATTGTAAATATCATAAGGGTAAATTAGGAATTTCAAGTAAAAGAATAACTTCAACTACTCAAAAATTCGATTTCTGATTTTGAACGTAAACGGAGGGGGGGAAATGTTACGCCGGAGCTAAAGTTAAGGAAGGTCTCGGTTATTTTAGTAACGTTAGGGCCACTGCGTGCAATTAGGCCTTAGCACATGGGAGGTTAGTTATATTACCCAATTTCTGTTTGTTGCATGCTCTGTTCTCTTGAATTTTTTAATTTTTTTCAATCAATGACATTGATATGCTACTTTCTCTCAAATTGACAGCACGTGTGCAAATATGAGATAATATGTTATCTTTTACAGGTCATTTCCTTTTGACAAATCTTTTGTTGGAGACCATGAAAAATACAGCACGTGAAAGCCATAAAGAAGGAAGGATTGTTAATGTTTCATCAGAGGGTCATAGATTTCCATATCGTGAAGGAATTCGTTTTGATAAAATTAATGATAAATCAAGGTAATGTGTGCCAATATCTTCACATGTATCTCTTCACTTAGTGGTGCTTTTTGTAAACTGTGGTTTGTATAGAAAATAGGTGCTTATTTTGTTTTTTTTTAAATTCCATTAAACATACATTATAGTTATTGATTTAGTGTTACTTTTCAGTTTCAACACCATGTATGCATATGGACAATCAAAGCTTGCTAACATACTGCATGCTAATGAACTGGCAAGGAACTTGAAGGTACTTGGTATATTCTTGATATTTAACTCTTCAATGAATTGGCAGTGGCACAGTTGAGTTTGATCTTTGATTTTTACGTCATTACTATGACCTTTACGTCATTACTATGACCTTGTAAAGGATAGTGAAAATATACTCAGCTAATTTTTTAAAGCAAATTGGCTTTAAAGAAATCCGAATTTCTTAACATATAGAACCTTGGAATACTATGCACTGACGATAAATCAAGAGGTTCTGTGTTGCATTAACATAGCTTTAAAGAAATCCGAATTTCTTAACATATAGAACCTTGGAATACTATGCACTGACGATAAATCAAGAGGTTCTGTGTTGCATTAACATAGCCACCACTAGGCATACTAGCTATTTTGGAAGAATAACGTCAACAACAGAATTGCTCAATTTACAGAAGAATGTATATTTGTTTTGAAAACACAGAAACATTATCCCTTGTGAACATATGCTCGAGTAATGCCCTAAATCACAATTTGGAAGAAGCTAAGAATAAGAATGTAACAATGGTGGGATAGTTAACAGTAACCAATGACAAAGAAGAAAATTATTTGATTGGGGTGTCTTTGAAGAAGGGCTAAGCTTCACTGGAACTGAGGTGAGAAAGTAAATTAGGGTTTTAATCGACGATAGTGGAGGACGAGGGACTAAGCATCATGGGAGTGTGACAGTCATGGCATCAGGCATGTGGGCGCAATGAGAGAGGAGGGCCTGGGGGGGAGGTAGATGCCATATGCTTTACTTGAAATTCAGCTGGGGCATTCCTAGGATTTTAGCAATAATTCTTTTGGAATGTAAAATGAAGTGAAAATATACCAGTTGGGATGGGCACCCTCACTCGGCGCTATGTACCTCTCTCCGCCTGAAGGTAATTACATCATCAATGGAAATTTACTGAGCCCGTTGAATGCAGGCATTGTAGTCCTGCTTTTGGTGAACTAAAGAATCAGTAGTGGAATCTCCTAGGACAGCACTAGAAACTTAAATCATACTGGTGAGAAGTGCAAGCAGCGGAGATACTCTTTATTTTAATAGGCATGCGCTTGCCATTTGACCCAAAAGTTTAAACAATTAGGTGGTGCCCAAACCCATCCTGTTCCTATCTGATGTAGGACAGCCAAGAATCCGTGACATACTCCGTCACTTGAACCCACGACGCCTTTGACGCTGTTAGATTATCTTGTCCAATCGTCCACCCTACCAGCAAGGAACCCACTAACGACATTAATACCTCTGTGTGGGTGCTTGACATGGTAATAAATAATAGATTGGGTCTTTTTTGATACCACAGTGTAACAGGTTAGATGTTTTCCATTTGACCCAAAAGCATACACTATTAGGTGGCATTGCCCACCCCCTTTCAACCCTAGAACCCATTCCTTCCCCATGTGGGACAAAAATCCGTGACAACTGGCCCATGACTTGCCACTATGACTAGTGTTAGCAATTGCCATAGTGCTTAAGGCTGCAAGAAGTTCTTAATGCGCAAAAGTGTCATTCTTAGAGCCGTTGCCCATCAAAGCCTTGAGGGAGGTGGTGCTACTTCAACCATTCCATGTATGTGTTTGTTTCTATTTCTATCATTTCTTTTCATCAGTGCATTTTCATCGAACTCCGTATATATGTTTTTTCTTAGTTACCTAACTTTGTCATACGAAAAAGAGGGATATGCCGCTTACACATGACATTCTCCTTCCTTTTGACTGCAAATGGCTTCTTGCTCAAGGCATGAGCAACTACATTATATTGACGAGGGGATCAAGACAGCACTGAAACCGTGCTCTGTTTCAACAACAGTTTAATATCTGCACATTTAGTGGCAAGTAAATCAGCAACAAACTACTTTCCAGGAAAAAAAAATATATGAGCAACAAACTGATGCTGTAACTCGTTGGCAATTCCCTTTGATCAGAAAAGCAAAATAACCCCAGGAACTGAGCAGTTTCAGACTTTCCCTAAGCATCATGACTTCTACTGTAGTACAACCATTGTCCACCAGGATGACAGAAACAACCTTTACTGGCCTGCCTATATGATCCTTCAAAATGAACCCCCATCACACTCCCTGCTTGCTTAGATTGTTTTAGTTTTAGAATGTGCTTTCAAAACCTCCAATTTGGCATTTAATTGTTTTTAGAGTTATTAATTTAGCAACAAGGAACGTGCACCATAGATTTACATCCAGAGTGCCTTGTCAATTCATCCATAATAACAACAAAAATATTTTGACTTGATGCCTTTCTTGATGTGAGCCTAAATTAATCGAGATTTTCCCAGAATCTTTCCAAATATAGCCACATTTCTATCATGACATCATTGTGTCCCTTTGTGACTTCTTTCTTTAGGAAAGGAACATCAAGAATGAAATTCGAACCCTTGCCCTTTCAGACCCGTACTTGAAACTGCTTTAGACAACCTCTCGCCTAAATCTTCAAGTAGCTTTTTTAATTTATTTTAAAAAGATTTCTCTCTAAACAACAACGACGATGATAATAATAACAGTTGACCCCAAATTTGTATTATGAAAGATGACACCATCTTGGTGTTTTGTTGTCATTTGGTATAGTACCAAGTAAGACCTCTATGGGTTACTAAGTGCTATTGTTATTAAGAGCGCCCTAACTCAAACCATACTTCAGGAAATTTGTCTGTTCGAAGTGATTAACTTTGTCATATAGGACAATTGTCAACATTGGTTTTCTTTGAAAGTGAGTAATCATCTCACCTGTGGATATGAGTGTTGCCTACAGTTCTTGTAATTAAGAATTCAGGTAGGTCTTACCTCGTTACGTTGTAGAGACTTGCTGTAACTGTGGCCAGATTCTTGCTAGCAAACTAGATATCAAAACGTCTAATTAATCTTCACCATGTGAGGCACTCACAATGACAACATACTTAAATAATTGTTACATTATCGTGCTTGAGAGAATCTAATTTAAAATTTTGGTTGCTCCCTTATAATAAACCAGGCAGAAGGCGTGGAGATAACTGCCAATTCACTTCATCCTGGAGTTATTACCACCAATCTCTTGCGTCACCATAGCTTTATTGACGGTAAATTCTATATGCAATTTACTTTTATCTAGTTTTGTTCTCCATAATTATGTGGCCATATTTTGACTTTTTTTTTTTTGATAAGTAAGTATTAATAAAAAAGGCACTCAAGTGGGGAGCACATCCCATATACAAAAGATTACGGGCCAAGCGAGCCCAAGAACTCTAACCTCTCAACAATAGATATACAAGAACGACCATCCACCCAATAGAACAAGTTAGAAGAAAAAAAATCCTTAATAGCCTTTATAGGGGACCCAATGCCCTCAAAACAACGCTGGTTCCGCTCAAGTCAAATGTTCCACCAAAGGCATAGAGGGGCCACCCTTCAAGCCGAATGAGCATGTGACCCAATAGGCACACACCTTCAAACGACCAAAACATCCCGAACCGACGCCGGCATAACCCACTGCACTTCAAAAAGGGCAAAAAGAAAGCACCAACACTCGAAAGCCACCTGACAATGCAAAAGTAGGTGATTAATAGACTCTCCCTCCTTCTTACACAAAAAACACCGGTTGACTACGAAAAAATCCTTCCGCCTCAAAACATCCAAAGTAAAAATGCGACCCCATTTGGCCGACCAAGCAAAAAAAGCCACCTTAATAGGGGGCTTAGAATGCCACACTGCCTTCCAAGGAAAGGCCTCAACCATCCTAAAAGAAAGGCACCGGAAAAAAAAAAGCAACCGAAAAGCACCGCGCGGGAGAAGGAATCCAAATCAACGCATCCTGACCACCGCCCACAACCTGGGAGTACAAGAGCCTCAAGAAACTTGTAACCTCCTCCAGGTCCCAGTCCTGGAAATGACGCACGAACAAGACATCCCACACAAGCTTACTGGTATCAAGATGATAACAATTGACTATGGAAGCATGACGATCACGAGCCATCCTAAAGAACCTAGGGAAATAAGAGGCGAGAGAGCTCTCCCTACACCACCAATCCGTTAAAAAACCAACATGCCAACCATCACCCATTCTGAAGCGAACAAAAGGAGTGATGGAATCCCATCCTCGACGGATATCTTTCCACTCCCCCACACCATGCCAGGACCGGACGACTCCTGAGCACCACCCACCACTAACCTCTCCATACTGACAAGCGACCACCCTCCTCCATAGACGGTTCCTCTCCGAACCAAAACGTAAAAGCCACTTTCCCAACAAAGCATTATTGAAAGAAATCACCCGCCGAATGCCCAACCCCCCTCCTGAACCGGCAGGCACACCACATCCCACCGCACAAGAGGAATAGAAGATCTCTCACTGCTTCCCCCCCCCCCCCCCCCCCCGGGCCCGCGGAAACAGACGTTGCAGCCTCTCAATCCGTTGAGCCACAATCCGAGGGATCCGATACAAAGAAAGAACATATGTGGGAAGATTAGAAAGCGTATTCTTAACCAAAGTGAGTCTCCCTCCATTGGAAAGATATTGACGCTTCCAACCAGCCAACCGCCTCTCGACACGCTCCACCACCGAGTCCCAGCAAGACCCCAACGGTAAACCCAGGTACTCAGTAGGTAACTGACCAACCCTGCAACCCAGAGCCGAAGCCGAAGCCGACACAATACCTACCTCCCCCACCGGAATCATAGAACTCTGGCCAGTATTGATCTTCAACCCAGAAACTGCCTGAAAACAAAGTCAGAATGCACCATAGATACTGTAATTGATCAACATCTGCATCGCAGAAAACAAGGGTGTCATCTGCAAAAAGCAAGTACGATATAACCACCGACTGAGCAGATCCATCCCCCACCCTGAATCCTGAAATAAAGCCCAACTCTATCGCCCGACGCATCATCCGACTAAAAGCCTCCATCACCACAAGAAAGAGAAACGGAGACAGGGGATCCCCTTGCCTCAACCCCCGGGAGCTCTCGAAAAAACCCGCGGGGGAGCCATTCACCATCACAGAAAACCGAGCCAAAGAGATGCAAAATTCAATCCACTTACACCATTTCTCCCCGAAACCCATCCTCTTGAACATATAAAGAAAAAAACCCAAATGCACATGATTATAGGCCTTTTCCACATCCAACTTCACCATAATCCCCGGTCTTCCGCACTGAAGTCTAGCATCCACAATCTCACTAACAATGATAGCAGAATCCATAATCTGGCGGCCCCCCACAAAAGCATTTTGAGTGTCCGAGATAACCCCATCCAGCACTCCCCTTAACCGAAAAGAGAGCAACTTCGCAATGAGTTTGTAAATACAACCCACCAGACTAATAGGTCTAAAGTCCTTAATGTCCTTTAAATCCCCCTTTTTTGGGAGAAGGGAAATGAAAGTAGGCCTTTTCCACATCCAACTTCACCATAATCCCCGGTCTTCCGCACTGAAGTCTAGCATCCACAATCTCACTAGCAATGATAGCAGAATCCATAATCTGGCGGCCCCCCACAAAAGCATTTTGAGTGTCCAAGATAACCCCATCCAGCACTCCCCTTAACCGAAAAGAGAGCAACTTCGCAATGAGTTTGTAAATACAACCCACCAGACTAATAGGTCTAAAGTCCTTAATGTCCTTTAAATCCCCCTTTTTTGGGAGAAGGGAAATGAAAGTAGCATTAAGGGACTTCACAAAGCAACCCTCCTCATGAAAAACCCAAAAAATCCCCATCACCTCCTCCCGAACAATAGGCCAACATGCCAAAACAAAACGTATAGAGAAACCATCGGGACCAGGAGCTCTATCCCCATTGCACGACTTCAAAGCCCAAAGAACCTCTTCCTCCATAAACTGAATCTCCAACCTATCCCTGTCACCCTCATCAATCGAATCAAAATCAAGCCTGTCCAAACTCGGTCTCCAGCTCTGGCACTTAGAAAACAATCGTTGATCGTAAGCAGGAATCCCCAAGCGGAGCTCCTCCTCAGAAGACGTCAAAGATCCGTCAATAGATAAGCACCCAATGAAATTGGACCTTCTACGAGCATTCGCCGAGCGATGAAAAAATTTCGTATTCCAATCACCTTCTTTAAGCCAAATAGTACGAGATTTATGTCCGCACAAAATCTCCTCCTGAATAGCAATCTCCTCAATCTCTGCCATACACTAAACCCTCCGAGCTCTCAAAGCCTCATCCATACCTGTACTCAGATTAGCTCTGTCAATACCATCAATCTCAGTCATCAATGCATTCCTCCTCCACGTCAGGTTACCAAAAACCTCCTTATTCGAAGTAATAAGCGAAGACTTCAATAACCGCAACTTGGAAGCCAAAATAAAGGTCGGGGAACCCGCCCTAACATCACACACCCACCACTCTGCAACCCGACTGCGAAAGTCATTAGCCCAAAGCCCTAACATCACACGCCCACCATATTTTGACTTCTCAAGTGATGTAAATTGCATAATGGATCCTGCTGTGATCGTCCATGTGTTTAGGATTGTTTTACCGAGTGTTGTCAGTATAAAATCCTTATTTATGTACAGTGGCATCATCCAACTGTAGAGATTTGTAAACTGTGTAGAAATTTAACCTGTGGCACCTACTCACAAAGTGGCTGCTCTCTGGATTCAAAATTTCTGACAGTCTATTCCTTTTGCTGCTTTACCAAGCATTTGCCCATTTGCGCCCCCTACCAAATCCTTGTTTTTGTAACCATCCATAGTTCTAGTTGTGACTAAATTTATTCTACTCCCAAATTAATTGTAACCATCCATAGTTCTAGTTGTGACTAAATTTATTCTACTCCCAAATTAATTACATCTTCGGGATATCCAGAGTTCCATTGTAGCCACAAGTCCAAGGGGAACCTGGATAAAAGCTTTTAGAATGCAGCAGGAGAAATCAGCAAAGCTGGAATATGCGTAGACATTAGAGATGATTGATGAAAAAATTATATATATACATAAAACAAAGAAAGATGCATATGAAATGTTAAATCCATAACTTTTAAAAAAATATAATGTTAAATCCAATTGAATTGAATTAAGTCTGAATTTCTTATAGTTTGCATAAACCATGAATTTGTTTCTCAGATAACGAGTTGGTAATTCAGAAGTGAGCACCATGTAGATCTCATGCTACACACATTTATAGTACCATCAGTGTATTGGAAGTGTTCTGTTCATAAAATTTGGAAGGATGCTTGAATTCTATGCATCATTTTTAGAATATATTGCAACATCCCCAAGTATAATTGGATCATAAGTTAAGAAATATATTTAGTGCATGTGAATTTACTTGATTTGCTAGTAATTCTTTAATTCCTTGCATGATGCAGGCATTTTAAATATGTTCGGTAAATATGTGCTTAAAAGCATTCCTCAGGTATGTCATCTAAATTACTAGTATAACATACACAGCAGGATTTCCTTGAATACCATAATCTGTGATATTTGATTATTTAGTTCTTCATAAAATCAAACCGTGTTTTCATTCGAAAAAGAAAAACTTATTGAAGTATGAAGTTATGACAATCCCATATCTTTGAGTCCCGATGAATCGTTCTTTAAGTTCTTCATCTTCCAGATCTAGTAGTTTTTCTTCACCTTTCAATACAAAGATCCTTGTGGGTTTGCTTGTTTATGCCATTTGTTTTGTTTAAGATGTTTCTATAAAGGACAATTTGCTTCTCAATTTTATTTGTACCGGTTGCAGGGAGCGGCAACTACATGCTATGTGGCATTGCACCCACAAGTTAAGGGGGTGAGCGGTGAGTACTTCTCGGACAGTAATGTAGCCAAACCAAGCGCTTTAGCGAAAGATGCACAACTGGCAAAGAAACTCTGGGATTTCAGTTCGGGCTTGACCAATCCCCAGTAGGGGGGATTTGTGGAATGCTTTGGGCACTATGGAACTCTTAATGTGATGTGACTTAAGAAACTGGAATTTCGGAACAATTGGTTATGTTGAGCATGAAACAGAAATATAATCATATACCTATATAGCAACTATTTTCAAAGAATCTTTTTGGGTAAGAACAGCCCAGCACATTGGGTTAAATTAGATTTTTAAATTAATGCAGTTAAGATGTAGATACAACAACTTCTCACAGGAGCTTCCATAATCAACCTAAGCATATTGAACAGGACAAGACAGGCACCTCCTTAAAAAATCTGGACTCAGTTTACCATCCAACCCCTCTATACAGCAGTTTCACCTACTTCCCGCCAGAGCTAAAAAAAAACATAACTGAATCTAAAGTAATCTTTTTCAAGATACTTTCGACTTCATGTATGATAACTCAAAAATGTACAGTTCTTTACACTAGCTGAAAAGATCTTCACTGTAACTGCTCCTATTCTGGAGCTCCTGCGGCCGTATTTTCTCTGTAACACCAAAGTTCAGTTGTCCAGATCAGAATTTTCTTCCAAGAAAACGACAAGAAGAAAACTATGATGCAACTAAAACTGTAAGCAGTAAAG
Source organism: Cornus suecica (assembly GCA_963922005.1). Lineage (NCBI taxonomy): Eukaryota > Viridiplantae > Streptophyta > Magnoliopsida > Cornales > Cornaceae > Cornus > Cornus suecica. The sequence goes on from OY998238.1 coordinate 90,066,066, forward strand.
CATGACTACCCAAACCCAAAACTGAACAATCTCTTCTTCCATTTTAGCTTCAAAGAAGATGTAATTCATCCAATTGATTCTTCTTTCACTTCTATAGCAAAAAAATCAGAGGGCAGATATGCGCCTGAGAGCCGGCTCTGATCAGGTGCTCCACGTGTAAATTAAATTACATTGGCGCGGTTCAGCATTGGACAGTCAGGATTAAGGTCCAGTGATGGGTTCAATTTCACATGATCCCTCAGGAGCTGCTGGGACACACGATCTGCCAACACACACTGTCCATCATATAATTCCCTCGAGTCCCCATGGGCAGTCCGTCCAAACTGATTCGCTAGAAAACCATTTTCAGACGAATTTATTCCCCGGAAAACATGAGAGGCTTGTGGAATCCCTCGAAACATGTCAGGATTAGGGTCTTGATGGGAAGTGCCGCCACTTGGGTAGAGACTGTTTGGGGACCTTGGCATAGTTCCCGTGCCTTCATGGAAGTAAGTATTTACCTGCTTCGTCTGAGGGAATGGAATGGCACCACTGCCACCAGTGAGAGGTGTGGATGTCCCAGATGTGGTACGCGGGCTGGATATGGGAGAGGGGGACATCCATCCACTGATATGTTGAGGGGACCGTGAATGTAGGAGAGGGCTTCCAATGGGAGAAACTGGGCATGATACATTCCTCGGCATATGGACATCACTGGCATCAAATAGAATGAAATATGAGAAGTCTCACCATATTTATATGACACTATTCCCACTGTAGGACAATTTCATTCTATACTCGAGTGGCAACAGAAAGGAACATATATCAAGAGCATGTGGATATTAGAGCAGGAGGAAGACTAGAAACTAAAATCAAAAGCTAACATGAAAACAGATCCTTTACTGGTAGTAGCAGTAATGAAAGCAAATCAATCTTTTAGAAAATAGTTCCCACCACTACAGACTTACGTCAGCCTTAATATCATTATATTTACTACAAAGTACTCGACACAAGTTTAATGCTATAAAAGCAACAATCATGACTAGTACCAGCTCTCTCCCCCACCAGTAAACAACTTTCAGGGATTCCTTTTGGCAAATTACATAGCAGTATGAGCACATTGACCAATATACAATCCACAAGCAATAAAATCTGACAACCACTAATATTATACAATTTAACTGTACTTAAGCATGCATGAATATATGTCTATAAATATAATATATATACATATATTTGTATGAAACATCTCTATGCTTGGGTGCATTTGTTAGTAAACATGCAGCCGCGCGCGCGCAAACACATGGGGGGGGGGGTAAGAGAGAGAGAGAGACCTGAATCCTGAACCACTTTTTGAAGTTCTAGAGTGATTCATAACCATTCCTTCTGGGTCCAAGTGCATGAGACTTCTGGTATGTCCAATGCCCTAAAAACATAGTGTGTGAACCAAAAGTCAAACAAGAGGTTCCCAAAAGGAACAAAAGTCAATTTGTTGATGATCAACAGAAGTTCATCACTGAACAAAATATATGGCATTGGACTGCCTGAGCATCAATTTGGTTGGGTAGAGCATTCACTTCTCAAGATTCATTTAAGAAAAGTCAATACAAATGAACTACGTTTAAACTAGTAAAGCACAAACTTGATTTTATAGTTGATTGGCCAAAAAAGCAATATTTCCCAGGACATCAAGAATAAACAAAATTAACAGTCAAACTTCCTTTACATTTTAACTAGAAGTTAATTAATTGGTGTCATGCTAATCCAGTGTTCGGATATGCTCACGGAAAAAAGGGACATGCAACAAGTCACATAAAAAAAGATAAGGTTGATGACAATTGAACATCTGACACCAAATGGAGTTGCTACTAATTTTTCAACTTTTTTTTTTTCCATTTCAGCTTCTAAAAGCCACATCTTGCTACTAATCTATATGATTTCCTTCTGGCCTCAGAATGTATTGATATGGTAACATATTTTCACCAAAAGAAAAAGTGGGAAAAAGAAAATTTTCATGAATGCTTTTGGTAAACATATTTTCACCAATGGAGAAAAATATACAAGTGCCTTCCAGGCCTAAGTAAACAAGACATCGTTCCTTCAAATCATTTCATTTCTTAGGGGATCCTGGCACAGCAGGCCTTTCATCGGTCATGAGGGAAAAAAAAAAGAAGCAAAAGAATCTGCTTCGATAACGCCAATCTCAGAAACGCAAGGTGTAGCAGGACCCAATAGATTTTCAAAGGAGATAAAATCATAAACCAATGCATGTCATTATCGAATTTGAACATGTGAAGCACCATATCGGGAGATGTATTACCAACCAAGCTACCCCATCAAAACAAAAAGCTCATGACGGACATTCTACTAATTTTACATGAAAAATTAAACCTCTGGGAGTATAGTCCACTTAGTTAAAGACGATAATGTCCAAAATGCCATCAATAGACACCCAGTCAATAATTCAAAGATACCAAATTTTATGTTTTTACTAACAAGGGTTCCCAATCAAAATCTCTAACTTGGTTACTTCATTTTCCCAACCAAAGAAAAACAAGTGATGTAATAATAAAGTTCACATGCACGCCACTCAGTGACAAATACTGCCAGCAGTGGCATACAGAATAGTATTGAAGAGTATAAGAGGTAGGCAAAGAAATAACACTTACAGGAGATCTTACTGCGCTTGTAAATGCAGGTACTGTTCGTGGAGGTTCAGAACTTAGAATGGGTCTTTCTAATGGTGCAGCATTTTTAACAAATCTGTGATCCAAAAGCTCAGCAGCTGTAGGACGTTGTGAAGGGTTGCGCTGCAAGCAGAGCCTCACAAATTCCTTGCCATCATCTGAGAGATGATCTGGGATTGCAGGAAGATCCTTGCTGTTTCCGATCTTAAACATCGCAGCAACCTTTTAAGAAAATACATAGAATTACATGAGAAAAAAAATCTGGACAGGCAATCCATGTGATGCATGAGATTTCTCTCATTGGGTCAATGATATATGTCTGTTCAAGCAGCATACACAATAATAGGATACTATTAATTTTATAGCATGTATCAAAATCAACTAACCCCTTCATACTGGCTCCAAGGTGGTTTCGTGGTGGCCATCTCCAGAACCGTGCATCCAAGACTCCATATATCGACAGCAAGATTGCAACCACTTGAATTCTTTATAACCTGAATAACCAATACATCAATAATTCAATGTACAGAAAGCGTTGTGTTGTCCTTACTGGCAACAAAAGCGTATTGACCATGTAACCATGCTCACCTCAGGTGCCATCCAGTAAGGGCTTCCCTTGAAGGATAATGGACAAGACTGCCCAGTAATCTGTAAATTTGAAATTAAGTTATACTAAAAAATGCAGTCCGCATAAAGTGTGTGGATATTAGTCAGAATTAGACATGTCAATGGATCGAATTTTTATCCGAATCCGATCCGATTAGCCGGATATGGATTTAAAATAAAATCCGATAACTCGATTAGGATCCGAATCCGATAATTCGATTTCTTAACAAATTGGATTTGGATTTATGCTAATCCGATCCGAATTATATAATATATATATATATTTATCAATATAGATTTGATATTTTTATGTATATATATTTAGTACTATACCTATATATAAATATTAATTGTTAATTATTTTTTTATTTATTAATAATGATTGATCAACTATACTACAATTAAAAGTGTGAATAATTTCAGTGTTTCAACATTTATACTTTAAATTTATATATTATTTATTGATATATAAATGTTGAGTAGTAAATATAGTATACTTAATATATATATATATATATATAATTATATTATTAGTTGTATATGGTAGTTAGTATCTCTAATTGTGTTTTTTGTTTGTTATTTGACTTTCATATTTGTCATGGACATGCATTATAAGTTAAATAAATAATTTAATTTTTAATGTTCATAAAACAATAATAAAAAATAAATATGATTTATTGATTTTATTTTAAAAAAATTTCATAATCGGATTGGATTATCCGAATATCAAAAAAATTGGATATGAATTAAGGAAGCAAAAATCCGTCGGACTATCGGATCGGTATGGTATTATGCTTATCAGATTCGGATTCGGATCAAGACAGATCCGATCCAAATCCGATCCGTTTACGGGTCTCGTCAAAATATATAAGCCAACCTTGACAAGATAACAGTCAAAACTAGGTTTCACAGATTATGCAACCATTAATGCTAGTATGTACTTTAAACCAACTGTATCAGAAAAGAAATTGGTCCACTGTGGGATCTAATAAGCAAAAGCAACTAACCAACACCAAATCCTAACTAGCAAGGATAGATCATATGAATCCTGTAACACCATTTTGTCAAGGACCATAGCTTTAACATTTAACCTTATGCTATACCGAGTTCAGTAATTATCTCAACCAATATTGACTTCTAGATTTGCCTTCTCTCCTATTGGTACTCTCAATATCAACAGAATTATTAATATAGGTGAAGAAGGGCAATGCTTGCCACTTCCTCCTTACATGTGTTGTGGGCCAATAAAATTTTTACACATTCAATAATTTGAAAACATTTCCATACGTTTCAGAATCTTTTCATCATCAAAGATTTTTTTGGTTTTAAATTTAAAAAAGACATCATTATGGTAATACTTTCAATATCTTAAGATAAGTGTAAGTAATCTATTGATCCACATCAAGTGTAAGGAGGAAGTCCCTACTTGCATGGCCTGAGGCAAGTATTTCCCGGTGAAGAATATGAAGTCTATTGGAGTTAGAAATACTGCTCCTCATTCTGGGACATCATCTCAGCTTTCCTCCAGTGCCAATGCTATTGTTGGGATGTTCATCATTCTCATTCTAGGCTTTCAATTTGTCATTCTTCAGATTGGTTGCTACTGGTCTTCTTAGTTCTTATGAGGTTTTTCGGTTTACTTGAAATGAATTTGCCCCATTCCACTTTGTAAATTAGGGGTATGCCTCTTGCTCATGGTTGTACTTTATTTCCGTTTTTATAAATTCATTCCATTCAGGAAAAGTGATTTATTGGAAGTTCTCTCAAAAACAGGGTTTGATATTAGTTCCCAAACTTGCTCTACTCATTTTCTAGCCTGTAACTTCTCCATCTACGCCAACTAACTGGCGCCTACTAATTATTTAATCCATAATCTACCTTCAGACCATAGTTACCCTACCCTGTAATCCAAGGAGCCTGACAGCATCAGCTCTCAAGTTAAAAAGACAGGAATTAAGTCTAACGATATCAATTATCACCCATTGCATGACTTAGGAAGCCCTAGCTCACTTCAGGCAGGCATTTTGCTTATCGATCAGCTTTCAAGGGGTGAAAAAGTTCGGACTATTGACATAAGCTAATCCTATTCATCTCAATGAATGCAAATCATGTCAACCGTTCTGGAATTCTACTATTACCATTTTGTCCTGTTTTAGTCCAACTTTATACCCTGCCCCAGACATTTTGCATGATCTACATCGTCTATTTTGAGTTACTCTTTTAAGAAACAGTGTGGTTCCTTTTTAGTTAAGAATGTAGTCGTATCTGGAGAAAAATATCGGTGCAGTCTTACATGCTTTGCCATCCCAAAATCTGCCAATTTCACACGGCCATTTGGGTCGACGAGTATATTTGCTCCTTTGATGTCCCTGAACAGAAAACAACTTAATGAAACAAGACAAACCAGGCCCACTTGGAACAAGTAATAATTGGCATGCCCATAGTGTGATCAGCATATCAACAATTACCAAATAAATGAACTCACCTATGAACTGTATTTTTAGCATGCAAGTATGCAAGACCTGATAAAATTTGTTGAGTATAACTACGAATCGCTATTTCACCCAACTGGCCATAGTCTTGAAGAATTTTGTAGATGGAACCACCAGATACATACTCCAGGTAAATATAAAGCTTGTCAGCAACCTGTTGCAAGAATATAGAACCAAGAAAAACATTTATTTTACCCCAAGGCCTCAATTGCCAATACTGCTCTAATATTATTTTCTGTGGCCAAAACAATCTATAGAAACAACGCCATGAACAAAATTCAGAATAAATGTGCAACTGTAGGAGAATTAGTCCTAACAATTTGAACAGTTGTGATCCACCAGCTAAGCACAAAGAAATCATATTACACCTCAAAACCATAGAAGAATAAAACAATAATAAAAATATATTAATTTGTCATAATCTAAATCATAAGAAGAGATTAGCTCCTAATTACAACTACCTTACGAGATTAATCTATCTTTCACAGAAATGACACAGCACTGTGTCCACTTATCAAGTTTGTAAATATATAAAATAACTATAATAATAAAAATACATAAATAAAGAATTATGAGCAATCAAATATTTGTAGAATAAAATGTCCCATAATAGTAAAACAAAGAGCAAGACAGCTTTAAAGTATACAGAAAACTTACGGTCTCAGAACCATAATACTGCACAATATTTGGATGTCGTAAACGACTTAGTAGTGCAATTTCCTGCAAAATATCAATGGCAAGCATGAAGTCCTCCTTGAATGCATGAAAGGTTGCATACATGTAAGCTATAAAATTAATACAAGAAAGAATATCCACATCCCCACCCCCCAATCAAATTGGTAAATTATAACAAATGTACTACAGCAAACTTACTTGCCCCAATTGTTGTGCACTTTCCTTTGACTTCGCATCATCTGAAAATAGTGTAACCTCCTTCATTGCACACATCTCTCCGCTTTCACTAAATCCAAGCAGCAAAGTAATATATTAGTGCGAATATATATAAACAGACAAAAAAGTTGAAATTAATATTGCGTAATTTAAATATTGATAGTCAAATCTGAGAAAAACCATAGTTAAAAACGAAAAGATAAAAAGGAGGCAACAAGTCGGGGGGGGGGGGGGGGGGGGGGGATGAGAAATCCTCTTTGGTAACTAACCTATTAAAACCAAGAAAAACATGTCCAAATGTGCCTCTTCCAAGCAGTCTCCCCTTCTTCCATCGCGAACCAGGGCTTGTTGGATTTTCTGCCCTACCAGGACTTCGCGGAACTACAGGAGTTGTTGACGTCGAATATGAATGAGAAAAAGGACAAGAATTAGAAATTGTTATTGGGGGAAGGGGCAACCGGTGGCTTTGTTGCTTCCCATCATCAGGCCAGTTTGTAGGCGACTCTGTGGTACCTCCACCAGCCCGAGGGTGCAGAGGTGTGACGGCACCACTCTGTATTCGGGAGCTGGGCCCAGGACTTGTCATTCTGGGGCTAGGTATTGGTGAGCACTCCGGGCTACACCTGCTGTGCTGCTGCCAAAACAGCTGCCCAGACATATCTCCTCCAACTGAATTATGACCAGAATTGTGACCTGAACCTGGACTTGAGCAGTGTCCAGAACCAAGCAAAGTTATATCTGGATATGGCTTTCCTGCCAAGAAATTGGTGTTCATGACTAGATCAGGACCGAAAATTCTCATTGGACTTCTAGAAGGACTAGACAAAGAGCTGTCAGGAGCACTATAGAAAGCACCATGACGAGGAATCAGCAAATTTGGCACTTGATTGCTCAAAGGTCCCCTCTTAGGCGATGCAGCGAGAGTCTGATTATTCGAAAAAATGTTATCCGGCTTCAACATCTCCCTTGAGTTCTTTTGGGTGGCGATCGGAGATTGATCCTTGTGCTTCATGCTTTAGCAAGGAATAAGTTCAATAGGTAAAAACATTTACACAAATATAACCACAACGGCAAAATACAGAACTCTCATACAAAATCACCATAAGTTCACATCACAGTTATCAATGATAAACTCACCTAGAAGGGCTGTTCATAGCAGTTTTGATTTCATAGTCGGATGCGAGGGGGCTCAGAAGACGTGATTCAGATGGATCATCACTATCACTGGAACTATCACTGGAAGTTCCTAAATCCCCCTCAACATCTGCAGGATCTGACCTGTTTGGAACAATCCCAGGTCTAGGAAGGGGCAAAAACAGCAGTGGCTTAGACCTTCTGTCAAGCTCTGGCTTTCTTGGCGCACTGATACCAGAATCAGTACGCCCTAAAGTTGCAATGTGCACCCCAGGGAGAGGAAGTGGTTGGGCTAGGGGCCTTTCTGCAAAACTCTGACAGCGTGCTACTTGTGTGGAAGGTGATGGTGAGCGTGATCCTGCACGTGATTGAGACCCCTTCTCTGAAACAGTATCAGCGAAACACCTCCGTGACCCTCCAGGTTTCCCGTTGCACCTTTCTTCAGATGCAATCTTAAGTTTCCTATGTATTGTATCAAAGAAACTTTCTTTGTTTGCTTTCTTTTTTACTTCTTTCGAGGAAGACTTCCCCCACCAGGAAGGCATGATTTCGAAACAAATCTACAGGAAATTGAGGTCAAATTCACTGTCAATCCACTTCTATAACCACATGAAGTGTCACATTTACATCCATCTGCAATTTTGTAATAATAATATTAAGTCCAGCCCCATTCTGCCCAGAAGTCTGCAAAAACGAGCATAACTAATAGAAATGTAAGGGTGGTCCAAAGGACTTAAGCCCAAGAAAGACCTGCACGTAAATTTGATGGAAATAGTATTTTGCCCAAAATAGACAAATTAATAGAATATCAAAAATAATGTTTTATCCAGATTGTAAGGTAACAGACAGCACATATAAATTGAACTCGCATAGAACATTATGCAAAGGAATCTGAATAGAGATGGGGACCAAGCAGGTATGTTTCTAAGAACTGTGCATACAACATAACAAACATAATAGAATAGTTACTCAGTCTCACAGTAATCACCAGGTATACCAGTTTTTTAGTGACATGTATATTATATACAAGGCAAGAACTGGAGGATTTGCAGAAGTATGAAAATTTTCATTTTCATGATTCTGTTGAAACCAGAACCAAGTTAGATACCAGTTTAGAAACTTCTTCATATTTCTAAAATTCAATCTCAGTTATTTAAATAGACTAAACACCCATAAATTAGTGGGACTATTAGAAGGCTCGTCAATGAATTATAAACTGAAAAAATGAAGTTTGGGATCAACTCTTTGACAAATTTTGATTTCCTAGACCTAGACAAATGTTTGAGAAGTAATATCAGTTTAAATTCTAAATTTACTAATTATTTATTCTTGATGGATGGACATCAACAGGATATAATGTTGTATCAACAGGATGTAATGTTGTATCACTAAAATCAAGCTTCCCAATAACTAATAGAGTTCACTTGCTTCTCGTGAAGCAAAATTCCTGCCCTACCACCCCCACGTAATAATATACATTGTACAAGGAAACATTTAATTATTATTTAAATCAAATGGAATGTTGGTAAAAGAAAAGGGTTTTCATCTATCTCATAGATAGGGGAGTCAAATCATTACTCTTAGATTTGGGTTTTCTTCTTCTCCAATCATGCCATGTGAAGGGTCAGATGTCTGATTTGGCTTCATGCATAAGATCTCTTGTACCCATATCATCTTTCTCTCTCTCTCTCTCTCTCTCTCTCTCTCTCTCTCTCTCTCTCTATATATATATATATATATATATATATATAGATGTATGAATATATATCTGTGAGAGTGTGTGTATGAGTGTGAAAGAGAGAGAGAGAGAGAATTTTTTTACCACATTTCAAAACATGTGATCATCTCTAACTTTCTAGGTTCCTAAAAATGGAATCTTTTCAGATATTTTGCATCACTTTTAGACTAATACCATTTTCTCAAATGGATCCCTTAAAGAAGTTAGATTTGTCTGGAAAATGCATCGCGAAATTTAATGGACCAATCAAACCAAGTAATATCCAAAGACACCCGTACTTAATTTTCATACAACTCTTTATCAATTATTCTTCATAAATTCTCCTAATGTGCGTAGTAGCAATTAGGCATTACAAGACCATATTATATCTCAATCTCTCCGGGAAAAATTACACAGCATAATAAAAATACCAATAATTTTTCTCACAAAGCTATTCCATATCAAGCAAATGCATTCAGACACTATATTAACCAATTTGGAAACCTCTACAAATTTTACTAAAGTTGCACATTCTTTTTCTATTAGTCCAAAACTAACAAGAGTACAACTCCCTAAAATCTAGTACCACACCAGAGCTCCAACACCATCTATCATCATACCAAGAGATACCCAACCTCTGAATACCCGATTTCACACTACACAAACATTAAATGCCCAAACTCAACATCATAAAAACACGCTCTTCCTTCACAGATCTACAATTTCAACCGTCATCACCAAAAATTAAAATAAAATGACATTCATACATGTACATAGATATACATATATCAATTAATACGTATATAAAAACAGGGATTCCAATACAAAGCACATCATAAACATACTAAGCAGGAAATGAAAAAAAAAATTTGTGAAAATTCACCAGCAAATAAAGCAACATGAATTATAAAGACCAAATTCACACTGAACTAAAGTCATAAACAAGAAAGAAATGGCATGAACAGAGGCACAAACACTTGCCAAGTGCAACAACGAAACCCTAACTTTCCAGTGATTGTACACCCAAATCATGCGTTGACATCAATCAAAACTCTGAAATGACACATAGCTCAAATCGAGCTGAGTAGGTGAACTCAAAACCCTAATTTTACTCACCTGAGTGAAATCGCTATGAACCACCGGAATTCACTTGTGGTTAGAGAGCTAGATTCGGCAGAGACGGCGAAGGGAAGCTGAAAAGGGAGGAGCAAAATGATAGAAGAGAGAGATAGAGATAGAGATAGAGATAGAGAGAGAGAGAGTGTGTGTAGTGAGAGAGAGAGGTCTACAAATAATGGAATTTATTATTGAAAATATGGAGACTCCATGGGACGGATGATGTATGATCATAACGTACTACTGAGAGTGTATCTGTACGATTGATACTTATGATGTCACTGATATACGATCAGACGCATAATGATAAAGTCGTCTGTGGGTATCGAGTGCACGGGATTATTATTTTTCTGATTAATTTAATCGCAACTTACTCATTTTTATTCCATTATCAATTATCCCATATGCTTAGCAATTGGGATGTTATCCCAAGTCCTTGCATTTTTGTGTATTTGCAAATGTCCTTTCACCTGAATTTATTTATTGTCATCATTTTTTTTTTACATTAAGAAATTAATCCACCTTGTTTTGGTCCTATTATTGATTTTGATCAAATCATGAAGAAGTTTGGCTCCATTTGCTTTTAATTTTATAACAATACTAGCGTCTGTGAAATTTGTCTTCCTCGGGTCCAATATAATTTGGACACGTGATAAATAAAAATTAAAAATAAATTGACACTACTTTCTATTTGTTAAGAATTTTATGTTTATTTTTTCTTTTTGAAAATAATTTTGGTTAAATATCTCGATTATACTGGACCATGTTAGTGGAGAAGACAAATTTTATTCCCATGAACAGTACCCAAGTATTGTTCTTAAATTTATGTTATATCATATCTTAATTTATACTAAGAACATCATATAAGGGTAGAGCTGGCAATTTCTAACACGTTTGACACGATTATATTTATTTGCAAATTTTTTTTGTTCTTTAATTGATCATGGATTGAAATATATTAATAAATTATTACTGAATGATGTCAAATTCAAATTCAAATTATTATTTTTTCATGTTGGATTGTGTCAAATTTAAAATATTTGATTTTTGTGTCGACTAGTGTCAGATTACATGGTCGACCCGTGAGTCAACACACTAACACGAATTGCGAACTCTATATAAGTGATATAATTAAAATATCAATATATTACTTTTTGTGGTGTGAGTGTTATTATTAGGCCATCTTAATCGGGTATAATGTACTTTTAAGAGGTCATGTTTCAACATCGTAAGTTTTAACGGATAATTTGCACCATAAATTATGGAATATGTATCAATAACTATCTATGAAGTCTTTCTTTATTTAGGTGATGTTTTATTTGTGTCCCTTCTTTCCCCGAATGATTCCTTGTGCATAATAGTTTACCACCATAACCCATTATTTTGCGATCCCACAATACAAATAAATAAATATGAGTATAAGATATGTGTTAGTGAGCCCAAAAGTTTGCAATTTTGTAGAAATGACTTAATTGAGGACATTCAAGTTCAACCCAATTGGTCGGGTCATGGGTGGGATGGGTTGCCTCGTAAGAGTCATGAAAAGTAAGTAGCCCACGAGTTTTTTTGTCTTTTTTTTTGTGTTTTTTTTTTTTTCTACTTGTTCCCAATGGATTTTGTCAGAGATGGCCCATGGGCCACATGGCTAGTTCTCATTCCTCCGAATGCCACAACATCTATTCATCTTTCCTTTTTTTTCCTTTCCTTTTTCTTTTTCTTTTTCGATAACCAAAATATTCGGGACTAATACATAGCCAAGGACGGAAGCAAAAAGATTTTTTGTTATTTTTATGGGGGCAATTGTGCTATTTTACTTCTATATTACTATTTTTGAAATGTGGCTACGTTCTATACACAACATTTCTCGCACAAATCGAGTAAAACTCAAACTATGTTTACAATTATGACCTTAAATGATTATTTACACAGTAAAATTTGAACATGAATTGGGTTTTGCCTTTTTCTTTTCATTTGTTTTATTTTATTTTATTTTTCAAGCCATTCTTTCTGCATAAATCAACAATGGTTATTTTATACAATTCTGAATCTTCTCTTGTATAGGAGTGTCTAGAAGGGATGACCAGAGATACTTTCAATTCCCAATATTATTATTTTTTTAAAAGAAAAAAAATTGTTTTTCCACTGCCGATATTATTTTACATAAAGTGAGGAATTTCAGTACTAATTTTAATTCTCAATTTTATTCTGAACCTCTCTTATATGTTGTTTTAACAGTTTTGCAACGTTGATTTTGATATTATAATCTTGATTTTGATTGCAAATCCACTAATATTTTGTGAAGCTAAACTACCTTCTATCATGTAATTGTTTTTGCCAAGTCTAAGCATTAATTCCTAGCTAAACTTTTCATATTTTTGAGTTGTATGCTTCATAAAATTAATAATGATAATACTCTATTCTAGTTTCTAACATTTTTTTTTTGTAAGTCAAATATATGTTGAAATGTATCCAAAGAAAAGAAGCATTTTAAGTCTACAATTTGAAATTCAAATGAATAAGGAATGTGAAGTTTACAGATTTGAAAAGGAATATAATGAAATTGTACAGTCGATCAAAGGAAACACTCACACACAAAATAAGTCGGACAATATTTGGGTCATGCCCCCATAAGAACCAAGTTCGTCCTTTCCATTAATATGGTCATATCATGTCATACAATATATTAATATATATACCATTCATATCACCGGTGAATGCATCAATTTGAGAATCTGGTAAACCCATCAATTGTTTAATGGTTATACCCTTGAGAGTTGAAGTTCAACTATAAGGTTGAGGAAGTGGATATATTTGCATGTAACATTTAGAAGTACAAATGAATGGCCAAACTTGCTTTCTTCTTGCAACTCACAATCTATGATCTATCTCACCTGAAAAGCAAGATATAGTGGGGATACAAAGAATATAACAAGAGGACAGTACTTATCTGAAATTGATGAAGGACATATATGTGTATATTATAGAGTTAAGTGATATGGCATATATATATATATATATATATACTAGTAAATTCTAAATGTGTTTATTATAAATTTAAATATTATAGATTATTAAAATTTTAAACTAATAAAAGAGAATACACTTCAGAAAATTTAAAAAAAAAAAAAAAAAATCCCAATAAATATCATTCCCTTTTGTTATAATTGTATTAAAATTTCGCTAAGATAATTTTATATACTAAATTGTTCATACTATAAATGTTTGGACATGTCCAACATAAAGAGAAACATCATAAGATTGATATATATCATATCAGCAAATACCATCTTAATTGTTGTGTTGTCTAGAAAAATTGAAATAATTCATCTTTAAAAAATGTTATAAACCTATAAAGATCACAACCATCACATCTTAGGGTCCGTTTGGGAACCAGTGTTTTCGTTTTTGTTTTTGTCCTCTTAAGAATAAAAAAAATTCTTGTTCTTGTCCTAAAGGTATCTCGGAAACAAAAACATGTTTGGTTGAGAATTTTGTCTCAAAAATTTTCAAGAACAAAAAATAAAAAAACGCGTTTGGCAAACCTTGTTTTTTCAGAAAATTTGATAACAGAAACAGAAAAACATATTTGGCGAGTTGAATTATTTTTTAGAAGATTTTACTGAAAATTTGCTTGAAGTGTTGGAATTGAAAAAATTCCGACAGCACCTTCCCCTAAAAAAGGACTAGTAATTTTCTTTCTTTATAAGTAGTAATAAATATACCAAATGGCAAAACAAAAAAAAAAAGAACTTGAGAAATGACCCAATAGTTATTATATACATAACATTTTCTCAACCTCCAAGCTAGTCCTACTCCAACCTTTCTGCAACCCGAAAATCAAAAATAACTGAAATGATATATTTGTGCAACAAGTCGGATCATCAACTGTTCTCACTTACTAAAATTTAAAGCCAATGTCGACTTGGTATATAATGCAGTCGGGAACATAGCATTGGAAATTTCCCCGAGATATTGAGAAATGCAGTAATCAAAATTGCTATTAGAAGGTTAAACCTTGAACATCAAAACTGTTATTAGAAGAAAAAACCTTCAGCATCTTACATCAATTCTGTTGATTTTTCGAGAGAACGTTATACAAAAGAAATAAAGCCTACTTTATATCTAATTAGGAACCAAGAACTAGTACATGATGTTCTGCTTAGAAACAAAATTTGCCTTGTGAATGGGGCACGGTTGACTGTCCATTCTCAGAAATACGACTGAAATTGGTTTCAATACATGGAATAAAGTTTAAAATGGGGTAAAAAAATATCTGAGAAGATGACATCCTTCAGTAATGAATATGGCACTCTCATCCTTCAGTAATGTTCTGTTGATGTTGTTTCAATGAATACTTGCACTCTCATCCACCAGTCATGTGCGACTATCACACCCTGCAAACAATTTCAATATGCAATATGATGGTCCATTGTAGCAGTTCCTAATGGAATCATACTGAAGATTTAAAGGAAGATGTACACAACTGCAACAGAACACCTGCACAACATGAAGAGAAAAATATCAATTTTCATTCCAATTGAGGTCACATATAGAACTTTTAAGGCATCAACAAGCCAAATAATTAGAGAGTTATGAACTTTTACTAATGAACTACACAAAAGGTCAATAATTATGAAGAGCAGAGTAAGACATGTAGGCACAAAATGTCTTTCCAAACCACTGGAAAATAGTATAAAAAAACTAAAATAAATGGTTAACAGAAAGTATATACTTCAGAGGACTAAATGCACCAACAATTAACAACCCAGTATTAGATAACAAGCACAACAAATATTGTATTAAAAATAAGTGATGGAAAATATTAAATAGCCAATTTATTATAGTGAAAAGAAAAATAAAACATTCAACAATTATTAAACCAAATTTCAGATCCAGCTGGTGTGAGAATTTTAGATCAAGTAACTCCTTTTGTACCTTCTTACTATTAGCTAAGCAGCTAATACTTGAGAGAGCTGAGAGCCTAATCCACCTTATACAAGTACCAGTGTTTCTAGTCTCGGCTTCTTCAACTATTCTTTCCGCAAGCCCTGTGTTGTAAGGGATGGAAAGTGCAATCGCCACTATCTCTTATACAATAATCAGTGGAACGGATCTATGTAAACGATTTTACGAAGTAAATGAATAAAAAAGAGAACCGCTAGCAAGAAAGGGATAGACATAAAAGAATAGATTGGATCGGGTCGAGTGTTCAGATCTATTATGACATAGCTACCTACAAATATATAGACATGAAAAAGAGAGCTAGAGAGCATCCATGTATAACAGCTAGAGAACAAATGTATAACCGTTGCACATTGTGGGTAAAGAAATCCCAATAAAAACTGAAAAAGAGAGCTAAAGAGCATCCATGAAAAGGAGAGGGTAAAGACAATGACAAAAACATATATCTTAATAATAAAAAGGGAATAATCATGGGACCAGAAATACTGGGGTTCAAAATTGGGATTTCATGTCCTCAGTTTCAAAATATATATAAAATCAGGAGGTGTTTTACACGAGTAGGAATAAAATTTGATAGATAGAAGGTGACTAACAAATTAGTAATACAAAAAAACAGAATTCTAATCAGGGTAAGGACCCTAAGGAGATCAATTATAATTTTCAATCTCCACACCAAGCTGTCATAGTTTAGCTTTATATCGGTATAAAACAGAATTATTGA
The DNA here is from genome assembly GCA_963922005.1 of Cornus suecica. Classification (NCBI taxonomy): domain Eukaryota; kingdom Viridiplantae; phylum Streptophyta; class Magnoliopsida; order Cornales; family Cornaceae; genus Cornus; species Cornus suecica. Next base: position 90,082,371 of record OY998238.1, read on the forward strand.
ACCATACAAAAAAACTTCTCTAATCTCTGATAAAATCATACCATACCACATACCCATTTCATTGAATAAATCAAACTATAAAACCTAACACATTTCTATAAACAAAATTCCTATTCCATCCAAGTTATTGTACAAAGTAGTTTTGCAAGCCTACTTCGATTATCATCAGTCTCTCTCTTGTACTAATCGGCTCAAGGAAAAAGCTGAATATTGAGATTATCACTAGTCCACAACCGTTTGTAAGTTGTAACAAATCAAAATACAAGGAGCAAATTGAAGATAAGTTTAAGAAATCGCCAAAAGTAATAAATTCGACTCTCTCATTGTCAAACCCTAGCTTCAAAACAGTCGATTCATCATGCTTTTGTAGATCAGAGAAGAGATTTGAAGAGAAGATTGAAATCGAAAAAACAATGAGAATCAAAAGGATTAAAAGACCAATTTACTCACACATTAGTGAAATCACGAGCATGTATCATGTCAGTTCCAAGAAATGAAGTACAAACTGCAAGACCCAAAAAAAAATTTAATAAATAAATCGAATCAAATCAAATATAATCCTAACAATCCCAAGTAAACAAATCGGTTTCGTATTAAAAAAAAAGCTATCAAATTCATACCTTGCAACTAACCACCAAATCCAAACATAGTTCTTCACATCACCAAATTAAAAAATTAAAACACAAATTCAGGAACAAAAAACCCTAATTCCCAACTAAAAACATAGTTCTTTACATCACCAAATTTAAACATTAGAACACAAATTCAGGAACAAAAAACCCTAATTCCCAACTAACCTGGGAGTCAGGACTTGCCGAAGAAATTGGTGACCCAGAAAAGGTCCTCGCCGCCGATGAGGGCTGTGGCGGTGTACCGGTCACCTGATAGGTTGTCGGAGATAGGTCAGACGCCTGAGAGTTGAAGGAAGCGGAGGCAGAGACGCCGATGATTTCTTTGGAGACGACGAGGTCGTTGTGACAGGGTCTTCAGGCGATAGAAGCTGTGAAATTGGAGCTCCGGCGATGTTGTTCCGCGCGAATTGAATGGATTGGAGACGCAGCGACGGAGAATCGAGGTCGATAAGGACGACGACGAAACGTTCCAGGGACTGGCAAGCTTGGTGAAACCGCGAAATAGGTTTGCGCCGTCGTTGGTGATGGAGGAAGGGGGTGATTGGAGGTAGGGTTTCTTGGAGGTGGGTTGGAGAGACGACGACGAGGGTGATCGTCTCTTCATGGAACCGCACATGGAGCATTTCTGAAAAAGCCTCCCAAAAATATCTCTCGTTTATTTCTCAAAGTGGAGAATATGCACAGTGACAAAAGCAAAAGAACATCATTTTGATGTTCTCAATATTGTGTCTTTTTTGCTCCGTGTTTTTTTACTGTACTAGGAAATGGTGTGGGCAAAAAACTCAACCAAACACATTCTTATTCTCATTTTGGGGGCAAAAAACAAAAACCAGAACAAAAACTACCTATCCAAATAGGCCCTTACTTATGTAAAGAATAAATGTGTTAACTCAAATAAACTTAATAAAACAACAAATAGAAGAATACAAATTTTCATGTGTTACCAAAAAGAAGAATAAGAAAGGAGTTAAGGAGATACAAGTTCAAATCTTGAGAAAAAAATCTTCAAAGGTTGCGAGAGTGGCATATACACTAACCTGATTTATAATATTAGGTTGAAAAATATGCATCTTACACCATTGGAACTTTATTATCTTTCGTTTTATGTTGTTTGATTTTTGTAAAAGAAATATTTGTGGAGAACAATATTTAAATCTAAATCAAATATAACATTTAAGTACCACGTGGTAATTAAACAAGAAAGATAATAACAAAAATATTTTAATGAAAATGAACAAAAAAATTAACAAACTCATGATCTTTATACCAGAAAAAAGCAATAATTCTCAAATATTTGACTACTTCACCAATTGAAATAGAAAGCCACATTAGCCAAAATAACATGTTCATGATTCATATCATTATGTGTAAGTTGTCAGTTCTCTAAGACTAAGAATAAAACAACAAAACCAAACACAGTAAACTGGACATTCGAGTCCAAAATGAATATACATAAAAATATATATATATAAGAATAGTAAAAATAAAACATGAATTATTTGTAAACTATGTGTTTTATGAACTTGATTACTGTACTCATTTATTCAATAAAATTTTTGGAAATTTCCTAACGGTTTTCTACCTATGAGAAATAGGAATGAATCTGGTGAATTAATGCCACTTTTGAAAAATGTGGTAAATTCAAATGAATTGAATTTAGGGAGCATGAATTTATGAAATACATGAAACTGAAATATTCAATTGAAGTGAGGGTCAGTCGGCGTGCATCTTTAGCTTTTATACATTTCTTATATTTTAGAAATAGTAAAAATATATAAAAACATTCTAAAGGCCTTTACCCATTTAATGAAAGAAACAGTTATTTTTTACTTAAAAATTGTAAAATCATTGTATACAAATAATCTAATTACTTAGTTATTTATATGTAGTATATAGAGGTAGATAAGTGGTACATTTCGATTATAATTTTGTAATTCATAATAACTATTTCAAAAAATTTGACCATCTAAATAGTTGAAACTTTTAATAAATTCTAATATATATTGCTTTTATATTTACCTAATAATATGGTTGGTTAAAAATGATTTATGCATTTAAGATGGTGATAAATGCATAAGCTTAATATAGAGTCACAACACTTAAAATAAAATCTCTTTTTATTAAAATTTATAGATATTTTAAAAAGTGAGAAATGTATAAAAATATTCCAAATGGCTCATACTTTTAATAGTAGTGTATATATGTATAAAAATATTCTAAATGGTTCATACTTTTAATAGTAGTGTGTGTATATATATATTATGACTATTCAACTTCTTAGTTATATTTTTTCACTAATTTCATTCTTAAATGAGGAATCTTGAAAAAATATTTAATTGAAGTGATTTAATTAGTGAGTATTTTTTTTAATTAATAAAATAAAAAATATTTGGAAATATTCCTAGGGCCTCACACTTTTAGAATAGTTATATTATATATATATATATATTTTATGACTATTCAACTTCTAAGTTATATTTTTTCATTAATTTCATTCTTAAATGTGGAATCTTGAAAAAATATTTAATTGAATTAATTTAATTAGTGAGTATTTTTTTTAATTAATAAAATAAAAAATATTTGGAAATATTCCTAGGCCTCCCACTTTTAGAATAGTTATAGTTATAGATTATAGATAGATATAGTCTACACAAATTCAACTATGAGCTCCGGTTGTGGCTTCAGTTGTTGTCCCCGTGGTAATAATAAAAATGATGTAACTGTCTTAAAATGATGTCGGTCAAATAAATGAGTATAATTAGGGATGTAATTGGGTGGTTTTCTCAAATTTTATAATCAAAACCGTGAAAAAATTCGTCCTCCATAACCATTCCAAATCCGTTTAAAAAACCTATAATAGCTCCAAACCATCCCTAATGTCATCGGAAACCGCCGCACTAAACCGTTTTTAATCTCTAAGAGCATGCACAAAATAAATAAATTAATATAATATTATATTTTATATAGGACACAACCAATTATCCAATTGATTTAATAACAATAATTTCTAACACAAAAATAAATTTAATAATTTAAAATTAACAAATAATACAAATCTAAACAAACATTATTAAAAGTCTCTAATTCTAACCTCATAAGTCAAACAACATAAATTAATAATCCACAATAAACTCATAAAACAACTCTATAAGAAAAATAAAAGTCCACTCCATACAAAAACTAACAAGCCCACCATTGGTAGATAAGTAAATGTTTATTTTATTTAAGAATATTAGTGTAATTTCAATATAAAAATTGTAAATATATATATAATTATGAAATTTTAATAAAAATAATTAATTATTATATTGTTTGGGACAGGGCGGTCTACCAATGAAAAATCCCTGAAACCGTCTCGCGCCTCAAATCTCAATAATTGCAAACATGTAACATATGCAACAAAAGTATTAACAAAAAAAGAGCCTTAAGCGCATGTTCTCACATATTTTGTGTGTTTCAGATGATGGGTTTTTAAATTAGGATTTTGCTAATTTAACATGATTTAAAGTGTTTAATTCCCGAATTTCAGATGATTTGAAGTGTTTAATGACTTGCTCCATATACTAAGAATTATAATGGTGACAAAACCGTAATTAGAAAAGGAACACATTTTGTAAAAATCAGAAGAACACTATTTTTTAGCTGGTAATCAAAAGATAGATGGTACAACCATAATGAAATGTCCAACAAATTTATGTACTGGAGTGAGGTGACATTGGCCAACAAGAAATTTTTGCGTTGCGACAATCATTGTCAAAATATTTCATAATGTTTATAGTTGTTTATAGCCAAGATTATTCCCTTCTTTGGAGTCCCTTTTCCACTTTTTGTGCCTAATGACTCAGTTGGCTAATTTATGAGACTCATTGATTGCACAGCCCATGTACACATAAGCACTAATTATATTGAGTTGGTTAATCATCACAATCTTTCTAAATCTTTAATTAGCCTCCATTGTCATCTCTTTTCTAAATCTTTAATTAGCCTCCATTGTCATCTCCTAGATTATCATTGTCTGTCTCCCTCTAATCATTCACAAATCTAACATACTTGGGAGCATGATTCGTGATTGCGGTATTTGTATTAGGGATTCGGATAATATTGATCTTAAAAATGAGTATTGGGCGAGTATCAGTACGAAATAACGGTATCAACACCTTTCAAAAACAATACAAACCGGATAATATGTAACATATCGAACCGATATGGCCAACCATGCTTGGAATCTAAGTGAGGGTTGTTTAATCATTATAACTCCTTGCATCTTCTAATTATTATTATTATTATTATTATTATTACCTTCAAAACATAGGTGTCAATTCACGAGTAAGATTGCAAATGAAACCAACCGGGTAGAATTTTGCAATATTCGAACTCATCTTCATCTCAGGATTTCAAATATATGGGTGTTGATATAGTTTTTTTATTAGAAGCCAAGTGAAAGTGTTTATATTGATTGAATACGGAAAGAGAAGACTATTTGTTTTCTGTTTTGCTCATCTATTAAACGAGCCCAAAGAATATCTTGGCTCAACTCATTTTGTTAAACGAATGAGTCCGAAATGAATATTAATTTTAACGAGTAAAGCCCGAGCCTGCACACGAACGACTCCATCATTTGCAGTGTTATGCATATAGAACTCTTGTAAATGGTCGTTAGATTGAATTGTATGGTTGTTAGATCAAATTGTTGCAAGTGTGTTTTCTACATATTTTCATTTTACGAATACCTTATTCCTTGTGTTTTTTTGTTTATATTTTTTTTTCTATATATGAACTTTTTCACTAATACAGATTTTTCTAACCCATTTTTATGAAGTGATTGTATCAGTCTTGTAATTTTCAATAGCTTTGTTCGTCCTTTATTTAATTATGATTCATAGCGATTTTGGGATAATATTGGTATTTTAACAAAAAGAGTTTGTTCACAAGCTTGCAAGTTAAGCTCCATAATATTAAAACTCGAATCATTTATTAAATAAGTTGGAAAAATATTTGAGTGATCAAGAGGAAACAAGAAATTAAACAACATAAAGAATGTAGCATAATCATAACAGATAAATTGATAAGAAAAAGATCATATATAAAGCATGTGAAATAAATACTCACATGCAATAGACAAAATAATGTAAGAAAGCATGACCAAAAACCACCTGTGAAATATTACCAAAGATTTAATGGTCAAGCGATACATATTCTTCTTTCCAAATGAGAGGTCAAGGGTTCAAGCCTCAGTGGAGGTAGTGTGTGTGAGTATGCTTAACTTTCAAAAAAAAAAAAAAAGATTGACGCATGAATATATCGAATTCTTAATGAATCGAATTTGAGCCTGCTCACCACTGATTTGTTGAGATGTCTCTTTAGTATGTTTTTTTGTGTTTAAAACAACAAGTTTAAATCCGCAATACAATTCTATGCAAATATATTAACTTTTCAATTTAATAGTGTTATAATTTCTATTGTATCATACTACATGGATGTTGCAACTTTGATATAAAAATATTACTCCTATATATTTAAAGTTATATGAAATTAACTAGACGATCAATGAAAATAGCTTAGAGGGGGTGAATAGGCTTTTTGTGGATTTATTGATAAATTAATAATAATTGCGGAAAAATCAATTTTAATCCTATTCTCTATCAAGATAAATCATGCAAATAATAATCTAAGTGCAGAAAATAAAGAAATAGAGACATACGATATTTTTATGTGAAAAACCTTGGAAAGACTCCAAATAAAAATCACAAATACGCTCGGGTATCGATGTATTTTGAATCAAGGATTACTCAGACTCTATGAAGTTTTAGACTTACAAATCCCTTCCAGATTTGTCTTTCTCCACTCGACGTCTGACGAACTTGAATCACTTGCGCTCCACGAAGCTCTCGTTCCGCTTCATACTCTAATGGCTCTGCTTCTCAACAAATCAATGAACCACGAAGCCTCTTGCTTTGATCTCCGCACTCAGACGACTCCGTTTCTCGAATAGATCTAAGCAACCACATTGCAATCAGCGGTGTGTAGATTTTTCAGCAACTAAGTCATTCAATTGTCCATAAGATCATCGATGTAGAAACACAATTGAACAAACCTTAAATAAGAGAGAACTATAAGATATAGAATCACTCAACGATATATTCTCTCTATATCTCTATCTCTGTAGATGAATATAAATCTGTAAAAACTTACAGAAATACCTCAATAACTTTAGGGCTCCAAGGCTCTCTCCCATATGTAGAAAACCTTGTGTTGGCCACGTATTGACACCTAGAGGGGGGGGGGGGGGGGGGAATAGGGTCAATGACAAACTTTGATACTTTTTCGGTTTGACTTTATTTTATCAAAATTACACTTCATTAAGCTCTTGTCAAACACCTAGTGATTTAGATAATCTCTTTGAGTGACATTCACATTTCATACTTGTAATCATTCAATAGTGATTTACACAATTAAATACATGTTCGATTCAAGTATAATGGGAATTAATTCATGCACCCAAGTATGCAATTCAATTAAACATGTAATTGCACTTTTCTCATTTAGAGACATAATGCAAAATACAATTTGCCATGAAGAACATTTTGTAGAGTTTATGAAAAATGATCAAACAATGAGTTGACACATAAACTCTTAAATATAAACTTATATTGAATAAGTATGTAGTGAAACACTTGGGGTGCATATAATCATTTTATGCTAAGGTGTGTTGAAGATAAATTCAGCAAACACTTGGTATGCATTTAGATTATAGATAAATAAGGAAATAGATAATTTATAATCTACAACATATTTATCCAAAATCACAATTCAATTTCTTTCAACTATGCATTTTCCTAACAACTTCATTAATACACAAACACAAGCAATTTCATAGCATGACATCAATATGAAGTTCAAGATTGTAAATGACAATTGCTTATAAGGTAGAGAGATTAAGGGATAAAGAAAATGCAAGTCAAGACACCAAGATTTTATATGGTTCAACCAAGCATTCTATGTTATGGTGTGATGAAGATAAGTTCTATCAATTCACTTAAACTTATTCATTTTCCTAACCTCTTCATTTATACACAAACACAAACAATTTCATAGCATTGATATATAAAGCTCAAGATTGAAAATGACAATTGTTTTTAAAGTAAAGAGATAAGGGTTAGAGAAAATGCACACCATAGACACCGAGATTTTTACATGGTTCAACCAAATCTTGGTCTACTCCATGCCTTGAGATAACCTCCCAAGGATTCCACTATCGTGCTTTTCTTACGGGTGAAAAGCAAACCCTTACATGCTCCTTCTTGTGGGTGAAGAGCCGACCTTACTCACTCTTGCGGGTGGAGAGCCAACCTTCGAACACTCTTACTTTCGGGTGAAGAGCCGACCTTTGCTCACTCTTGCGGGTGGAGAGCCAACCTAATCCTCTCAACAAGTCATTCTCATGCCAAGACAACTTCTTGGACTTTCACTCTCAAATGAATAAGAATTGAATTTGAGTGTACAACAATATCTCTCAATAGATGGATATATAAATTCAAAGTTCACATACTTAGAGTTATGAATGAAATACTCAATTGAAAAGCTCAACTCAAGTATGAAAAATGAATCACAAGAAGAAAATATGAATGATGCTCATGTGGTGATTCATGTAGGAGTTTTCTACCCAAAAATGATTTCAAAATTGAAGCACAAATGATAGATTTCTCATACTCCTATTTCCCTCTTCTCTTCTTGATTTTTTGCTCATATATGGCATATATATAGTGTAGGACTCAATATAGCCGTTTGAGAGATGTGGGGGATGTTTAGGTAATTTTTGGAAGTTCAAAATAGCCGTTAGAGTTCAAGATCCGAATCCGGAAGTCGGCTTCCCAAACACCACCAAGAGTCGACTTCCCAAGCACCAAGAGTCGACTTCCCAAACACAAGAGTCGACTTCCCAAAGAAAGATTCAAACTTGGTTTCTTTCGTCCTAAAGAAGTCGGCTTCCCAAATACCAAGAGTCGACTTCCCATATACCAAGAGTCGACTTCCCAACACCAAGAGTCGACTTCCCAAAGAAAGATTCAAACTTGGTTTCTTTCGTCCTAAAGAAGTCGGCTTCCCATATACCAAGAGTCGACTTCCCAACACCAAGAGTCGACTCCCCAAAGAGAGGCTTAACTTGGTTTCTTTCGTCCCAAAGAAGTCGGCTTCCCAAACACCGAGAGTCGACTTCCCGAACACCAAGAGTCGACTTCAGGAGAAAAAATAATTTTCAGCTTAATATTTTCAGCTTTGACCCAGTTTCTACGCAGTTTACGCTTTTGGTCATAACTAGAGTTTCGTAATTCAGATAGAGGCATTCTTTAGCTTTTTTGAAAGAGGACTTCAAGATCTTGATTTTAGGATTTTGAAACGCTCAATTTAACCTATTTTTCAGTCCGATAGGCTAGTTTGAATGTGACATTTCATTTCGAACTTCTAACCCACTTGACGATTTTTCGTGAAATCTTTTGGGATTTTTCCGAAATGACTTAGACACACTCCTAGGATGTCTTAGAGACTTAATAAATTTCTTGAAATGCCTAAAGTCAATATTGAGATCATAAAAATAATTTTCCAATAGACAAATTCTCAATACTAGACAAAAGTTTTTCATGGTTTAACAATTTTGTTCAAAGCTTTAATATGCATCTAGAATCCATTTCAAGTAATATAAGTTAAGTTAATGGTTCTAGGACAACATATTTTTTGAGTTCTTCCATAGCTTATGAAAACTTGAACTAACTCAACTTTAGCAAAGACTAAATGATATCCATAGTCTAATGTTAATGATGCAAGGACTCATTAATGATATACATGGTCCTATATGCTATATGGTCAAGAGTTGAGCTTTCAAATAAGTTATTTAAAAAATAACTTTACATTTAATCTAGCACTCACCCAAGACTATTTTACCCATTTCTTTGATCTTCAATTTCTTTAAGCTTTGGGTTGATGTCTCCATCATTGTCTTCAATGTCTTTTGAGCTCTAAGCACCTTTGCTTGATCTTTTCATGGATCCACTAACTCTCTTGAGTTTATCTTGAATCAACAACCTATTAAGCATAACTCAAGTAGATATTAAATTCACCAAATTCAATGGTTTGTTATCATCAAAATGTCATGTTTACCCATGGTTGAAAACCTTTGGTCAACACCTTGGTATTTATAGACAATGCTTAGAAGAAACCTTAATATTTTCATTTTTCATAATTTCACACCAAACTAAGTTAAACCTTATATTTTGATGAATATAATGTGTATTGCACGTACTTAGAGGTGTGAGAGTCGTAAACGTAACATGAAATTAAAACAGGGGCATAATAGACATTGCAACATGAAATAAATTTCCTGCCGCACCTACGCCTTAGGCGTTGAGGAGCTACGCCTTAGGCGTATGTTCTGAGCATAGTCTATGAGCATAGGCTTGAGCATAAATTTTTCATTAAAATCATTTTTCTCCGCAACTATGCCAAAATGACCGTCTTGATTCCACGAGACTTTTTGCTTTAAGTAACTGTAGATGCTCAAAATTGCACAACACAAAAAAAGAATCCTTTATTCAATATTTGATTTTCCTTTTATACATTTTCTTGATGGGCTTGAAGCCCATTGAGACAACATTTCATTTATTAAATAAATACACAGATACAATGGGCCCAACCATTGGGCTTACAGGAATTTTATTGGGCCAGTAGCATGATGGGCTTAACCCGGGAAGGCTTTGGTGGGTCAAGACATTTTCTACACTTACACAAGCCCACTTCTTCTTGATGGGCCGTGGGGCGATCGGGCCCATAAGGGAGAAAGAAGGGTAAGAATAATGAATTCATCACCCCTGTCGGGGTGACGTGGCTCACCCAATTAATGTGATGGCTGAGTAATCATTGCGGTCTTTGAAATCAGTGGTCCGGATGGCCTCGATTGACGAGAAGGGTGGCCGAGGAGGCGCATATGAAGAGAGGTGACACTTCGCTTCCCGAGCGCACGGCTTTTCAGGCGCCCCTGAGACTCCTATAAATACTGGCTGTAATGTTGAGGATCCATCCCATTTCACAACTTAAAACTTTCAGAGAACTCTTTGCACTTGAGATCTTTACTTATCATTGCCAGAGTCTATCTCCTCTCTCAGGAAAGCGTCCGAAATCTTTCGGGATTCATCTTAGAGTAAGTTATTTATTTTCATCTTTGCGTCTTTCTTTTTCTTCTTTTTTAAAATGTCCGATAGCGATGACACCCGGTCGGGTAGCGACCGTTTACCCTCCTCTGTGAACCCGGATGCCTCCCTTAGTTCACCCTCAGTGGAGGTGGTTAGGACAATTGTATCTAGTCCACCGGAGATTAACCAGAATGTAGCAGCAGCTGGGGATCCGGCTGCAGGGGGTTCGGGAGATCAGTTTTATGTTGATCCCCTTCCTCCCATGAATAGGGTAGAGACAGTGTTAAAAAAGTTAAGGGTCAAATGCGGGGTACCCGATGGGGTAATTATTAAAAACTATCCTAAAAAGTATGATTTTAGGAAGGGTGAGGGGGTTTTGGACCACCAGATTTTGTTATCGGCCTTTCACCTTCAGGTCCTTAAATTCCCGATCCAACCATTTTTCCTTTACACCTTAGCTACCTTGGGTCTGGCCCCGCTTCAGGTGGGACTGAACTTCTTCCGGGTCCTGGCTATGATCCTGATCATCAATCAGGATCTGGGCCTTGACCTTGGACTGGCGGAACTTCTGTTCTGTTACAAAATACAGGCCCAGAAGGACTGCAGAGTCCGGTACAATCTTTTTCCCCTTAGTGGGAGGAAGATCTGTGCTGGCACTGAAAAGCCCAACAAAGGGTGGAAGGAAAGAATGGTCGTGGTGAGCGGGAATTCGAGACTTCCAAGCTCGTCTAGATTCAAAGTCCCCAGCGAGTTTGACCAACACCTTTTCCCTTCTTTCAAGTCATTCCATGGGGGTCATGCAACTGCGATCAGTGCAATGATAAGTTAGGCCTCCATGTGTTTGAGTTTCTGGGAGCGCCCGACGAATATAAAACTTCAAATTATATCAGAACCCGTTTTGAAATGCTAAAATCAAAAATTTGGGGACAACCATTGAGGATGTGTAACAGTTTCCTGACAGGTTCTACTTTGCAGGCTCTGTCTACAGAAATGCTGAGAATCCCGCAGGCAGTGCTAAAAAAGAAGGCCAGGCGGGCAGTTGGCCCTCAAGTGACAACTTCGACTTCGGGTGAGAGTCAAAGTGGGCAGGGATCACAAAGCGCCCCCACTCCTCCGGCTGGGCCCAATCTCCTGCCCTTGGTGGAGAACACCCCGGTAACTCCACCTCCACCGATGGGAAATGTTCAAATCGGCCAGACTCCTCCTCCAAGATCAGAGGAGGTTACCCGACCTTCAGGGGATGTTCCCACTACTGAGTTTCGTCTGGTTGAAGGGGAAACTAGCCTGACGGGAGTACGACATCCCCGATCAGAGGAGAGTTTACCCGAACGGTCTGTCAGGCCCCGAACGACCACACAGTCGTCTCCCACCGTACTGGATGACAATGGGGTTGCAACTGAGGTGGAAATACCTGTGCCATGGGCGCCGAAGATTACACTCCCGGGCGGTGACTTTCTGGTTGCGGGGCACGCAACCATTGACAACGACTTTGCTCTTCGAGCTATGGGCTCACAGATATGGACGCCCATTGACCGAAAAAGACTGAGAACCATTGACCGGGAGGAGTTGACTCTGACAGGTCCAGAGATAGCGATGAAGGTAGTGTTTTAACCTACAGCTTCCTCAATTGTACTTAATATTTTATTTGTTTATCTATCAGGCTAACACTTGTTCTTTTGGCAGATGCTCTACCTGACCCATGCTTACAATGCCAAAATGGAAGAGGACACCAAGCTGCTCCAGAAATCCAATGAACTTCTGAGGCTGAAGGAGGACTCCCGGATGAAGGTCGCTAACCAGTTGTCCATATCCAATGAAAAGTTGGACGTCCAGACCCAGAGGGCTATCACTGCAGAACAGCAGCTTCGGGCTGCTCAAGATAAAATCAAAGAAATGGAGGCAGTCCGGCGGGCCTTTTTGCTGAAACGGAGGCCTTAAAGGCTGAGAATGAGAGCCTGAAAGCTAACAATGAGAGCTTGATGGCCTCCAGTTCGAAGCTCCTGGAGGAAAGGGCAGAGATAGAGAATCTGCTTGCAACGGAGAGATCGGTGGTGGAGATGTGCCACCGGGGTGGGAACGAGATGTACAAGCGTTTCTGCGAAACTTCCCAGTACCGTATCGGGTTCGGTTGGAGGTCATGCTTCAGTGACATGCAGAAACCCGTCGAAGAAATGACTTTTGCCTTGGTGGAAGAACTGGATGAGAGTATGGGCATCGCTCCTCCGTACGACGATCCGGTTGGTGGTCTAGACGACGTTCGTTTCTGCGAGTTCCTGACCAAGCCTCTCCCAGGAATGAGCATCGCCGCCACTCCTGATCCTCCAGGTCCTGATGGGGCCATCGTTCCAGTGAACCCCGATGAGCCAGACACCGGAGTTGAACCCTAGGATTTTGTATTAATAAAGCATATTGTAAGCCTTGGCCACTGGGGCCTATTTTGAATGACAGATAATAGTTTTTGTCCAATTGACTTTTGACTTTGATAATATCACCATTCTTGTCATGTGCCTTCGGGCACTTCAGGCCATGTGAAGGTCCATATAACACTTAGTTTATTTTTGAAACATTGATCTCTTCAGGATCTGTGTTGTGTCTTCGGGCACTTTAGGCCATGCGAAAGACAATGCAACACTTAATTTATTTTTGGAACTTTGATCTCTTCAGGATCTGTGTTGTGTCTTCGGGAACTTTAGGTCATGCGAAAGACAATGCAACACTTAATTTATTTTTGGAACATTGATCTCTTCAGGATCTGTAGATTTTATGATTTAATTTGCCATGATAATGATTTTTACTGATCAAGCACTATAGCCTTTTTTTACAAAAAGATCAAAGTTAAAAATAGGACTTGGCCCATTAAGGGTAGTACCTCTTCAGGCGAGAGGCGTTCTGAGAGTTTGGTTCCATTCCGCCATCACTATTCCGTCGGACTCGGTATGCTCTGCGACCAATGACCTCGATAATGGTATACGGGCCCTCCCAAGGCTCCCTGAGCTTGCCTACGAGCCCTATTTTTCGCCTAAGGACCATATCTCCGACCTGGAATTCTCTTCTTTTGACTTTCCGATTGAAATGGTTCCGGACGTGTTGTTGGTAGGCGGCCAGCCTGATCCCGGCAGCCTCTCTTCTTTCATCCAGAAGATCAAGATTCTGAGCCAAGTGCTGGTTATTTGGTCCTTCAACCTAGGCCTCACTCAGGAGGGTTGGAACCCTGATTTCTGTAGGAATCACAGCCTCAGCGCCGTACGCCATGGCAAAGGGTGTTTCTCCAGTGGGTTGTCTGGGAGTCGTTTTGTATGACCAGAGAACTTCGGGCAGTTTCTCTAGCCAGGCTCCTTTGGATTTTTCAAGTTTTTTGGCCAGGGTGTTGAATATAGTTCGATTTGTCCTTTCCGCCTGCCCATTCCCTTGCGGGTAGCCAACGGAAGACGTGTTCTGGTTGATACCATGCTCGGTAAAGAATGTTCTGACCCCCTTGTTGTCCAGGTTTGTTCCGTTATCCATCATGATCGTCCTCGGTAGCCCAAATCTGCATATTATGTTGGTCCATATGAATTTGATGACGTGGCTTCCTTTGACAGTGGGATAGGTTTCCGCTTCCACCCATTTAGTAAAATAGTCATTCGCCAGAAGGACGTACGCGTTCGACCGGATTGCTTTCGGGAGGGGTCCCACTATATCCATTCCCCATCGGGCGAATGGGTGTGGTACTATAGTAGGATGCAAGAAATCGGGTGGCCGATGGATAGCATCCTCGTGCATTTGACAGGGCTTGCACCTTCGGACGTACTCTTCGGCATCCCACGACAGGTAGGGCCAGAAGTACCCTTGAGATAGTATTTTATGAGCAAGGGTCCTGCCGCCGGAGTGGTTTCCACAAACCCCACTGTGAATTTCCTGCATCACTGCTCTAGATTCTGACGGGGTAATACATCTCAGGTAAGGACCGAAAAAGGACTTTCGATAGAGTTTCCCATTGATGATTGAATACCGGGCTGAATTCCTCCTGACCTTGTAAGCTTCAGCTTTGTTTTTGGGAAGAGTTCCATTTCGCAAGTAATCCATCAGGGGATCCATCCAGCTGGGTTCCCAATGGATGAGCATTACTTGTTCGGCCTCTTGGATACTGGGCCTTTGAATAAAATCCACCAGTGCAACCCGAGTTAGGTCCTCTCCGGCTGAGGATGCCTGATTGGCCAGATGATCAGCCTCAGAATTTTCGTTCCTAGGGATCTGGGTGAAGGTTACTTTTTGAAAACCTTCTGTTTCTTTCATAACGAGTGCACGATATAACTCCATTTTCGGGTCATTTGTTTCATACTCTCCGTTGATCTGACGGACAACTAGCTGAGAATCACTGTGTAATGCTAAGGACTGAATCTGGAGGCTCTGGGCTATCCTTAGCCCGGAGACGACGGCCTCATACTCCGCCTCATTGTTCGTGGTTGGGAACTGTAATTGTACTGACATATGAAGGCGTGTCCCATCAGGTGTCAAGATCTCCAAGCCAATCCCTGATCCGGAGAAGCAGGATGATCCATCCACAAAAATCTTCCAGGTTTTCGGTTCATTTTCCTAGTCTGGCTCTTCAGTTTCGCTTTCAAGTAAAAATTCCGCCACTATCTGTCCTTTGATGGAAACCCGGGGTATGTATGTCAAATCGTATATGCCCAATTCGATAGCCCATTTAGAAATTCGCCCTGAGAGGTCAGGCTTTGACATAATAACCCGTAGGGGTGTTGCTGTTGGGACGACGATCGGGTGAGCTTCAAAGTAATGCCTTAGCCTTCTTTTTGCATTCACTAGTGACCGAACCAACTTCTCTTGCCTGCTGTATCTGGTCTCTGCCTCAGCTAATGATTTGCTGGTGTAGAACACTAGCATTTGAAGTTTTCCGTCCTCTCTAATGAGGGCGGCGCTGGTTGACGCAGAGGATACTGCTAAGTACAGGTATAAGATTTCATCGGGAATTGGTGTGGACAGAATCGGGGGCACGGTCAAGTACTCTTTTAGACTCGCCAGGGCCTCCGATTGCTCTGGACCCCAGATCTCTCCCTTCTTTGTTTTTATTTCCTGAAAGAATGGTCGGCATCGATCAGTGAGTCGTGAAATGAATCTGCTAAGTGCAACCACTCTCCCCGTCAAGACTTGAACGTCTTTGTGTGTTCGGGGCTCTTTCATTTCTATCAGGGCCTTGACTTGCATCGGGCCGGCCTGGATCCCGGTCCGGTCCACGATGTGCCCGAGGAACTGTCCAGATGATACGCAAAAAGAGCATTTCGCTGGATTAAGCTTCATGCCATGTGACCTGAGGGTGGCGAACACTTGGCGCAGGTGGACGAGATGGTCCTCCTTCCTTCTACTCTTGACCACAGTGTCATCGATGTAGGCCTCAATTACTGTACCCATCATACCTTTAAAGATCTTGTTGACCAGTCTCTGGAAAGTGGCACCTGCATTTTTCAGTCCGAAAGGCATAACTCTAAAGCAGTATGTGCCTGTTTCAGTAATGAAGGAGGTCTTTTCCTCATCCATTGGGTTCATTTTTATTTGGTTGTAACCTGAATACGCATCCAGAAAGGTCAGACGATCGTATCCAGCGGTAGCATCAACCATCTGGTCAATCTTTGGCAGTGGAAAGTTGTCTTTCGGGCATGCCTTGTTCAGATCGGTGAAGTCAACACAAACCCTCCATTTGCCGTTCTTCTTCTGCACTACCACTACGTTGGCAAGCCATTTGGGATATCTGACTTCTCTGATGAAGCCTGCTTGGAGCAATCTGGATACCTCATCCGCTATAATTTGGTTCCGATGTGCCCCCATGCGCCTTTGTTTTTGCCTGATAGGTCTGACATTCGGGTCAACCCGTAATGAGTGCTGTGAAACTTCGGGGTCGATCCCCGGCATGTCCGTATGCTCCCATGCGAAGACATCAAAGTTTTCCTGCAGTAACTGTGTTAGTTCCTTAAATTCAGGATCGGTGAGATTTGTACCTGCAAAGGTAACCTTTCCCGGGCTGTCGGGCACAACACAGATCTGCTGCAACGATTCAACCACAATTGGGGGGCCCGGGTCCCCTTCCTTTAATTGCTATTTGGAGCCTGAGCTTTGCTCCTTGGAGCGGAATGCCACTGGGGCCTTCACCTTCTGCCACTTGGTCGCCTTTGATATCAATTGTACTTGTACCGTCGGGGCATAAACATCTCATGATTTGGTGAAGAGTCGAAGGCACACCTTGCATTCGATGAATCCATCCCCTTCCCATGAGCAAATTGTACGAAGGTTTGGCATTGACCACAACGAATGTCTCGTTTAGGGTCCTCTGAGCGGCAGATACCGGTAGCTGAACCTCTCCGATCTATTCAATTTGCCTTCCGTCAAAACCTGCGATGGGGCACCGGGATGCCACAACTTCGGACGGATCGATCTCGAGCTTTTCAAAAGCCTATTTGGTGATGATATTGGCGCTGCTCCCAAGATCGATCATGACTCTTTTCACAAGACAGTTGGCCACCATCAAGGTCATGACCAGAGGGTCTTCATGCGGGGTTTGGACACTCCGAAGGTCTGACACTGAGAAGGTGATCTGCGTTTCCCTTGCTTTGTGGTGGGCGTCACTGACCTCGTTGACTCTTCGCATCTTTTGGGCTCTCCGCATGTGGCTCCGGCGTGACCCTTCGGTTGCCTTGGATGGGGGGCCGCCATGTATCATATTAATCACCCTAACCGGCTGTGCATCTGAGGGTTTCTGAGGGGCACTGAGGGCACGTTGATCATTTGTCCTTGGTCTGTCCCGTTGGACGTAATCTCGGAGTTCCCCGCAAAGTAGTAACGTCTCTACCTGTTGCCTTAGATTGCGGCATTCATTCGTGATGTGCCCGAAATCACCGTGGAAAGCACAATGTTTTGACTTGTCCCTCTGGTCGAGTGGCTGTCTCATGGCCGGGGGTTGCTGGAAGATTCCTTTGGCTTTGTTCTCTTGGTAGAGTTTAGCAAGGCTAACCTTCAGGGGTGTCAACCTTTCGTCGAACCTGGGGCGTTTGAATGGCTTAGGGACTGACGATCCTGGTGGGGCTGAGGATCCCGGTGGAGTTGCTCGCTTCCGATCGGTCAATCGATCCTTGGACTGAATCTCAAGACCGACGAATGCTGACCTCCTTTGCCGGATAGTCTCCTCTTCCTCAATTCTCAAGTACCCCTGGGCCCTGGAGTTTAGCTCCCCAATGCCCGATGGAGGGCGCTTTACCAAAGACTGATGGAGCTTGGTTCCTGGAATGAGAGCCATCCTGAATGCCTCAACCGCCGAATGCTAGTCACAGTTATCCACAGAAGAGGATTCAATGTTGAAGCGGGATAAAAAACTTTTTAATGACTCCCCCTTCTCCTGGATCATGGTGAAGAGGCAGGATATGGTCTTCTTTTATCTTTTGTTTCCATAATACTGGGCAATGAAGAGCCTGGTCAATTGCTGCCAGCTGCCAATGGATCGGGGTGACTGCTTCCTAAACCACAATAGAGCGGCGTCAGCAAGGCTTGTAGAGAATACTTTGCAAAGCAGGGACTCGTTCTCAGCGTACATGGTCATCTTCTGATGGATCTGGTATATGTGCTCCTCGGGATCCCTTGTGCCATCGTAAAGGGTGAATTGGGGCATAACGAACTTCTTTGGAAAGGGCTCTTGTGTTATCTCGTGAACGAAGGGTGACAATATCAATTCAGTGGACGCCTGGATGGCCATGTCATCAGTGGATCGGGACCTCAAGTCCCCGAGGAATTTTCTTTGGAATTCATCCATCATTGCTTGAAACTTCTGGGGGGTTATGGACTCGTCGGCTGCTGGAGCCTTTTCCGAGCGCTGAGAAGACTCGACATGTTCCTCAGGTTTGTCGCTGCCCTGCTGGTTTAGAGAATGGTCTACTACCGCCACAGGAGGGTCATCCACGACTATTGGCGGAACAGCAGGCTGTGGAGTCAACCTGGCCATGAGCTCTGCATTCTGCCTTTCCAAGGCCATGCTACGTTCCTCAGCAGCTGCCAAGCGTTGAAGAACTTGCTCCATGGAACCCTCTGCACGATTATCCGCAGTGGGTTGAACGTCTGCCTGCGAACGAGTGATTGGCATCTCTGCAGTGGGTTGGCATTTGTTTGACAAACAGACTCAGCTTTTTGAGATGGGAAGAAGGAGGCGATTTTTCAGATCCCGAATGACAGATTTGAAAAGTCCCGACTCCGACAGTGCATTTCCCACAGACGGCGCCAATGTGTAGATGCTCAAAATTGCACAACACAAAAAAGAATCCTTTATTCAATATTTGATTTTCCTTTTATACATTTTCTTGATGGGCTTGAAGCCCATTGAGACAACATTTCATTTATTAAATAAATACACAGATACAATGGGCCCAACCATTGGGCTTACAGGAATTTTATTGGGCCAGTAGCATGATGGGCTTAACCCGGGAAGGCTTTGGTGGGTCAAGACATTTTCTACACTTACAGTAATGGCTTCGGAAAATGCCGTTTTTGGCCTTCTGGAGACACTTTTTACTCAACTTTGCTTCCTTTTCAATTCTTTTGTATTCTTCACTTCTTTAGACTTAATTTGAATTTGACGAAACTTGATAATGTCTATTGAACCTTCTCGATTTCACAATTCTCTCAACATGACAATTCACTCAACATGGTTGTTGTCTAGAACATGTCAAACACAAATAATACTATAAATGTTCTTACACTACAAATTCTGCTAAAAAAAATTATATGTTTATTTAGAGTTTCAAATTGTCACATGGGTGTTGCAAATTGAAAATTAATACTTCTTCGGTCCCAAAATAAGTGTTCACATTTTACTTTAAAAAAAAAAAAAGGATATTTTGTGTTACCTAGTTTGCCATTTGAAAATGTAGTATAATTTTAGTTTTTAGTGGGGCACAATATTTTTTGAAGTTAATGAAGAGAGATAAGTTGAAATAGTATAAAATTATATTGTATTGAGATTCAAAACTTATGACGGATAAAATTATGAGAATAAACACTTATTTTAGGACGGACTAGTTTGCATTCTCAAACACAACCAAAAACAAAAAAAAAAACAAGAGAAAAAAAGGGACCATACTTTTATTGAGTAGTTGACCCACATATATTAATAACCGAAAATATGGCTCAATGAGGCCGTCAATGTGGGTGGTTTTGATATCATAACATGAAAGGCAGATACGGACTTTGACACAAATTGATGTCCAACTCATATGAAATAAAGTTGAGAGGAAAATGATTTTTGAACAGACAAATGTCTTATTATTATTTATTTTTTTATTAATTGTTATTATTCTCTTTAGCTTATTCCCAAATAAATCAGATAGATTACATATACAATATATATGTATATATGTATATATGTTTAGTCACATGGAAACTCACTTTCATACAAATGTGAATGTGACCCAAGTAGCTTTCACTGCTTTGTTGCCAGTAAAATTGTCCAGGTTAAGAAACATACCCAATACACAAGAAGCATTTATTTTTTTATTTGAAGGAGATGGAGCAAGTACATGATGAAAGTGAACTCGGCCTCGTCACTTCTTTGTTGATAGTAAATAACGTAAATATTGACTTGCAAACATGAGTTTGTATAGGTTCAATTATTTTTAATTTACATTGATCTTAAATAAATCTAGGGTTAACTTTATTTACATTCCCTCAGGTTTGTTTTACTTCAATCACACCATCCCAGGTTTTAGAAGTTTCATTTACACCCCCCTCATAATATGAAATATCTAAAATACCCTTAAATCAATATAATCCTTAAATTGATTTAATTCCAGAATAAATAAACCCATATTCAAACAAAATTAAACCCATATCCAAATAACTTCATTTTCAATCTCATTCTCAATCCTAATCACAACCCCCACCCCGCCGTCGCTGGCCGCCATCCCACACCCCCATCCGCCACCACTCTCGCTGCCACTCCATTTTCTCCATCCCAAACCCTCAAAATTGCAAACCCTCTACACTCATAGCCAACCTCACTCTCTTCTACCTCATCTCCGACCAAGATTCACCATGACTCTGCCGATCGATCGGTAACCACCACCTCCAACCAAGCCCAACCACCTCCCCTCCACCATCTCAACCGAACACCGAATCACAGCACCGCCACCCATCTATCGCCAGTCCTCTACTCCAAAATCTTCAATTTCAACCAATACCCATTTGAATTCAATCAAATCTAGAAAATCCGGTTTAGGGTTTCAATCAAATGGAAGAATTATATTTGTAATTTGTTTATATATGTATATATATATATATTATATATGAAATATCATTGTTATAACTACAGTAGCTACGGAGATCTCATTATGGTTTATTAGGTGGGGGACCATGATTAATATTTTATTTTTCAAATTTTGTTTTATATTTTATGTTTTTGATAAGCTAAGCAATCTAAACTAAACATGATTTTAGCAACCATATTCTAGAATAATAATCTATTGAATTTCAAAGTGAGAGGGGATGATGTGGCTATGATGAGGAACCAAACTCAATCTATGATTATTCATTGAGGGTACATATTAATTTTTTAATATCAATATAGTTTTCATAAAAAAACTATATGAGATTGGGGTGTTGTGATTTAATTTTAATTCACAAATTCAAAAAATTAGTTTTCAGAAAAATTAAATATGTGTTTGTAAAAATTAAAAGAATAAACCGGTTTCCAAACACATATTAATTTTTTTATATGAGATTCAAACTTTTAATATATATATATATGAGATTAAATTATTTTTATTATGGATATGTAAAATTTGAATATGTTAGTTCTAATCCATTAATAAATTGAATATGTGAAATAATTAAATAATTTATGCATATAATAAATTTAAGGGTTTACTTCAAGAAACCCCCCTATGCTATTCAATTTAATCAACTAACCACCACTGTGTCATTTTGCCCCCTATACTATCCAATTTCATCACTATGCCCCCTCCTCCTCACATTTTGAGTTAAAATGTCCAAACTACCCTCCTTTAATAATATAAGGGGATTAAGTGAAATCAACGTTAAAAAAATTATTTTTCGAAAATAAATTATATTTTTCTTAAAAACTATAAATTTCAAAAAATATATATATTTCGGAAAATATGATTTTTTTTGCAAAAAATATATATTATGTTCCAAAATATGACTTTTTTCCGAAAAATATTTTTTTTGCGAAAAAAATATATTATGTTCCAAAATATGACTTTTTTCCGAAAAATATTTTTTTTGCGAAAAAATATATATTATGTTCCAAAAATGGAATTTTTTCTGAAAAATAATTTTTTTGCGAAAAATATATATTATGTTTCAAAAATTAATTTTTTTTCCGAAAAATATATATTATGTTCCAAAATATGATTTTTTTACGAAAAATAATTTTTTCAAAAAATATATATTACGTTCCAAAATATGAATTTTTTCTAAAAAATATTTTTTTTTGCGAAAAAGTATTTATTATGTTCCAAAATATGATATTTTCCGAAAAATATATACTATTATGTTCCAAAATATGATTTTTTTTGCGAAAAATATATATAGATTTTTTTGAATCTATAATTTTTGCGAAAAATATAATTGATTTTCGAAAAATAATTTCTTTAAATGATTGATTTCACTAAACCCCCTTATATTATTGAGGGTAGTTTAGACATTTTGACTCAAAATGTGAGGTGAGGGGACATAATGATGAAATTGAATAGTATAGGGGGCAAAGTTGACGCAGTGAGGGTTAGTTGATTAAACTGATAGTATAGGGGGGTTTATTGAAATTAACCCTAAATTTAATTGATTTAAACTTTAAAAAAAGAGGAATAAATTTTTTCATAAATTTATGTTAAAATAAATTATAGAATTATGTTTAAATATCTTTTGTTTTCATTTTGTAATTTTAGAAATGGTAAGGGTCAAATTGATAAAAGTCATATCCTTGTTTCCAAACACACATAGTTAACACATTGAAGGTAATTTATGTATTAAAAAAAATCAGGATAATGTCATGCCTGAGGGGGGTGTAAATGATGTGAATTTTAAAAAATAAAAGGTATAAATGAAGATTCTCAAATTTAAGAGGTATAATTGAAATAAAAATAAATCTAAGAAGGTGTAAATAAAGTTAACCATAAATCTATGAACTTGTTATAAGAATCATTATATTATATTTTTTTATTTTTTATTTTAATGAACTTAGTAACAAGCTCGAATATGTGCAAAAACTTGCTTCAATCTGATTAATCTACCGATTCTAACAATAGTGGATTCGTAAATAAATACCCAATGCTATTGACGTGTGGATTTCTTGTAAACATTTTCTTGCTAATGCGGGTTTATATGAAAATTGACTCTTAATTAGTCATTTGAGAGAGAGAGAAAAAAAATTAAAAAATAAAACACAAAATACTGTTATTGAGAGCAAAGTTTGTACATAATAAAAATCTTTGGGTTACACACTTGGGAAAATAAAAATAAAAGAAAAAAACAAAAAACAAAGAATCTTTTGATACTTTTTCATGAACATAAAATATAACTATATATTTTTATGTCATTGATTTAAGTTTAGTTCGGTAGGTTTGTAATGTCATATTCCACAATCAAAACATCAGATTGTATTGATCTTGCTTTCAAATTAATTCGATTGAAGACCAAAACATTTGATTTTTATTTCTTAATTAATACATTCAGTACATATACTGGCATGATCAGAGAACACTAACAAATCGAAAAAGAAAAAGAACAAAAATGAAAAATAAGTTGTATATAATTTGCAAATTGCTTCAATCTTTCAATTCTCTCACATCCTTTAGTCATGAATGAAACCTGAGGCGGCAGTCATGATCCAACGTGACAGACACCCATCTTTACCTTGAACCATACTGACCAAATCCTACTTGGCATGATCCAATGGTTATTAAAGCGTCTGTCATGAAGAATCATGACAGACATTGAAACTCTTACCCCAATTAAATACAGTATTATCTATTGCATCAAAGTTCACAAGCCCAACCAATCACTAGCAACCACTTCAACCTCTCCATGTCAGTGACCGTTACTGAGAGCCTCCTTGGCACGTGACTCACCCTCTTTGCCAATTTTGGCCACTATTGGAGTCAAGTCCCTAGGGTGCAGATCAACCTTGAGCCCATACTTCATGAACAATGTCAATGACATCTTTTGCTCCACCCGGTGCCCCGTGGCAACCGTAAGCCGGTGGCGGAGCAACACCGCCGCGGCTATTGACTTCATTTGCAAGTAAGCCAAGTCCTTACCCAAACAAATCCTTGGACCCGCATTAAACGCAACAAATTTGTACGAGTCTTGTATTTCAAATTTTTTACCATTAAGCGAGAACCATCTTTCTGGCTTGAATTCTAGACAATCTTCGCCCCAAATGAACTTCATCCGACCCGTTGAATATATCGAATACGTGACAGCGGACCCTGCCGGGACGAATGTACCATCCGGTAACACATCATCAGAGATGACATGTTTCGAATCTTCAGGCACCGATGGGTATAGCCTAAGAGTTTCAGATAATGCAGCTTTAAGGTATGTCAATTGGTCAACTTCCTCAAACACTAATGGATCATTTAACCACTTGGACATATCGGTGCCACGTGTCTCCATCAGAACGGTGCAAAGTTCAATTAATATTTTTTCTTCAACTCTTGGATTTTCAGTGACCAGCCAGAAGAACCAGCTCAGCGCCACCGATGACGTGTCACGTCCCGCTAGGATGAAGTTGAGCGCCACGTGTTGGAGGAAGGTGTCAGAATATGATTCCTTTTTCTTCATGAATCTGGATAGCAAGTCATCATGTGGGGTCCCAGACTGCTGGTGACTCAGCAACTCTTGCTTACGTGTGTTGATAACGTCAGTCAAATACCCGTCCACGTGCTTCAAGCTTTGGCTCAAGCTGACCTCCATTCCGAGCCCAAGCCATTTCTTCAACTTCCATATGATTTCAGGCAAAATAAACCGTTGCAATGTGGCTTCCGTGGCTCGATCAAAAGCCGACGAGAAGTTATTTTCAAGTAGATCCGGAGATAGAGTTTGTGGGTCCTTCCCGAAAGTCAAGCCACATATGTTATCAAAAGTGAGCCGTAGAAGGAGGTCTTGGAGATCAACCGGCTTGGCTTCGAGCTGAGCCGTCTTCAAAATCGGGCAGAACCGGAGCTTGATGGCTCGGCTGACCCACCGAGCCATGGCTTGGCGGAGGGTCCGGGTGGTGAATTCCAGTGCAGCCGTCTTACGCTGGAACAGCCACGTGTCACCATCAGAGTTGAAGATCCCATCACCAAGCAGATCATGGAACACAGCCTGCCAGGTGGGCCCTTTCGGGTAATTATCGAACCGTACCTTGAGTATGTGCTCTAGGTTCTTGGGGTCGCACGTGACCGTCACGAGACCTTGCTTGCGGGCTAAAAATGGAATTGCACATATGCAAGTCTGGTAAGTGCCGCCACACGCTTGGAGGTTGGCGGCAATCCACTCGTGCATTCGATTCGCGTTCCGAATGAGCCCCGGTAGGCTGCCCAATAAGGGCCAGACACGTGGACCCTTTAGTGACCGTGTGATGGAAATGAACCAGAGCATGTAAGCTGCTACCAGTGATAAGAGCAGCATAGCTGTTGATGTCTCCATCTGATTTAGTGGACCCCACAAAAACCAATAGATCTGATTACACCGGAACCCTTTATCTGCCGGATAACACTTAGTGGTGACCAAAACCAGAATGGGAGGTTTTTGAAGCTGTAATGGGGGTGAAGAATTAAAAACCCATATGGGATGTGTAGCTGAAAATGAATGGGGTGAGGATTCAAAGAATGCTTCACATACACACACAATGTGTGTATGTGTGTGTGTGTGTGATATAGAGAACTGAAGAAGTAGAGATGGAAGAGATTTGTGATCGATGGAAATGAAGGAAGTGATTTATAAATAGAGGAATAAGAAAAGAGGAGCAATTAATTGAGGGGGAGGCGGACTGTTGTTGAATATATGTGGTATGTGTATATATATGTGTGTGTGTGTATATATATATATATATATATATATGTCTTTAAGACTAATGAGACTTTGTTGATCTTCTTTTTCCTCTACATAGTTAAGAGCTATAAAAGAGTGTCATTAAATAGCTTGAGGGGTCGTTGAGAAAGTTAAGAATAAAACAAGTCAAAAATGTAAAGCAATCAGCAAAAGTCTAAACCGCTCTTTGTATTGAATGCTTTGAGTTTCACCTATCTAAATTCTAACTCACGCAAATATTACACTTTCTTCCAAGTTAAATATTTCTTTTTCATATTTGGTGTTTTTGGTATGCAGTTTTCTTTTGTGTTTTCTCTTTTCCTTTTTGAATTGTAACAATGTCTTCGCTTGCAATACAAATATATATTGTTTTCTACTACAAAGTTTAATACAGTTGCCCAAAACTCAAAATAAGAATTTCATACTTGTATTTTTTTTTTCACGGAAACAACTGCGGCAATTCGGGTTCGTGAATTGTGTTTGTGTCGGTTGAGACATTGAGTATTAATATACTAACACGACATGATTAATATCCATGTTAAATATATTAAACACTAATTTGATCCATTATTTAATCAAGTAATGCATTCGTATAACTTGTTTAATTTATTTTTTTCTGTATAATTTGTTTAATAATTATGTTATGTTGGATTTAACACGATAATATTTAACATGTTTTAAATTGAATCGTTACACGACTCACTTACAATTTTTTTAGTATGTTTCAACTCATGATTAGTTAAAGAAGAAATAAAAATATATATATACAAATATAATCAGGTCAAACGGATTTAATTAAGTTATTTGAGTTTCACCCAAACACGATATGAATATTTTTGTGTCGTATTCGTGTTGACCCTTTTATAACTTAAAAAGTTTATTTCGAAATCAAACCCTTTTAATTCATATTGTATTTGTGTTGTATTACCGTGTCGTCACATTTTCCTAGTTCTAATAACAAGGGTAAGTAGTAATGTATAGTTTTTGAAAAAATAAAAGTCAACAAATTATCTTTTAAAATTATTATTTATTCAGAGTTCAACAAAATTTCATTAAAAATGTTTTTTATATTTTTAGTTTAATTTTTTTTGCAATAATTTTGATGTTATTAACATGTTTTCAAACACTATTCAACACACTAGACAACAAAAGCCATTTTTTTTCTATTTTAATTCCATTTGTTTTCAACTTAATTTTTTTTAAATGCATGTTTATTGTTAAAAATATATACTACCATAAATATCTTCACATCTTTTTTCATGTTTCCAAAATTAAGATATAACACATAAAAGTTTCAAAAATTAAGATACAACATACTCCTTCCGTCCTAAAATAAGTGTCAACTTTTACTCTTTTCTCGGTCCCAAAATAAGTGTCTCAGTTGAAAAGTCAAAGTATTTTATCATACTATTTTACTAATTTACCCTTTATGCATTAAAATTATAAATCATCTATTATTATGGTGGGACCAAAGATAAATTTGATATTTCATTCATTATTAATACCACATCTTAAAAAACTGAATTTCCTAAAATGATCTTATAAATTGGGATGGAGGGAGTAACATATAAAAGTTTCAAAAATTAAGATATAACACGAGAGTGTTGTCAAATGAGTCGTACAGTTTGTTTTTTTTGGGTAAATGATCATACAGTTTTTTTTTTTTTTTTTTTTTGAAAAGATCAGCTGAATCATACAGTTTGTTTATCTTTTACTATTTGTGTATATATTTGGGTAAATACATGTGTATATATATATATATTTCCGGTGTTATGCGTTTACTTCTAATCTTTTTTTCACTCCCTAAAGAAAAGCTCACCTAATTTTTCAGGAAAGAGCTTGCTTCTTAAATATGAGCATTGAATGAAGGAAGAAAGCAAATGGAATTAGTTGAGAAAGCATCACCAATACATTACACACACACATATATATATATATCTATATATATATTTAGAGAGAGAGAGAGAGAGAGGAAAAGGTAGAAAAAACTGGGCAGCAGCTGGTGTGTTTTGGGACTTGTTGGTTAGTCATGTGACCAGTTGAGGTTGGGTGACCGACTCAACCACATTTAAATGCCTAATTAACCTCTTTCATACTAAATACGCTCTTGCTTTATCATCCACACGCATTTCTATTAAGAGTTTCTGATTTAGAGAACAAATCTACTAACAATAGATTTTGGTGTAGGTGTTGGGTCGTCTCACACGGTCACACCATATGCTTTTCACTCCAACGGATTTTCTCTCTCTTTTTTATTTATTTAATTTTTATTTTTATATATTTTATGAAAAAATATATAATACGAAAGACTGATTTGATGATTTGAATATTTTACGTGAATTGTTATCTAAAACTTCAATAAAGAATTTGAAAGTCGATCGGATCATTATATGTGATTGGGGATGACATTATCCTCTCCTCATATAAAGTATTCGACTTTCAATCTTTATAAAAAAATTTATGTTATATTTGCTATGCATAAATAGAATGAAATGAAATGAAATACAAATGAGAATGAAATAATCATTATTATTCTATTGTTTGGTTATAATAGCACTAAACACAAACTGAAATGATTTTTTTTAACTTTATTATAGAATGGAATGCCCATCCCATATAGATTTACTAAGGAAATGAATTTTTATTCTCTCTAATGAAATTTGTTAGTTAATGACTCATTTCCTCAAGGATCGAGAAGAGAATTGGAGAAAAGTTGTCTTGAAGTAAAGGAGGATTGAAAAACCCACCGAGTACTCGGTGGGTTTTTCACCGAGTACTCGGTAGTACAAGAGTGGGAAAAAATGGTTTTTCTCCAGAGGACCCCGCGCGTTCTCGCGCCATTGCGAGTTTACCGAGTACTCAGTAGAAACTTCATCGAGTACTCGGTGGCCCAGATACGAAATTTTTAAGAAAGACTTTAAAGACTCCAATTCTGATTGAGATTTGATTCCTATTGACTTGTCCTCCACTCCAGCCTCTCCTATATATACATAAGTTGTTCCTATTGTATTTGGTGACTCTGTGGT
This sequence comes from Cornus suecica, assembly GCA_963922005.1. Lineage (NCBI taxonomy): Eukaryota > Viridiplantae > Streptophyta > Magnoliopsida > Cornales > Cornaceae > Cornus > Cornus suecica. Next base: position 90,111,279 of record OY998238.1, read on the forward strand.
GTAATGTAACACAGAAGGGTAAGAAAAACCTTAGATCTGACACAAGATTGAGAAAAAAAAGAAGAGATACACAGTAGTATTTCTTGGTGTGAGTGAAACACCTGTGAGAGTCAGGAATATTCCGGTGATACAGGTGTGAGTATACAATGTGTGTGTGCGTGTGTATGATTTGCGGATCATCCCCTTGTAATCCTCTCATTGATTATAGTGAAACGATGCTCTCTGTGGACGTAGGCCAGTTTTGGCTAAACCATGTATATATCTCTGTGTCGATTCCTTTTGGTGTGTGTTTGTGTGTTTTTTTTATTTGCAATTGTTCGTGGCTTGGCTATTAGGGTTAGCAAACCCTAATTTTTTTTTTTGGGCGGGTGTAAAAACCCCAATAAATGGTATCAGAGCTTCAGGTTGAAACAGATAAGAAACCCGTACGTTCTGGTCCAATAGGATTAACTTGCACAAAATTAGAAACCAACCATACCAGGAGCTTCGTTTCGTCAAGACGAAGCCGAGGTTGTAAAGCGTGTAGCCGTTGGAGGTCCCACGCACTCCCCGAAGAAGACGAGTGAAGTCTTACCGAGTACTCGACAATTTCAGCAATGACATCAGTGCCACGTCATCAGGGACAACCACATCATCAATAAGAGATAGGCTCAGTGAGAGTTATGGCCGAAGAAAAGACAGGTATGATCGAGAAATTTGACAGTGCAAACTTTGCCTTTTGGAAGATGCAAATTGAGGATGTGTTATATCAGAAGAATTTGTTCTTATCATTGAAAGGGCAAAAACTAGAATTGATGAAAGAAGAGGATTGAAAAATCCTGGATCAAAAGGCTCTCGGTACAATCAGACTGACGTTGTCAAAGTCCGTTGCTTTCAACATCAAGAATGAGAATACTACGAAGTCTTTTATGGATGCTCTTTCAAGCATGTACGAACAGCCGTCTGGAGCAAACATGGTACATCTCATCACTAGATTGGTGAATCTGAAGATGCCCGAGAATGGGAATGTTAGTGAACACCTCAGTTCTCTTAATGAAATTGTTGAGCAGTTGGAATCAATTGATATGCCAATCACTGGCAAGATGAAAACAACTTTTCTATTAAGCCAATTGCCAGATAGTTGGAGCGCCACAAAGGCTGCAATCGATAACTCTTCAGGAACATAATCGTTACAGTATGATTCCGTGGAGATGGTACTCACAGAAGATATCAGAAGACATACGTCAAACTCTTCTAACAATGGCTTAACATTGAGTGTCGACACTAGAGACAGAGGTTCGAATAAAAGGAAAGGTGAAAGGAATGAACGTGGTCGTTCCAAGTCGAGACAGGGGTCTTAAAATTACATTGAGTATTGGAATTGTGGCAAACTTAGTCATTACAGAGACCAGTGTAGATCCCCGCAAAGTGTAGCAGATGACAAGACTGGAGTGAATTTTGTCTCAGAAGATGATGTATTGATATGCTATTTGGAGAGCAATACAGAGTTTTGGGTCTTGGACTCTAGAGCATCATTTCATGTCACCTCAATTTGAGAGCTCTTTAAGAGCTATGCATCTGGAAACCTTGACAAGGTTTATCTAAGTGACGATCAACCCTATTGTTGGCAAGGGTGAAGTACATATCAGACTCAACGGATCGATATGGAAGCTGGGGGATGTGAAACACATTCCAGACTTGAGGAATAAACTGATCTTAGTAGGCCAGTTAGCGAGTGAAGGTTATGTTACCACTCTCAGTGAAGATAAGTGAAAATTTTCTAGGGAGGATATGACTATAGTACGAGGAAAGAAAGAATGTACGCTCTACACAACCACCAATTTTAGCACAATGATTGCAGTTGCAAAAGGCAAGGAGGATCACAACTTGTGGCACTAGAGGCTAGGTCACATGAGTGAAAAGGAGCTCACGGTTATGCTCTCGAAGGGAAAACTACCAGTGAAATCGATTAACATCGATTTCTGTGAGTGTAAGCAGAAGATGATTAGTTTCAAGTGTAACAACAACAGTCTCACAGTGGAGAAGCTTGAGCTAGTTCACATGGGTGCCTGGGGGCCAACAACTGTCTCATCTCTTGGCGGAAAGTCTTACTTTGTGACTTTCATTGATGACCATTTCAGGAGGATATGAGTTTATTTCTTGAAACATAAATCTGAAATGTACAATGTGTTCAAGAAATGGAAAGCCAGAGTAGAGAGGGAGACATGGTTGAAGGTAAAAAAAATTGAGATCCGACTTTTGTGGAGAAAACGAAGACTCCGGATTCAAGAACTTTTGCTATGAGAACAATATCAGATTAGAAAAGACTGTTCCAAGTACACTATATAAAAATGTATGAACTGGAAAGTGACTGAGATAGCCAGAAACATGCACATTCAGGCAGGGTTTCCAAAACAATTCTGGGCAAAAGCAGTCAGTACACCAACGTATCTTATGAATCATGGTCCATCAGTACCATGGGAACAAAGAATACCAGAATAGGTATGGAGCGGTAAGGCATAGAGTGATCCTGTGTATGTTGAGATATAAGATGTTCTAGACAGTGAGAGTCCTCAGTCAGAAGAACATATTACAAACGGCAATTCTCAGCAGGATGATACACTGCATACTTCGACTCCTAATTCTATGTTTAGGAGGACTTCACGGCCGCATGTGCGGAATCGATACCTGAATTATTTGTTGTTCACAGATGGAGATGAATCAGATTGTAATGATGAAACATGCAGTACAGCAGATGCGAGCCAATTGGAGCTTGCAATAGAAGATGAGATAAAGTCCCTTATCCCTATCAAGACATGGAAGCTATCCGAACTGCCAGTAGGGAAGAAAGCTCTCCATTATTCGCTTATGAAACTGAATACTATTCATTCAAGCATTGTTAAAGCAGAAGTTTTGAGCTATTAGATGGCAAATCTAGTTTCCTCCAAAGTGACCTAAAGGAGGAATGTTATATGCAGCAACCGGAAAGTCTCTTTGTGAAATGGAGAAAGAAAACAGACGCGACAAAGTTTGCAAGGCGAAGTCAGAAGCGATAATGGTTGCAAGACAGAGTGGCCAGACACAATAGAGGTCGCAGGTTCTGTAGAAGGCTAGATATTGCTCATGCAGTGGGAGCTATCAGTATGGTCGTGATGAGCAAAGTGGTGACAAGAGAGAAACTGAAGTTGTGTGCAACTTCAGTGAGTCTTCAAGCTTGAAGACAGGATTGAGAGCATCGTTAGAAACACTGATCATTGATAAAGTTGATTGAGTGGGTGAAAGTTTGTCAAGTGGGAGATTGTTAGTTAATGACTAATTTTCTCGAGAATGGAGAAGAGAATTGGAGAAAATTTGTCTCAAAGTAAAGGTGGATTGAAAAATCACCGAGTACTCGGTAGTACAAAAATGGGAAAAATGGTTTTTCTCTAGAGGAACCCACGCGCGCTTGCTCCATTGCGAGTTTACCGAGTACTCGGTGGCCTAGATACGGGATATTTAAGGAAGGATTTAAAGACTCCAATTCTAGTTGGGATTTGATTCCTATTAATTTGTCCTCCACTCTATCCTCTCTTATATATACATGGGTTGTTCCTATTGTATTTGGTGACTGTGTGGTGTAGTGTAACACAAAAGGGTAAGAGAAACCCTAGATCTGACACAAGATTGAGAGAAAGAAAAAGAGATATAGAGTGATATTTCTTGGTGTGAGAAAAAAGAAGGCTAGGGCACGACCGTAATCTGCAGCTTCTCCATCTTCTTCTCCTCTTCACGCGATAGCAACCAGGCCACCTCCTTCCTCTATCTTTGGTCAGCGAGGAGAAAGAGAGAGGGTTGCGACCTGGTCTACTGGGCGTCGCCAGAGCTGGCAACTTGCAGAGATGGTATCGCGGGACCTACTGATGGTGGCGACTTGCAGTAGTGGCGGAACCACCACCAACACCCCTTCAAAACCCCCAATCGAAACCCATCTACACACATACACACACACACACACACATATATACACACACACACACACACACACACATATATATACACACACACAGAAACACATATATATATACACACACAGAAACTTAAATCGGCACCACCACCACTTCAAAATCAAAACCCTTATCTCCGATCGAAACTCAAATCGGCCCCCGGTTGCCCAAAATCGAAACCCCAATGTTCGTGTGTATGTGTGTGTTTGAGAGAACAAAAATAAGAATTGGGCCCAAACAAGACTTGTTTTTTGTTTTTAAGGTAGATAAAACAAAGACAAGAACAAGAACTATTCTTGTTCTTTCACAAATAAAACACAAGAACAAAAATACCCCTTTTCAAACGGGCCCTATGCAGTGACGGATTTACTATAGGCGGAAGCCCCACTGGAATTTTCTTTTTTACATTTTATTTTATTTTAGGGTAAAATGCAATAAACCCCCCTGAACTAAAACAAACCCCTCTCAACTATCAATTTGTTGCAATTTGCCCTAATCCTATGGGAAAAGACTATCATGCCCTTACTATTATATTTGTTAATTCTTTAAATTATATAAATATCATTTTTCGTAGTTAGATTATTAATTATACCATTCACCTTACATGTATTAAATTAAATATACTCTTAAATGATGAAAAAATAAATTTATAAGTTTTAATTATTTTATTTTAAATTAATTAACTTGTTATTAAAATATAGTTTGATTTAAATAATAAAACACATGATCTATTTAATTTTTTTTATGCCAAATGAAAACTTATTTTCATAGAAATATATTCATCAATAAATCACAAATTACTTATATAATCATCACCTTTTGATTTTCTCATGTTATATATATAGTTATATATATATATATAAATAGTTTTAATTAAATAGCTAAGCATTTTATAATTTTATTTAATTCTTACTTAAACAACCTAAATAAATTATTCAAAACATAAAATTTTAAAAATCATGTGTAATTCTATATTAATTTGAATGAAGAATATGCCATCAAATTATTCTTTATTATTTCATAATCTAAGTTAATAAGAAAAATGTATTAAGTAACATTTATTAAATAAAGGGCATTTAGGTCATTTATAAAAGTTTTTTTAAGAAAATGGGGTATTTTGCAACAATTGTGATAGTTTAGGGGGGTTTGTTGCACAATTTATAGTTTAGGGGGTTATTTGCAAATATGATCATAGTTCGGGGGGATTTATTGCATTTAACCCTTTATTTTATCATATTTATGCTCCCATTGAAATAGATTTTTTTTATGATAATGCCCCTATTAAAATTTAAAATATTACCTATTTGTCCTTGCTAAATTTTTTTTTTCAAATTCGCCCCCACTCATATAAAATTCTAGATCCGTCATTGCCTAAACTAGGCTCTCATATTTTCTTGGGTGTAAATGGATGAAAAGGGGACACTAATCCTTGTAGAGGTTCTTAATAGGATCCAATAAAAGAATGATATCATACAACAAATTAGAAGTAATACAAAGAGATCAAGAGAAGGAAAACGTAGATAAGTAGGTTCAATTCTATTGCCTATGTCTTGTTGATTGTCTTATAGCGGTTTTGAGTGCCCCATTTATACTATATTGATCAGAATGTGGTTGAAAAAAAAATTCGCACATAAATGGGGTGAGGATGATTTTAGGTGTCCCCGCCCCGCCCCGTTTAGACATATTATAATATATAGATATATATAGATATATATAGATATAGTAAATAAAAAATAAGTCTAACCCACTAATCCTAAACTCTATTTTTGTTATTGTCTAGATTGAAGTGAACCTAATATTGGACAATTTTTTTTTTTTTTTTTTTTTTTTTGTTATTTTCAATAGAATGTATTGTAATTTAGATTGTTCGATAATTTGGTGGTTTATTTAGTTTTTAAAATATTGAATTTTGTGTTTTAAGTGTATGATTTTTGTGGAGTTGTTTAGTTTAAAATGACATATTTGAAAATTTCAATGGTTAACGAGTACCTGCAGGCACCCAATGATTTTATAAAATCGGATGGGAACGGGGACGGGTTGACCTCCCACCCCGTATAGCCGGTTTTGGGAGAGAATAAAGTGGGAATTTCTTAATAATTGCGGGAGCGGAAGAGGGTACATCCTCCCACAATAACACCCGTTGCCATCCCTAAGATAACTCGAGGTCCCTCAAAAGCATGATATCACGAGCGTCCATCGTCTCACGAATAATAGTTATATATATATATTTGAAAGTTAAATAATAGTTATATTGCTAGGTAATGAGTTTTACTCTTAGAGGCGCAAGCATCTGCTATCGTCTCTGCCAGTTATGCACATGGCCATGGACGGATTTAGAAATATTTAGATGGTTGTCTTGACAAATTAATATTGAAATATGTCAAGTGCCAACATGTATATATATATAGAGAGAGTGTGTGTGAGAGAGAGGTTAATTGTATGAGTGCAAGCAGTTAATACTCACAGAATTCACGTATGTGAATGTAAAGAAATAGTGAATTCAACAAGAAGGGGATAGTTAATGACAAGTTTAGCACCGCAATCATGAGCACCATTCAAATGATTTAATGGGAAAATGATTAAAATAAGTTCACCACCTTATTCTGTGCATAATTGAATGCTGTGAAGTCTTGAAAAGGCAAAAATTTCATAAATATGAACTCAACATGCCACAAGGTCATGCTAATTACAGCTATATATATAGCTAGCTCGACAAGACCTGTATTATATATCTATAAGGCTCACATCCGAGGTCTCCATCAAGAGACAAGGTGCTAGGTCATTCTACGTTCTGGTGAGTTACATTAATTATGTTTGCCAATGGAGCAAACATTGTTAGGTCACAGCCAATGTGTCCCAATAAGTACAAGTGTGAGCTAGGCTGTACTTTTTTAAGAATTGACATTTTAGAAAAAAAGATTTTTTTACCATTTCTTATTTATTATCTTTCATTTCTATATTGAATATGTAATTTAACTAGTGCTTTGACAATCTCACCTGTTAAAGCTCTTTGCCAAAGATATTCTATATTCCTTCATGTTCCTCTCTAGTTTTTTACCCCTCACTTGCCTTTCCTCTCCCTAAATGTGACCGGTCTCTCATTATATGTTACATGGATTCTTCAAGAATAGTGAAATACCCTCGTCGAACACATATTCCTCATATCATACTCCACCCATGTCGAACACTTTTCAAGAGTAGTGAAATACCCATGTCGAACACATATTCCTCGGACATGCGTATGGGTATATGTAATATGTCCAATTTGTTTGGTTCCCCATTACGTAAAAAGGTGTCCACAGGTCTTTCTATTTAGGGATTTGACATGTCTAGTGCATGAATACATATCCACATTCGTACCCATATCTATGTAAACATGACCTCCTACAAAAGGCACCTTAAGAGATTACCCATTTTCCTCCAGAATTGCTTTATTTAAGAGGATTTCTCTGAAACAATGACAGGACATAAATGAAGGGAACTTTGAAAAATGGAAATTCTAATGCATAAAAACTGACTAATTTATCAAGAAAAATATCATACAATTGGAGCGGACAAAATGAGGCACGACACGGTAATACAACACGAACATGACATGAATTAAAAGGGTTAAAGTTATATAAGGGTCAACCCGAACACGACACGAGAATATTAGTATCGGGTTAGAGTCAAACCCGAGTAACCTGAACAACCCGTTTGACACGATTATATTTATATTTATTTTTATTTTTCCCTTCTCTAATTGGTAATGAGTTGAAATATATCAATAAACTATTATTGGGTTGTGTCAAATTCAATTTAATTTTGTTAATAAATAGGTTAAATAGTTCGTTTCGTGTTGGATTGTGTCAAATTTAATTTAATATATTATAATAAATAGGTAAATGGGTTACATTATTCGACACGGATAACCTATTTAATAAATGAATTATGTTAGAGTTGAGCATATTTGACACATATATTAACCAGATCTTTTTCAACACGATCCATTTTAACCCAATACAATCTCAATTCGACAAAAACACGACCCATATATACGAATTGCCGCCCTACCTACAACCTACAATAAGGCAAGAATGGTAAAATACAATTAAATTACTGCCACCCTACTTTTGAGGTCACAATGGATGAGTAATAAAATTTTGTGATGTCAGAAGAATATTAAATATATGTAACCCGGAACACTGGTTGAATGAAACTTTCTCAGAAGAATTAACTATCCATGTATTAGGTACCAGCGTTCAATGTCACTGTCTAATTAATTGTTTCTAACGAATATCATATTCATATCCATCTCTTCTATTTTCATTCATACATCCGCCATCCTGCTATGCCGCTTGACCCAAGAACTTAAGCTATATACCCATTCATTTTTTCATCATTATCCGATGTGGAACAAGCGGACACCCTCTAATATTCTCTCCTATCCGAATCCGCGCAATGCCCTCGTTATGGTCGGACCATCCTGCGTGCCCGACTATGACCCAGATTCTGGCTTGGGTGTTGCCAACCCGGCGGATGCTTGGCGTGACACCAGATTAAGGATTATGTCTGACTATGATATCAACTGTAACAAGTGGATGTTTCGCGGTTCGACTCAAAAATTTTAAACTATATACTCATTCATTTTGACAATTTCAAATTTCGGCGACCTCAAGAAGATGACCACTCTTCAGGAACTGTTGAATATTCAATCCTCTTTGTTCTTCCACTCCTCCATTTAAAATCTGCAATTCTTGTTTCCAAGGCTCCCATACATCATCTCTTTTCTCCTCACATATGAATTATAGCTTCTGAACTCTGAAACCTGGTAATTTTTTACAACCATCTGTAGTAATCTCTAGATATGTATTTTACAGTACCCTATAGTCCACCACTTGAGACACATACAACGGATTGAAATCTTTGTAATGGGTGACCTATCATCGACTAATCTCCTATACAATCCTGTCATTTCATTATAGCTAAACGCAACCGGTCTTTGAATCCCTGGAGATATAAATCAAGTGATATCGAAAAAGGTATATTGAAAAAAAAAAAGACGGTATACATAAATAGGCTATGGATCAGCCTCTATGCCGAATTTAATTTCTAGCAGAGGATCATTAACTCCAGATTTAAACCCCAAAAGGGTTGGTGGCAAGTGTTGGGTTATGGCTCATCATTCAATAAGGGAGTTACAGCAGGCCCTGAGTTCAAGAGGTGGGCTGGTTAGACCCGAGGTACGGTGAATTAGGTGTATACATACATCATTGTAATCTTAATTCGATGATATAGTGAAATACAGAGACCTGTTTGTAGCATCAAGTCTAAGGTTCGACTCCTATTAAATGCAAACAAGTTTAGGGGATGTGTGAATATCAACTACTAAAGAGAAACTCCAGGTATTCTCTCCTCGTTCCTTCAAAGTCCAATTGGACTTTTATCCAACACCGACTTGGGACTTGGACAACGGAGCTAACAGTGTGTGTATATATATATATATTTCGCTTTCTTCTTTTCCCCCAAATAAATTTTTAGTTTCTGGGTGGCAGATCTAACTGCCTGCGTCTTCCCTAATTGCATAGCACAATTTTCAACAAATATGGCCAGAATAGGAGACTTCTATAAAAGGTGATGTCTACAACTTATCAGTACCAGTATTTGGTGTGGACTGCTACAACATGTTTGATGCTTAAAGGATGTGGTAATTCAAACACACAACCACATATTGACTTGTGTTTACACATTCTAAACACATCCAAGAATGGCACATTGACAATACAAAATAATTAAGACACAACTCAAAATGACCGGTGTTATCTTGTTTGAAAATAATTGGCATGATCACCACAAACTACAACTTACAGTGACACTATTCCATATATGAGAGACATTTAAAATGACAATTTCAATAATAAAAAAGAATAACAGTAACGAGAAAGTAAGAATGTAATGTCTAAAGGAATTGGAAATCCTGTATTTTACAAATCCATATGACTGAGATCTATATAGAGATTTAGATCTATGGATCCATTCATCTTGATCAACCGGCTAATTATTGATCTCCACGGAGAAGATGGGCGACTACCTCTTAGCACCTGCAGCGTTTTTGCTAGACGATCCTTGTAAATAATTTTTTTATACCAGCGTAGATTCAGGTTTTAAATTATGCAATTCTTATGTTTCGTACAATGGAAAACATAGCTCGTTTTTAATCCGAACGGGTTGACCCATATGGAAAAGTTGTGGGACTTGGTGCCTCATGAATCATATCTCATGTTTGATTCCTACGGTGCAAACAATTTGATGTTTATGTTTACAACTAAATTCCCTAATCTACCTACCTCCAAGTTTCGAACAGAAGGCCGATTATTTGCCATACAGAATTCAACCCTCCTCATGTCTCTTGCACAATCTTCTATCCAGAAAATAGATTTAGTGTAGGGAACTGATGGGGCTATTCACATAAACCAAATCTCTTGCCAAATATTTGCAACTTGATGGAGCTACTCGTAGCTAGCTATGAAGGCTCTTCAACGAAGATTTGTATCAGAACCGTTCTGGAATTCAAATTCAGAATTAAAATCCAAACCTGATAAATAAACTTGGAGTTTGTTACTATCTCAGGAGTCAGGTAGAACCTGCTGCATTTCTTACCTGATCCTATATAGTTCATGCATCTATATTTTAAAGGCTGCAGATTTCCGCCAGCTATATCAAAACTAGAGGTGGCAGATTTTATCCAAACCCACCAACTCGCCCTCAATTTTTGGGTTATTGAGTGAGTGGTTTGAGATGCGGGTCACTAATGGGTTTGGTTAATTGACACCCATGCAAAGACGGGTCACTAGCGGGTTGGGTGAGGGTACCCGTCTTTACCCGTTAAAGCCACTTAATCCTTCCGTCTCTCTCTGTTCCCAGCCGTTTCCAGCTGTCCAAGTGAGGAAATCTCTTCCTCATCTGCTCTATATACTTTGCCGTCAGTGCGGCTGTGAGTATCTCAGGTCTCACAGGTCAAACTGCTGCATTTCTAACCTGATCCTATATAGTTCATGCATCTATATTTTAAAGGATGCAGATTTCCGCCAGCTATATCAAAACACAGTCTCCTAATAAAAAAACCAAAGCTTTGTTTTACCCCTGATGCAAGGTAATATTACCAAGCAAATGAACATTTGTACATGGTAGGGGGTGCCCTTCCAGTGAGGAGTAGAAGGTAATACACTCATTTCTCTAATTTAATGGCTGATCGATCCCAGCCGACTACCTCTTCCGAGCATAAGCTGTCAAATAGTTGTTCCAATACTATTGGTTATTCGATCCAAAGAATCTGTAATTTCTGTCCCTAAACAATATTGGCTACCAATGCTTCTACCAAAATAAATAAAAATAACAAAGAAAGAGGGAAAAGAAAACAAAACAAAAAAATAACAAAGATAATTAACGAAAATCAAGAATAGCTTCTCCGCCTGACCCATGTTGTCTATCTAATGCTTCTGTAAAAGTGACACAAAAACAGAAACAATAGCTTCTCGGCCTGACCCATGTTGTCTATCTAATGCTTCTGTAAAAATGTCTTGTCAAAGACATTCATTTGACACAAAAACAGAAACAAAAACAAAATGTGTCCAACATGGTTCGCACTCGTCCGATACCGCAAACCATAGTGTCCATTAAAGAAGTTGGCAGGATTGGTACATCCCTTAAGGAAGTTTGCAGGATTGGTACATCCATCTCAGTGATTGTTCCACATAGAACCCTTCGATATATGAACTGAAAACCATTTACTGCATCCATACCAACTTGATACATTGGAATTAATTTAATACACTCAAAATCATCATCATCCTATACCATATAAATGGTGTACGCTACACAAATCATCTTTTCCCATTCTTTGCATTTACAATCCAACTCGCCCTAAATACGTACTTTTTTATAAAATCATCTCTAATAGCTTCATTTCATGATACTTAGTCGTCCTCTTCGTCTCTTACCTTTCTATGAACTAATCTACCTCTTTCTTACCAATACACTTACAGTTCTTTGTTGTAGCTGTAAATAGCATCTCAGTTTACTTTCTCTTAACCGTCACTCAAACTACTCCATCTCCTCCAGTCACTCCGATTATCCATCTCAACAAAAAGATAAGACAGTTGCTGCATCAGGGAAGGAGAGTATATCAGATAAAGTGTCCTGTACCAGGGGGATTATTGAGAGTAGATCTCTTTATCCCCGCATAAAAAAACTCGAACTGTCTCACAGACAATTTCATCTTCCTTGTGCTAAGTGCAAGATCAACGAGTTTGTTTAGCAGAAGCTTCAGAATTTGAGCGAAGAATTGAGATGTCAAAAATAAAGCTTGAATGGGACCTTAAAGCTCTAAGATGTCCTGAGTTGTCATCTCTACCATTCTTATGCAAAATGGATTTTCAGATAACGCCAAATAAAGTTAGATGATCAACTAAATGGTTGTAAAGATTTAGCACCTAGTAAACCACTATGATCCAATATATTGCCAACTATTCCGCGATCTGTTCAGAGTTTTGAAACAAATAATTGCATTTGCCCTACATAGAGAACTCCTTTTTCCATTCATCTATAAAGATCACAGAAGTTCAAAATTTTCCTAGGCACTGTTGCAACCGCAATCAATGCTTTAAGATGGAACATGTTAAACTAGACGCAAAATTGTTTACAGTAGCAACCACCAATATACAAACAATTCCCACCTAACTTCTACAACAGCTCCGCTACATTGACCTGTACCACAAAAATAACAATAGAAAGTTTCCTACTGGAACAAGACTTCCAAATTTCACAGCTTAAAGCCGAATCTTCTGATGAAACCAACTAAAACAACATATTTTTAAATATCTTCATCAGAAAGCTCTGTTCGCAGTTATCTCTTTTCTTGACTTCCTCCAAGACTCGATGTATTTTCTCAAATATTCTATTCTCATTCTTACTTTTTGTGCAGCTATGTATCGAAAAAAATTTCATTCTAGTTCAAGCCCAGTAATTCAGATAGTAGGCTTGGTTGAGTTGACCCATAGTTTGAATTTATTCAGAAATTTATTTTCTAGAATTATTTAACTGTCCGGCACTACAAGAAACACACTTATTGCTGTAGCAGTTATGGAATCATTGGGGGTAAATATAATGTCTTCCCTAAAGAAAGATCATTACGATTCTAGATATGGAGACAGAAAATAAATTTCACGGAAAATTGTACTGGAACAACCAGAAGTAATATGGCAAATGCCAAGAAAGGTAAAATACCACACAAAAATAAAAAAATGGCACTTCTACTAAAGGAACTATTCGTTGAATTACCACAATTCCTACCTTAATGTGATTGAGAACATGCATAAAAAAGGGGACCAGTATCAACTTACCAGTAGGTACAACTGAAGCAACATTAGAAAGGACAAGTATGACAAAGGCAAGCAGTGCATGCAGCTAAACATGACTGATCCATGAATGAGTCCCCATGAGGCTCCAGATAGTGCTAGGAGTCCCCATTCTGTTAAAAGCTATTGCCAGTGATGAGCATTCCTGAAAAAACTATCAAGGGAGAGCATGAAACCTGATTTAAGAAGAGGGAACAAAATGGGAGCATCAGTCACTTTAAAGCTAAAATATGCAATGCAATTCAACACCACGATGAATCATTATACACATGATACCTTTTCTCCAGATCATTCATGATTTCCACATACCATTAATTCGGACTTGCAAAACTCAATGAAGGAAGATTCTCCTCGGTGGTTGAGAAAAATAATATCCACCACTCACCTATTTCAAAACATTCGAGTTGCAGAGGATCCAATACCGACACTTGCTGCCACAGCTAATAGCAAAAGATGATTTAGAATTTGTATATGGTGTCCAAAAGGCCAGACTGAAATCAGTATAGTTGATAAATTACTTTTTGACACAGACCACATAACCAATTAACCAGCTCCACAGAAGCTAAACTAGAATTTCTGTCATATGAATGGAATTTTCTCCCCCTGCTACTTAAAACGATAGAGTTGACACCCCATCATCTTTATAATAATCAAGATCAGCTGAGTTTATCTAGTTATCTTTTCTCGTCCAAACAGAAATCACAAGTAACCTTCGCTCATCTGTTGTTCCCCATTCAAGCTCTTCAAAAGTGGATATCTGGTTTGCTTCTTCCAGAACCGATGCTAGCACATGTAATCCATATTGTCTAGGGGTTAACTCATATTCGAGAGGATTTCTCATCAATCATGGTTAACAGAAGGTTAAAGAAGTGTGCAAGACAACACGATCATATCGCTGGCACAATTACTAATTTCAAGGCTAGGGAGCTTGGACAGGAACTGACCTGTATATGACACTTTTGTCACTATTCACTTGTTAACCACCTTATGATGCAGGCAATTGCTAATAAAGAGGGGATGTTATCAATAAGATACTAACCATGAGAGATGACACTAGCGTTTCCCTTCTTGATAATGTACCATTATCATAGTCAAGTCTCCTTGTGAGTAAGGAAAAGGAATGCTGACAAAAACCGGCGACCTTCTATCTACTCATTTACTCTAACATATCTGCAATTTGTATGTGACACATAAACCATCAAGATCGAAATCTTGTACCCTAACACACCGGACCCTTGACAGATTTCACTCTCACAACCAATGAAAAAGACACTCTAATCATCAAACAATTCAGATTCAAAATGACAATAATCTTTCCAGTGCAATTTAATAAGAATTTTACAATTTTTACGTACTTAATGTTCAGACAAACAGAGTGTTGCTTCTCACAAAAATATCATGCAGGCAATGCTTTCGTTTTCTTATCATCTTACATCTCCTTCAATACCAACTATTCGCGAGTGACGTGTGATTGTAAAAGATGGTACAATAAATATGATTACTTCCATGCACAATACTCTCCCAGTCATATGTGTTCCTAAAAGCAACTAATTGCATATTGATACCAAATGTTGAATGTCAGTCACGAAAATCGGCACTGCCAAATCTGAAAAGCACAAAGTGTGAAGAACTTCTCCTATCTCATTAAAAAACAGAGGCAAATTATAATCTCTGGACATATTGCCATGAAACAAAATAAAGCCAAAGTTGTTCTAGTATAAGGAGTGTCACTTGTGGACATTGAGAACTCTAAAAGAACAAGCAAACAGCTTAAAGAGGACAGGGTTGTATTAGGATTAATGTGAATACAAACAACAGAAAATGAACTGAATACCCAACTGTGTATGAACTTCTCATGAAAATAAAAAAACTCTAAAAGAACAATCAAACAGCTAAAAGAGGACATGGTTGTATTGGGATTAATGTGAATACAAACAAAAGAAAATGAACTGAATACCCAATGGCCAATAAACTGTGTATAACATCTCATGAAAACAAAACCCCCCAATTTGTTTTCCAAATAATTTAACAACACAAGCCCACATTTGAATGGGAGGTCTAACTACAGAAGTTAAGTCATTATCAACACAATGAAAGAAAAGCAGGAAGTGTTTCCTTTGTGAAATCCAAGAAGCATTCTGAATGCCAAAATAATTACACAAAATAGATGCCATGTGAAAACAGATTACATTGAAATACATGTATCTCCTCTCAACGAACGATGTGTAAATCTCTTGTGATTTACTAAATATCTATAATAAATGGAGGATCGACATGATACAAAGTCATTCCGAAACGAATCAAAGAAATAGCTAAAAATTTACAAAGTTGAGGAATAGCTAACTTACACATCAAAACAAGATAATCAGTATTCTACCTATAGAGATCCCAATCTCGACTTTCGAGATCAAAATCACTTAACAGAACTCTGCCAAACCTCAACAAATTGCTGATCCTTCCTTGTCATGAACATTTTGTTCCCTCCAAAAGCCATGTGGGTAATCCTACTTCCTCCAATATCCTTAACTCTCCCCATCAAGTTCTTCCTAAAGACCCTGTCCTCCAACCCGTCTTCACTACTCCTCGAAGAACCTACTGAAACCTCTGACCACAGCTCCAAATCACCTCCCTTACTGCAAAACACTTGATTTTCATGACTTTCAATCCTGCGACCTAACCCTTCTTTCTTCCCATTGATCACCTTTGTTCTATCCCCGACACACACCCACGGATTCTCAGCACCGGCAGTCCTCATATCCGAGTAGAACACCTCCCCGGAATTCACACCAACCTTAAACATTGCAGAAAGAGTATCCGAAACAGTGACATCAGAAAAGCAATCAACTTTCTCCTTCAGCTCCCAAACCACATTCCCAGACCTCAAGTCCCAAAACCTAATGTTCCCCGAAACTCCATAAGGTCCACTGTGAGACCCAGCAGCCATTAACAACTTGAGACCCGAAAGCCACTTCAATTTCGTGGCCGGAATAGCTGAGTCAAGGTCAGCCCCGAAAATCTCATTGTGACCAATCTCAGCAACCGGCTTAAACCCACCCTGCAGATCGAAAACCATGATCGAATTCGAATTCCTCCTACCGGATTCGAAACTAGTGAACAAATAATCAGGAGATGACCCAATTGCCTGCACTGTTGAACTAGACCTAGTCACATTCTCCCAATTCAATGTCTCCCTCACAAAACCCTTATCAAGGTCAATAATCTGCAACCCAGAAAAGTCCGTGGCTCCGGCGGCCGCCACATTCGGCGAAATAGCCAACAACGAATCAATGGCTGTAAATTGAGTCAAGATTGTGGATTTTCTTCTCAGAGCCCAATCAAAAGAGGTGATCTTGCTTCCATGAGCAACATGGACATACCCATATGGGGTTGTGGAGATTGCAGAGGGCGAGTCACGGCCATTCAAGGGCAAATTCAACGACTTCTCGAGATTGAAAGCTTCGAATTGATTTGGGTTGGATTGAGAACCTAAGAGGAGGCTCTCAATACCATAGAATTGGGCTTCGAAGATTAGGTCTTGAAGATCGAACGATTTGGCTTTGGATGGAAGATGACCGGTTCGGAGGAGAGAGAGAATGATGGAGAACAATTCAGGGTCTCTATCAAGGAAGGGGATGCCATGTTGATCAGAGACGGTGGAGAAGAGGGATTTGGGGCCAGCTAGGGTTAGGGTTTGCTTGGTGGTTTGGAAGAGCTGACCACCAACATCAAGGGTCACAATATTGGAGCTTGGGTCTGGTTTGTTTAGCAGCAACCCATTTAAAGAATGCATTGTTTCTGCAAAAGGTGGCATTTTTTAAGCCCTAATTTTTGGGGCTATTGCAAATATATCAAGAAAGATATGAATTTGATTTGAAAAACCTAGAAATGGGTAATACCCAAAAAGCCCCCAAAGCAGTTGATGTTTGTGGTGGTGGTGGTGGTGGTGGTGGTTGATTTGAAAACCCTAGAAATGGGTAAATACCCAACAAGCCCCAAAGCCCCAAAGGAATTGATGTGGGTGGTGGTGGTGTCTGATTTGAAAAACCTAGAAATGGGTAATACCCAAAAATCCCCAAAGGAGTTAATGTGGGTATTGAAAACCCTAGAAATGGGTAGTACCCAAAAAGGCCAAAAGGAGTTGATTTTGGTAGTGGTGGTGGAGGAAGAGGGATATGGAGAAAAAGAGAGGTGGGGTGGGTGGTTTTGAAGGGGTGTGAAAATGGAGGATCTAGAAGGTCAAAGTAGGGTTTGTGGTCAAGAAAGGCCAAATGGGAAGGTTCCTAACTTGGTCATAAAACTAGATGTTAAAATTGTTTTAGCAGTCCAAGCTTGACCATGTTTTTGTTGTTAAGAGGACAATGAGGATATTCTTTTTATTTGGACGGCTTTGGTTTCATTTTGGTCAAAGAGTGATGAACATATGTTTTTAAATTTTATTTTATTTTTCAAATTTTGTATTAATTCCTCTAATTTTTTTTTATTGTACTTCTTTATTTGCTCTTCTTTTATTTCATTCCTTGTTTTTTTTTTTTACTAATTTCTCATTGCAATTATTGGGTGAGGACCAATTTTGAGAAGCATTGAAGGGTAATAATGGGATTCTGAGGTGTTATAATAGTCATCAACATGGCACATGAAGTTCTTCTAGAAACACTTTTTTATATTTCTTCCGTTTCAAAATAAGTGTTCACTTTTCCTCTTTTCCTTGTCCCAAAATAAGTATTCATTTTTTAAAAGTCAAAACATTTTATTTGATCACTAACCAATTTAACATTCAACTATTAAAGTTATAAAACATATACACTATAACTCATCATATCACTATGGTGAGATCATGGATAAAGTTGGTATTTCATTCACTAACACTACAACAAAAATCATCCTCTTAAAAAATTAGATTCTCCAAAATGAACCTATAATTTGGGACGGAAGGAGTATGATATAGTAGATCCCTATGTTATACCCTCTCATTCTCAATTTAAGTGTTTATATTCACTATTTAATTCATTTCAAAATAAGTGTTCCAATTAAAAAATTAATGCATTTTTTTTATTTATTAATTTGCCAATTTACTCTTCAAGTCATAAAATATCTAAAATACAAACATCACATCACATCACATCATTTAGTGAAACAAATGATAAAATTAAGTTTTCATTCACTATCACACCAATAAAAATTATCACTTTAAAAAATTGAATTCTCTAAAATAAACTTATAATTTATAAGAGAGAGAGAGAGTAATAGTCATCAACACCCCCCACATGAAATTCTTCTAGAAAGCATTTTCGAATGAATGGTATAGTAGATTTATACCATCCAAAATAAAGTAGGAGTAGTCGCACAAAAAGTAAATTATACACAAACAAAAAATATACACATGCCATGAAAGAAAAAGAGAAACTAATAAATCTATATTGTTAATGCAAAAAATTTAAATCATTACCGCAGCAATGATTTATTGATATTGTATCACAAATTTAATATATTTTGATGATGTTTCATGTGTGTCTTGTACTGATTAACAGTGCACTTGATGATTAGATTATGAATACTTACAAAGTTAAAAGTAGACAAATTAGAAGTAACCGCTAACTAGTTCAATATTTAAAAGCTTTGTGTTTGGTCTTCCTTCAAAATTAGATTGACTTTTTACTTTTTGCTCAATAAGAAGGTGTTCAATTAGTCTCTTGAATGGCTGTTGTCACTTTAGAATATGCTCGTGTGGCTAAAGCAAATTGTCCATTTGTCCCTTTTGAAATTGTTTTCCACTTGATTTATATCTCAAAAGTAGCTTTCAAAAACTGTTTTTAAAAGATAATAAAAGCCAATTTTCTCAAAACAGATTACTTTATAATTGAGCTTTCAAATAATTAAAGCAAATCAAACTTTTGTACTAAATTTAAAATTTTGAATCATGAAAAAAAAAAAAATTTGTTTCCAAAGTTACAAACACCCACGTGTCCCGTAGATTTTTTTGGTGAAAGCTCTTAACATCCCAATTGTCAAATATATATATATATATATATATAAAGCAAATTCATATCTCTAATATTTACTCACCTAGAAATCGTATGTAAGTTGATATCTTTGTCACCATCAATTACATGTTTTGATATCGAATTTAGGCATGAGGTTTGACAATCACATTGACCATGAAGCAATTGCCACCACAATAACTTGGTAAGAAAAACAAAATAGAGTTCTACGACTACGTCTTGCAAACAATACAAAATGAGGAAAGAGCTACTACTAGTCAAAGATGGCTAGGCTCCGAGCCTCCATCCATTTCTTGAGTCATGCATGATTTCATCAGCCTCCCAACTCCCACCATAAAATAAAAAAGTCAACCATTGGGAAAATATTTTATACTCCCTCTTGTTCGTATTTTATTTTTTCAATTTTGTAAAGATATAATATAGTTTTAATTTTTAATGAAGTCCATTATTTTTTAAAATTAATGAAGAGGGATAAGTTAGGAAAATATAAAATTATATTGTATTGAGATTCGAAACTTGACATTTATTTCGAGACGGATAAAGTTATGAAAGTATACACTTATTTTGAGACGGATGAAATATAACCATTGAGAATACCAAACAGGAATTTCCAAAATAATTGAAGAAATTGTTGGAATATACAAAATAAGGATTTGATTAATTTGTTAGCATAATTAGTGGGATATGATTCATCATTCCTTAGTTGAGATTACCTAATTTATTATTATTACCTAGAAGTTTACTTCTTCTCCACATTTTTTCTCCGATAAATAGGTAGTAATTCTATTGTAACAAATACGATTCATAACATTATTATTATACTTTCAATAATGCAGATTTATTATTGATATTCTTCTTCTTTTATTTTATACTTCGTTATCCTCTCTTTATGATTTTTATAGAGGAATAACAAGTAGCTGACAAAGATAGACTTTAAGAATAACAATAATACAAGAGCTCACAATTCAGAATAACAACAGCTTGCTTTCCCAACATCACAAGCATCGGGAAGTCCATATTATCATAATAAGAGTGTTAAATGTCAACCTAAAGCTGGAGAAAAACTTCAAAGCTGTTTACTATAATAATCTAGAAGTAACTTTCATAAACTCCGAAAAAAGACCGTTAATCACACAACATTTTCATCATCAACATCACTGTTACCCCTGTTCTATGAATCATACATATAGACTTATTACACGACGAAGGACTTGATATATAGGAGTGCTGCTACTTGTTAGTTTCTAACTCTCTATGCTTTAGCCTAAAGTAGAGAAAAGTATCGAATGCTTTGGCGCCTAAACTGTCGATATTACACATTCCCAGCTCTCCTTTTCTTTGTCCAAGTCAGAAAGCGCTCCAAAAAAGTCGTCATATATTCGTCAGTCCTGCAACGCAAATCTTGAAAAGTAGAGGCCAATAGACATCTACAATTGTCAAGATACTCTATGCCGCACCCTGAAGCCAACCCACAAATTTCTTACATGCTCCATCGAAGCTAAGCTGATTCGTATTATTTAGCTGACACCAGGCTGCAACATCGGGAAGAAGGTCCAATCCTTGGTTGGAACGGTCTCCTCCCCACGAACCTTCCCATTGGCCCACCAGTTGGGGCCAATATTAGGTTCATCAGAATTTCCTCCATCTGTATTGTCAAAGTTGAATTCCTTGACAGTCCCGAGAGTTATTGACTGATGCTTGTTATGCTTCTGTCCTTCCTCTCCATCCGCAGAAGCTCTCTCTGGTGTATTGTCTGATGTTTCACCAGCTAGACGATTATGACCATTATGCGTCTCACTTGGACTTTCATCTCTTTCAGCAGCAAGAGCGGCATTGTCTAGAGATGCCGATACAGCCCTAGACAAATCTACTGGCTTATTTTCCACACATCTGACAGCTGCTTCTGCAGTTACCTCGAAAGAAACTCTATGGTCAACAACAGTTTTATCATTCCGCCATCCGGTGAATGAATATGCGAGTGAAGTGGCATCAGAATTTTGAAGAAAACAATCACGAGATCGAGGCCCCACAGCGTCTGGGGTCAAAGAACCAGATCCCTGTCGTGAATTCCATTCATGGGGGGACAGCTTGTCAAGATTCAAGAGCTTGGGAGGGTTCCCGGTACGGAACTCAAGATAGTTGGTGCCACCAGGCTGAAACTCGCGATCAGGAAAAGGCGAAGAGGTGCCAGAATTGGAGATGCCTGAGCATGGTGATATCAAATGGCTGACTGGGCTTCCAGGGTAAAGTTGATAAGATTGGAATTCATAGTTGTAGAGAGGGAATCTGTGACCGGCTTCACCATTTTGGTGGTTGGGGTCGAGAAGCCGTGCAAATGGCACCTCAGGTGAGGAAGGTGTAGTGAATTGAAGAGACTCGGGAGGAGGAGTAAAGGGAGCAGTTGATGGTTCTGTGGTGATGGTCGAGAAGACCGGGGGTGAGACTAACTGGGTCTCGTGCGCATAAGGGCCAATAGCAAAAATATTGGCCGGCCCACCTGGGGAGTACATATTGGCAGATATAGAGTTGAGGGACAGTAAGCCAGTTGGTGACTGGGTAGCAGAAGGAGGTTCTGATTGAAAGAAAGACGCAGGAGAGGAAGGTGGCGCAACAAAGGGAAATATAATGAGAGATGCATGAGTAGGATTTTCAGCAGGAGAAACCTCTGCTCCTCGGGCTGTTGTTTCGGGGACAAGGACAGCGTGCCCAATTCGCTTTGTGTTTTTATGAGATCCGAAACACCAATATATTTTCCACCAGCTTCCCCATCTTCTCTTCTGAATGGGAACAATGATTATATCAATCACATGTCATTTACAATAAGAACTTTGGTATCAGAGATTAATACAGAAGTATGAGCAATACAAAGTCAAACTTCAGACGTTAAGACGTTGCAACCGTGACTGAAGCAATAATATAAAGATTCTCACTAGTACAATAAAAATGAGATTGGAGTAACAAAACGATTCTAATTCTGGCATCATCATATGCACTAAAAGGGCAACCCGTGCTTGAGGATACTTCCAATTTTTAATACCATAGAAACCATGACAATAGTCACAAATGAAATAAGACAGACATGGTTGAGGAATCCAACCAGGTGGTTGTTTGACACTGCTAAACTAATTATGATTTCAACTTCGAAAAATCATTACAGAAAGTTCGTGTTTTGTGAAATTAAAAGAGCATATGAAGATTTTTACGGTATAAATGGTATCTACAGTTTGATATTTTGTAAGGCGAAAAAGAATATGAATAAATAGTTTGATAGCAGATCAGTTGTGAAAGGAAAAAGAAAATGTACTTGACAAAATGGACAATTAATAATAATCAACTCTTATTTGGTACTACTATAATTTGACTCACTAGCAACGTCACTGAGGACAAGTGTACATCATTCTTTTATGGTTTCGTTTTGACACTTATGCTAAAGATTACTTTCAGGGTGTTATAACTTGGCTTGACTCGCACATCTCATTTGCACCATCTGCTATTTTGAGAATGACAAATTGGTTTACTGCACAGTTATCATGTTTCAAGTCCAAATGGAGAAAAGTTCTCTCTGGTTAAACGCACCGAATGAAAATATTAGAATATTAATCTACATCACTGCAACAAAAGCAAACTGAAAGTACAAAACAGAAACAACGGTTGATTACTCCACTAAAGAATCAAGCTAATGTAGTACCACAAACATTATGAAACCAAAATCTGCAGGTGGTATATGGGAAATTAGTTGTTGGGCACAACATAGTTCCAACCTTCAGTCATCAAGGCTAACAATGTTATTTTGACAGCAAAAATACAGTACCCCTTTTTGTAAGAGCAAAGCTTTACTTAACAAAATAATCAATGAGTAAGCTTTGAACACCCCTTCATAAAAGAAATCAATACGATACCTCTGCAACTTAAACATCGAATAAAATGTCTTCATGTTAAAACACATCAGGACATCTGGTTATTCGGAAATCATTATTCAGCTCAGCAAATATATTGAAAACATAAAACCCACACCACCTGCCCCCAATTTAAATGAAGCTAATGCTTTTAAATATTATGGAATCAGATATTCTTGCTCTGGCTGGCCTCATATTCTAACTTTTTACTTTCCTAATTTGCGCATATTGTTCACTAGCTATACAAGCACTGTTCAACAAGGAGGAGAAGCCCAAAAGTTTCGTAGACTCACCAACTCAACACTACCCCCAAAGCTTGTAACAAGGACGGGACGGGGGTGGAGTGGGAAGAGAAGATTTAACACACTTGGAAATGTATCATATATACATATATATATATGTGTGTGTGTGTGCGTGTGTGTGTGTGCGTGTCATTAGCTCTGATATTCTATGTGTGGGAAACTATTAATGTTGATAAAAGTAGCAGAATCCCAGTAGCCATGCTTTAACAAGTACAGCTTTGTCTCAAGTACACAGCATCTGTAAGAAATGAATCTACTGATACCAGTTCAGGATACATATCACATATCTCAGTGGAAAGTCTTTCCTGGCAAGCCTGTTAGACCCCTTGATGGTAACGTATTGCAGTAACCATGCGCTCCACTCAAGGTATCAAGGGGAGAATCTGTACCTCTCTTGGTTAACTGTTCCCCAGCGAGTGACCTCTCATCGGTTATTTTAGAAGATATCGAATCAATTAAAAAAAAAAAAGTGTTTATTGCAGGATGTATAAATATAACACATATTTATAAACCGATACATATACGTATCAGTATTATAAATAAAGATAGATCAAATTTCCAAGTTTTTACAAATATCCTTGAAACTTGTCCTTTTTTAGTAAAATCAGTTATTCTGCAATCCTGTAATTAAATTTATATTACAATTCTGTACCCTATTCACAAATAACTACTCAGTCAATTCAAAAGACCTACTCAAAGACTTAAAAGCCTGGAGAGCAAAAGAATTCCCAAAAATTTCCCAGTTCTCCAAAATGAATAAGCATTTTTACCTAAAGAGATACCTTGCCATTATAAACTTTCGAACAACAACATATTACATAATCTAGGTTTCTTGTTTAAAATCAGTTAAATGCAGGGACGAGCGAGAATTAATTTGGTCGATGTCTCTACCAAGCCAGAAAAGAACATAGGAAGAACAAAACCAAAGCTAACGAACAATAACTTCATTACAAGGAGTTGACAGTAAAACTCTTGGCGCTTCATCACATTGAAGGTCATATCTTTCCCACATCAAACATACTGGCGACAGATGAGACTCGAAAAACACCCATTCCTCTCTATAACTCACCAGACCATAGTTAACCACTGAAAAAATTGTGAAGGAGATGAAGTGATAATGTAAAAGTAAAGTGAACCGCAACACGAATTGAAGTAAGCAATCGATGTCACAATTCACAATCACATTTACTTGTAGCAGAAATTGAACTCACGAATATATGTATGGCTATATTAAGAGCATTCAAAGAGAACCTCAGAACTTTGTTCCATCATCAACAGAACAGCATTAAATTACTGCAGAGCTCACTTTTGATATAGACGTAAATATAACCTAAGCTAACAAAAGCAATATTTTGCAATTATTCTGGAAAACACAAAATATATACACACACACATATATATAAATTGCAACTTCAACTCCCCACAGAAAAATCAAGTCAACTTTCAGAGAATCCATAACATCAGCTTCAGAACAACATCACATAACCAATCGCTAATTAACACTATTACAATCACTAGCATTATATATATATATATATATATATATATATATATATATATGTTAGAGCATATAATAACAAAAGTAACAATTAACAAGCAATTGTACAACAAAATCCAAAACATCTTGAATCGTAAAAGCAGCTATTCAAAATCACAATATTTTGAAAGCAAATTAATCAATTAATACAACCAAATCAACAAAAATATGAATTTTTTGACAAAAAAAAAAAAAATGAATGAATCAAATGAAATGACTCACATGAACCGAAGAAGCTTGAGGAACACGATTCTCAGCTGAGGCGATCGCACTCGCCGCCGCGTTAATAATCTCCGAAGCGTTGTTCACTCCTCTCATCTTTCTATTTCCACTAATTACCCTAACTTTCAACACCAATTCGGTTGTTTCATCACCTAATTCACCGATCAAATTTTCTCGAGAAAATCAAATACGAGATCAAATTTTCCTTTCGAATCCAAATAATGATTCCGAGAAACCAAACAGGATTCGAGAAGAGAGTGAAATTTGCTAATAGATACACAAAATCAAAGCAAATCTATCTCACTTTCTCTATTTGTGTATGTATGATGCAAGTATGGGTTTTGAGGTCAAACAGAGCAATCGCTTGACTTGGGTAATAATATATAGATATAGATATAGATATAAATATTTATTTTAGAGGCTTATACTAAGATACTACAAAATGACTTGAATAGCCTTTGTGCAGAAATTGAATGGAATTTATCCTTGGTTGATGGCTACACCTGAAACTCACTTCCACATTCAATATACATTACCCAATTCCTTCCTTAAAGCTCGCACCAAACACACCAAACTCCCATTCCTTTTCTCATCAAAGTTGAACAACACTCGTGCATATATATGTATATATATATATATCTGTAATTTATAAGTTGGTTATTGCTTTGTTACAAACAAAATATTATGTGAGTGTAGGTTGCCAAAAAAGTCCAGAGATGACCAATTAATATGAATTGCATAAATTATTGATATAAAAGTATTTATGGCTTTAAGCAGTTTATAGAAATTTAAATTTACTGGATGAAAGGAAATTTTGGATGATCCAAATAGACGACAGTTATCGAGAACAGTTACTTCTTAAAGATGAACAATATTTAAGTGACTCAAAACTATAAAATTATTATCTTTATTATTTTAATTTTAAATAAAATTTGATAAATTAATTTATTAATATTAAATCATCATATCAATGCTCATATTCTTATCTTGAAAAGAAATGATGCACTAAAATCTGTATCATTTCACTCATTGTTATAATTGATAAAAAAAAATGAAGATACTCAATTAGTGTTATGTATGTGCCGTTTAAAAGGGATTAACAAGAATATAGGTTTCATTTGTTATATGTATGTAATTAATTGTTGAAGTTCATACTTGGTGTGTGTAAAATTCTATTGCTGCTGAGGGTAGTTTGGTCCTTACAATGGGAACAAAACTATTAAATCGCGCTGATTTTTATAATTTTAAAATATTTAGTGATTGTTTATTCGTGATTATATTATTGTTTTAGCTTCAACTTTTTGTTTTAGTCAATGTGTGCACGTGTGCCCTCCACTTCTATCAATGGCTTTCGTGCGCACCCCCTGCGTATGATTGGGCCCACCCCTCATAATTCCTCCCTTTTACCCGCCACCCAAACTAACTTGCACGGTTGGTTCATCTCCCAACTCTACCCAGGGAAACTCCATTAAACAACTTGTGAAAGGGATGCATGATAACCCCCATCTCCCTCTACATATATGTATATATATATATATAAACATATATGAGAAAATGATGCTAAACACCTCTATGATTTAAAAAGTATGCGAAAAACTCCCTCATGATTTCTAAACGCCCCTATATTTTACAAAGAGTGCAAATAACCCCTCCAAACCCTTTTCCGATGACTGAGATGAGAATTTTTTGCACATTTCTGAAATCATAAGGATGTTTTGCGCTCGTCATGTGAATGGATTCTGACAAAAAAAGTGAATGAAACAGTGTTAAAGGGGTCAAAGTGCATATTTTTGGAATAGTAGTGGGGTTGTCTGCACAAAATAAATTAAAGGAGGGTTTTTCGCACACTTTTAAAACTATGGGGATGTTTAGCGTCATTTGCCCATATATATATATATATATATATGTGTGTGTGTGTGTATAGGTGTAGAAACAAGCACATATTATCCGGTGGGAAAAAAGGGCCTTTTAAAGTTCACTTTTTATTTTTGTGGCTTTATTTCATATCTTTCACAAGGATTCATTCACACGAAGACTTACAAAGGTGGACTCACTTTATAATACTATAATTTCATTTACCAAAAGGCAATGAGATATGGCTAAAACTTTAGGTCAATCATAACATTGAATAAGGGTAGTTCACACATCAAATGAACGACTGAAAATAAATAAATTTAAACAACCAACCTATTCTTGTGCAGAATATTTGTTATATATAAGAGACAAATTTAAATTGTACACAATAATGCAACATCTGTGCTATTTAATTCTAGTTAACTACACCAACAAATACTATACACCTCTTCCGTACATCTAGATTTCACTTTTCAGACGAGTGTTTCCTGAATTCTATTAATGGCATCATAATAATTTCAGACAAAAATTTGCCAATATATTAATGATATTATATGTGAAAATAGATCGATGATTATAACAAACTATAATTTTTGGCCACAAATTATTTTGTAATAAAAGTAAATTCGTCATTAGAAGTGATATTTTGACACTGGTAATGACATCAACTAATGGAAGGCCTTAATCAAATCCTGATAATATTCTTGGAACTAATTAATTATATACCATATATGTAGATATAAAAAAAAAATTAAAAATAACTCTTGGTATTGACATTAAAAAGCCAATGAACAAAAATAATTACGAAAAAAAATATATATAACTTTGGTACATAATGCCCTATAAGTTATAACGCATGATATTAATGTAAAATTTGTATTTCAGCAGATAAAATTTTAACGCAAGATGTGAAACTTTTGAATTTGGTGTATTAAACTTTTATTTCACCCGGTTAAACTTTTATTTTAGCACGTAAAATTTTATTATCAAAATTTTCAAAAATAATTTTCAGAAATACAAATCAAACATACCTACAATTCCCTTTTTTTTTCAAAAATACAAACCAAACATGCCTACAATTCCCCTTCTCGAGGTGGTGTCTTTACTCTTAGAAATGTGGCACAAGAGTTGAGTGAAGTAGCCCAAATCCAAATGGGGCAATATGTCTTTCGGCCTTGTATTTTTCGGACTGTTGCGCTGGATTTATATCGAGTTTAGATTTGGGTTATTAACCAATTTTGGAGTAATGTAAAGAAAATGTGGCATGTTCACAGTATGTAGAAGTGTGCTGATGTAAGTCGGATCCTCTTCATTTGCTTCTTCACAGGAAATATTCCAGTTGTGACATGACACATTCAATTGTCAGATAAATTTCAATCAATGTCAAATAAGTATTATCGAACTTCACGAATTAATCTCAGTGTCCACACATTAATCTTAATCGTCCATTTTCAACTTAAGAATTTTCATTGAGAGAGAGAATTGAGAAGATATTTTTTTCATCAGTCTCGACTAAATGGAGTTAGTCTAGTTATTGGACTATCAGTGATCTAAATAGTATCCGTTTTTGGCTCACTCGGACCAAGTTAAGCACGCTTAATTCCAGAAACTTGTTAGGTTCATGGTCATCACAACTTTGAAACACAGTGTTATATTTGATTCTCCACCCGTGACTTGCCCAGTGTGATAGCATGCACTTGCCCACAAGGTCATCACAAATGTTTGATCTTTTATTTAATAATCTTCTCCTTCCCCTCATTGGTATTTTCTTTTGAAGATCCAACACTTCCAGATTTGGTTTAGTAAGATACAAGTAATGCAGTTGTATAATTTTAAATTGATAATAACCCATTACTGCAAAAATATTGTACTATTTAAAAAGCCATATAACTCAGGTATTGTTGACATATCAATACCTAAAAACATTTCCAATTCTTGTGTCTTAAAAAAAAAGAAAAGAGGGAAAAATGGAGGGAGTAACATAAAACTGCTATTCCTGATACAAAAGCCACATCCTTGAGCATTGACACATTAAATGCACAAGTCCTCATTTAAATGGGAAAAAGAAAATTTGTATATCCTGTGTCTATAAAGTTCATGTGTCTAAATTCTGATACTAAAAACATGTTGGACAATGCTGTATGCATCACTCAGAAATATTCACAGTACAACAAGATGAACACTACATTTTTCTCATCTATGTCACAGGAACTACAAGCACTTTCAGTGCCACCACAAAATTTCTGCCCTTTCCGCTTCCACCGTCCAGGATCATCAAGAACCCAGCCAGCTCAGCCTTTTCCACCACCACCTTGGTGCAGCTTCTTTCTATAGTTCTCTCTCAACTTCTATTCTCAGCCCATCAAAATTGTCAAAGAGCAGTGATTGTCTTTGAAGGCAAAAAAGCAGAAAAAATTATCAAGTTTGAGTATGAGCAAAGTTGTATATATCCCCAAAACGATGCACCTTGTTTCATTCCATTACTCGAAATCAATGTACTGCATATTCTGGGCACATGTTACTAATTTGGAGCCCGGAACTCTCACTGCGTTATAGCCAAAACTGCCACCTATACATCCGAACTCCGATTCATCATCATCACTGTTAATATCTTTTGGAGTCACGCGGTTCTGATAGCTTCGGCGTTGTATGATAAATACATTGAAATAGTAGCTCAACAACTTTTCCCTTGGTTTGGTAGGAACGCTCTTGATTGCGTTTTTCCACAAACATTTATTCAGGTTTTGACTGTTTGATCTTACAACACACTTGAATCTCTCTTCTTCTTCACTTGTCCATGAAAGTGAAACTTCCTCGCCCATATGATTAAATCTCCAATGATAGAATGCCAAACCCAGTTCAAGCTTCAATTTCATCCTCTTCTCAGCAATGTGAAATCTAATGCAGTTAACAGAACCTGGAAGTCGACAGCCACAGGAAGCTTGTCTTCCTTTACCAATGGGATCCAATTTATTAAGAGAATTATGCTTTCCATCTTCCAGAGGCCAAATCCTTGTGCCTAGCCACTTAGAATCACTCTCTGAAATGACACCTGTCCACTCGGGGACTTCAGCTTGAAAGAGAGGGCCTACACAAACAAGCTTCTCTGGGGGCTCATCCACGGACATGCCATCTATTTTATTTTCAGTCACTATCTCAACAGTTGCAACAGCTTGCTGCTCCTTTGGGCGACTCTCCACTTTTGACTTGAGAGGACTGACCGGTTTACTTTGAGTGGCTGAGAGTGGGTTGCAACAAGGACAAGAGTGAGATTTTTTGAAAGAAGGAAGCCTTTTGCTGCATCTTACTCCCTCTACGGGTTGGTGATTGAAAACATCATTGTCCTCGTACATGGAAGGATGCATCTCCATTTTCTTCTGCAAGTTAATTACCATAACATATGTTATAAAATTGCCAACAAATTGGTAATTTTTCATCATCATCCTTGCTTTTATCTCAAGTGAAACCCGTCAGCCACATGAATTCTCTTTTTCCATTCTTTCCTACTATACCCTATCTTCACCTGTGGTTTAATTTCTGAAAATTATTTTTAATCAAGTTTTGGTCAGCCTCTTTGTTGTTAGCTTCTACAAAAACAACTTCACATCTTCTAACCAAGGCCTCTTTTTTTTTTTTATAGGTAAGTAAGAGTAATATAGAAAGCACTCAAAAGGGGAGTGCGTCCCGGAATACAAAACAAGGGTGCCCGAAGAACCAAGCAAACCCTAGAAAAGAACATTTTCTTCTATAGATGTACAAAATCTACCCTCCACCGAATAAAACAAAATAAAAATAAAGGTATCCTTAAAAAAGCCTACCGGGGACTCAATCCTTTCAAAACACCACTTCTTTCGTTCAAGCCAAATGACCCACCAAATACAAAGGGGAGCAACCCTACAAAAAGATCTAGCCTGAAGCCCCGCAAAGTAATCCCACCAACCATCAAAAACATCACGGACCGAAGCCGGCATCACCCAAGAAATGCCAAACAAACCAAGCACCAAACACCAATAGTCATACGCCACCGGGCAATGAAGGAGGAGGTGATCAATCGACTCCGCATCATTCTTACACATAAAGCATATGTTGACCACTACGAAGTTGTGACGCCGGAGGTTATCCAAAGTGAGGATTTTACCCCAAGCTGCCCACCAAGGAAAAAAAAACGACTTTAAGAGGGACCCAAAACGCCAAACCGCCTTCCAAGGGAAAGCCACACAAGGCCTGGGAGCAGAAGCCCTGAAAAAAAAATGACACTGTGAAGCATCAAAGAAGGGAGGGTCCCCACACCAACCGATACGACCCGTCGCCGGGAAAAGACAAGCTATAAAGAGCCTCCAAAAATCCGGAAACCTCCTCAAGCTCTCAATCCTGAAAATCCCAGACGATCCTACCGTTATCAAGTCGATAATAGTCAGCAACGCAGGCATGACGGTCACGGGCAATGCGATAAAGCATGGGGAAAGAGGAAGCTAAGGTGGAGTCACTGCACTAAAGATCGGACCAAAAACTGACAAAGCAACCAACACCAATGCTAAAACGAGTATGAGTAGCGAAAGCATTCCATCCACGGCGAATGCCTTTCCACACCACCATGCCTCTACGAATCCAAACGGGGTGCGAACACCATCCTCTATGGTCCTCCCCATATCGGTATAAGATCACCCTCCTCCAAAGTTGATCCCTCTCAATACCAAATCTCCAAAGCCACTTCCCAATAGAGCTTTGTTGAAAGGCACCAATCCCCCCCACCCCCCACCCCCCCGGTATAGGGTGACAAACCGACTCCCGCCGAACAAGATGAAGAGAAGAACGCTCACAATCACCACCCCACAAAAATTGCTTCTGAAGCCTCTCAATCCTATGAGCTACACAACAAGGAATCTGATAAAGGGAGAGAAAGTAAGTTGGAAGGTTGGACAACGTACTCTTCACCAAGGTGAGCCTCCCTTTATTGGAAAGATATTGACATTTCCACCCAGCCAACCGCCTCGCTACCCGGTCTACCACAGCATCCCAACAAGGTTGACCTGTGCCGAAGAACCAAAGGCATTACCCAGATGATAGAAGGGAAGTGACTAACGCCACAACCGAACACCTCCGCCAAAGAAAAGATATTCCCAACCTCCCCCACAGGGATCAAGGAGCTCTTCCCAATATTCACCTTCAGGCCCGAAACCACCTCAAAACAAATCAAAATGCACCTGAGGTGCCTCAACTGGTCCTCCTCCGCATCACAAAAGACGAGAGTGTCATCCGCAAAGAGTAAATGAGAGACATCCACGAACTGAGACGCCTTGTCCCCCACTCTGAAACCACGTAAAAGAGCAGCCTCCGAGGTATGGGTCATCATTAGACTGAAAGCTTCCATCACAACCAGAAAAAGAAACGGGGATAAGGATCACCCTAACTCAAGCCACACGAACTCCCCAAAAAACCTGAAGGAGAACCATTGAACATAACCGAGAAACTGGCCAAAGATATGCAAAACTCAATCCACAGTCTCCACCTCTCCCCAAAGCCTAATTGTTCCAACATATAAAGAAGGAAGCCCCAATTAACGTGATCATAAGCTTTTTCCACATCTGACTTCACAAGGACCCCCGGGATCCCGCTCTGCAACCTAACGTCCACAACCTCGCTCATAACAAGAGTCGAGTCAAGAATCTGACGGCCACCCACCAAGGCATCTTCAGGTCTATGTTGTACATAATGATAACACATAAGCCTTTGTATTTTATCATTAATATGTGTTATACCTAGCTTCCATTCCAATAATATTACTATCTTATTTCTTAGTCACTCCCGAATCTCATCATCCACCGTAACTAGGGTTGCAAATGAACCGAACCGTTCGTGAGCAGGCTCGGGTTCAGCTCGTTAAGAACTCGGCTCGTGCTCGTTCGTTTAGTAAACGAACCAAGCATGAGCACAAGTTTTAGGCTCGTTTCGTAAACGAGCCGAGCTTGAACATTACTAAGCTCGGCTCGCCAAACTCGTGAACAGACTCGTCTAAGTTAAATAGTAAAATTATATCATATTTGACAAAAGAAAGTATTCAAATTGAACAAATTATGAAGATTATTGTGAAAAGATTATAGAAATTAAGTGGTCCTAACATAAAATTCATTCATAAAAAAATATATTAGTGAAAATATGTTAAAACAGACATGCAACAACTCAATCCAGATAACTATTAGGAAGATTAATATATGTTGCACTGAAACGAGTCGTTCGTGAACAAGCTCGGGCTCGGCTCGTTAAATCTGACATTCGGCTCGGACTCGTTCGTTAAGCAAATGAGCCGAGCTTGAACACATTTTCTAGGCTCGTTTAGTAAATGAACCGAGCTTGAACATTCCAAAGCTCGAGCTCGACTCGGTTCGTTTGCAACCCTAACCATAACATCTTCACTTCCTTGTTCTTGTTTCTTTTATAGGGCCCAACGCTCTGCACCACACAGTATATTTGGCCTAATAACAGTGTTCATTTGTCATATAAGATCACCAACACTCGTATATGGTGCAAAGTGTTGGGCATTCATTTTAGTGGGTCATATCACTATGTGTCAATATTTAATGTGTATAAATGATATTTCCTTAATGTTCCCGATATAATGGCATCTTATCACCATTGATTAAATATTGACACGTAGTGATCCAATCCACCAAAATAAATACACTTATACTCATATGACGAGATATAATGGGTTGATGA
Source organism: Cornus suecica (assembly GCA_963922005.1). NCBI lineage: Eukaryota > Viridiplantae > Streptophyta > Magnoliopsida > Cornales > Cornaceae > Cornus > Cornus suecica. The sequence continues at coordinate 90,145,163 of OY998238.1, forward strand.
CACTGATGACGTATCACCAGTACTGGGAAGTCTTTTTCCACTTAGTCCTTGGTACTTCCAATTCTATTTACGGAGTTAGCATCTACCTCCCCTTATTGTTGTAAATTTGAGCCCAAGGCGCTAGAGGTCCTCAGGAGCAAACACGAAGCAAAAGTTGAGACGCGCACCTAAGCGAAATGAGGCACACAATAAAAAATGTAATGGAAAACTAAAATTATCACTACCGCATTCATCTTTTATTATAAAGGCACAAATGTTGTCAAATGCGCACTTGCGTACAGAACATGCGCACAGAACATGCGCAAATCTTGCACATCTATGAACTTGTTGTAGCCTGGGTGCACCTTTAACAACAATGGTAACTCTCTAGCCTTAAAATGTCTTTCTTTGGTATATTATCCTACCTTACTACTTCACATTTACATTCTTGTATAATTTGTTTGACTAATTTTTAGACATTTTGCTTCCATGTTTTCTAGTTTTTGTTGCTAACGCTTCCGTAGAAGTATCTAGAAAGATTTTGTCATCAGCAAATAACACACCAATGATTGACTAGGACTATCATTAAGAGGTATGGACTTGGCATTAATAGTTGGTGTAAACTCTTTAAAGAGAATTCACAAGTTTTTGCACATGTAGTAGCATGACCTCTAGTCGAAGTGTAGCTATACATATCCTGAATGTATATGGCTATTTTTCTTTTAAGGCAACCCCAAATTATGTCCTTAGGGGGTCTATCAAATGCGCTTTTTTTTAAGTCTATTAAAACCATGTACAAGTCTTTTTTTGTTTACTCCAACGATTGCCTATTGATTCTCTTTCAAATACATGGCTTCCACAATGGATATACCAGATATAAATCCTAGTTGATTACCAAATATTGAGATTCTTTCAGTGATCATACATCAATTACCCTCTCCAAAAGTTTTATCGTATGAATCACCAATTAGATTCCTCTGTAATAGTCGCAACTATGTATATCTTCGTTACATTCATAAATGGGTACAACACTGTTTTATTACATTTATTAAGCATTCTTTTTTCTTCTAAGTTTTGATAAAAAAATAAAAAATAAATTTGGTTCATTCAATTCCTTTCTTTCCTAGAGTTCTCCACACCTCTATAGGTATGTATAGGTCCTAGAGCTTTTTTATTACCAAACAAGATCTAATTCTGAAGTCCACAAACTATCACACTACATTGTCATAACTCCTCTTCCAGCAAAGCTATGGCTCCATTAGCATACATCGCAATACTCTAGTATTGGCTAGAACATTGATCACTTCGTCAAAAAACCCATCAAATGCAATATCTAATTCCATTAAAGCTTTGACTTGTTTGCTATAACTCGATTCCCCCATCAATTATTGGCTGTCTTTCAAGATAACTCCTTTAGGTTCTCAATATCATAATTTCAGGCAATATATTTGCAGCTACAGAACTCAATGCAGACATCCGTTACTTGTTTACAGGTCAAGTTTCCATATTTTTGCATTAAACAAAAACAACAAAAACAAAACCAGAATCTTATGCTCTCACTCTGACAAATTAGGTAAAATTCATCCATATACATCATTGATGTAATTCCTTTTGCATCATGAAACTACAAGGCATAAGGTATAATCCAAAAGGATGACAAAGACAACCTCCTATTTATAGCGCTGCAAATGAATAGACCTCTTCATGAACAGCTAGGGATCAACTCGTTTAAGGCTCAGCTGAGGCTCGTTCTTTAAGCGAATGAACCGAGCCGAGCTTGAGCTCAATTTCTAGACTTGTTTAGTAAACAAACTAACCCTCAGCAGTATTGCGTTCGGCTCTTCTAGGCTCGTGATCATTAACTCGTGTAAGTTTGGATATGTTCGTGAGCATAGGCTCGTAAAGGACTCCTATAAGCTCAAGAAAATGTTCATAAACATAGACACATATAAATTCATGAACATAAGCTTGTGAACATGTTCCTAAATATAGGCTTGTGTACTTGAGCACGAGCTGATCAAGCCATAAAGAATTATTTTATTAAACGATCCAAGTCGGAGCTCCTCAAAAGAATGAGGAGCAGATCCTGAGTGAAGCGCATAAACGAACTAGCCAAACTGAAAAGCTCGGCTTTGTTCAGTTCCTACCTATTCAGAAAGGTCGGATATTATAGAGTCTATAATAGTTTAAATTACAGATTGATGCTTTCTGTTTCTTTCTTCATTATATTAGGTTAATACTGAACGACGCCCACAAATGCCACTAATAGCACTTGACCCTTCACATCTAGGGATGAGCAAAAAACCCGCCCCGCCGGGGAACCGCCCCAAACCGTCCCATTTTTCACGGTTTTTAACCGCACAATTTAAAAATGGGGTGGTTATGGGGGTGAAAAAAAATAAACCGATGATTATGGGGCGGGGGACGGTTTGAGGGGTTCCCCTAGTGGGGAACCGCCCCGCCCCAAACTACATCATATAATTATTATTTTATTATTTTTTTTTTATCAAAGTTATGTAATTATATGTATTTTTAGAACTTTTTATATTGAAATTACCTTGTACTCCTTTAATAAAATACCTATTTACTCATATACCCATATATATAATACCCATTTTGTTGTGATTTTGTTGTGAATTAATACTTTATGTATTATAAAGTATTTGTTGCGGATTTGATTAGTATTTTATGAGAAGTAATACTTAAAGTATTTGTTATGGATTTGTCTATGTGGACTGATTTATGTTGTTGGAAACTTTCAATTAAAGTTTGTTTATCTAAATATTGATGGTTGATTTCAATTGAATGTGTGATTCAAATTATTAAATTTCTTTTTGTGTTAGAAATTATTACGAGGAAATCAATTCCTTATTGTTTTCTATATAAGTCAAAATGTTATAATTAACTTGCTTAATTTTTATTTGCTCTTAAAAAAAGGGTTTAGTGGCGCGGTTTGGGGCGGTTTTGGGGGAAGAGGTGAAATTTTTTAACGGTTTTGGTGCGGTTATGGGGGATAAAAAAATTCATGGTTTTGGTTATGGGTTTTGAGAAAACCGCCCCATGCTCATCCCTACTCACATCCCCTTTGAGGAGGAGGTTATACCAGCTGGGCTTACAGTCTTGTACCTACCACCGATGCTTTTGACAGCAGCATATTTCAGATAAAACTTATAGATGATATATTTGGATACTATCTTAGCAAACCCAGAGTAGAATCGAGAATGGCTATAACCAATTCCTCTGCAATTTTTGGGGTCTTCCATGAGAGGAAAAAACGCAAAAATAAAGGATCCATGCTACATGTGACAATTTTAACCGATAGCCTGTTGGCTCCCAAGAGATGTGGGACCATAGTCCAATTAGGGAACAAGAACAAAAGTCAGATTTCAAACCTTTGAACAACAATCTATAAGTTCCTAGCTTGGGTTACACAATAGGAATCGATTCTATCGAAAGCCAGATGTGGTGATATATGTCAAGGATTACTACAAGGCTTTACATAGAAATGAATTTGCAGAATTCACATGCAGTATGAAGTAGGGAACATGTTTCACACATTATCGGACAAGTACAAAAGCTAGTCCAACAAAGTAGGAATGATCTTGAGGTCAGATCCTTTCAGCTGTCGTATATGAAGGATGAAGATGCAATTGATGCATTACTCAATACAATTATAAAATTTGAAACAAAATGCATAAACAACCAAAACCAGAGTTCCTCACAAAAAATTAAAAAGTAAAATTTGGGCAATCAAGAAAAAAAATTTGAGAACTTGTGCGACTCAAATGAAGGTTAAACAGCTGAGTACGAGGTGGTGGGGAAAAATAGAACATGTGATGCAAGACAACGTTATAGAAAGTCATTCAGATGATATTATTATTTGTCCTTCTTTGGGGGTACAAGTTAGGTGGGAAACTTTTAGAATTTAGAAATTATGAAAGGAAGAGGAAAGTTTGAGGTTTAACATGTCAAGGAAACCTAGATTTACAGGGCTTTTCTGGTGGCTGTATACATTTTTAGGTTCTTTTCAAAAGTTGCGGGTCGATTACTGAAGAAAGACGTGATAGTTTTTTCCACAAGGACTTAGAGGGCAAAAATATTTACATGGAATTTTAAAGGCATAAAAGTCAAGCATATCTTAAAAAAGGTAAAAGAAGAAACTAGGAATCACCCCTAGATTTACCTTGTCATCACACTGAGGTTTGGAATGGTATGCAGGAATCGAATGGAAAAAATGACCATTTCATCCATTCCTTTGTTTGGTATGAGTTTTAAGGTGGGAATGGTCATTTCATTGGAATGAAAAATCTATTACAAAGAATGAAAATACATGCCACAACTTCCCCGATGGCAAATTTTATTTCAGCAAGGCCTTTATCATTTCATTTCATCAGTAATACACATTTCAAACCAAACTATAGAATAAGAATAATCATTCCATTCCATTGACACTTGCATTCTATTCCATTAATGCATACCAAAAGCAGTTTGAATTGCATAAAGCAATAGCCAAATGGCAAAACTGCTGAAACTATTCTTTAACACTTGTTTTCTATAATAAGAAGTATTACATAATTAAACATGTATAGACCCCTCTAAGTAATTCTTGCTCTGAATGACTTGGTCTTCATAGTACAAGATTTTGAGATTTTGACTAGTGAACTAAGATATAAACCACAAATGAAGACTCTTAACTTAAAATGCGGCCTGTAGAGTATACACCACTACTATGGTCCAAAACCAGCAAATTTAGAGAAAATAAAATATATCTTTGACTCCTAGAACACAGTAACACATGAAATAAACTTCATAGAAAATGGTTAACGGTGGTCCTAGAAACGAAATTAGGGAAAACAATAGAGCAAGAAGAAGAGGAAGAAGGTGCTAAAAGGGTATGATCATGTGTCGCAAAAACTACTAAATGCACAGGGAAGAATGATGTGGCCCACATTGTGGTTATTTGAGGTATGGGAAGACCAAAATTAGAAGGGTCGAATAGTGTAAAAAGTTAAAAACATGTAATTATCTTTGGTCTAATAAAAGCTAAATAATCTCAGAGCAGAATGGCATAATAGATTTCATATAACCAAACTCAAATAGATGGATTAAAGCATTGTTGAGTTCATTGAGTGTGCATGCAATTATACATCTTCATTTATCCGTGATTATGCTCTCTCTCTCTCTCTCTCTCTCTCTCTCTCTCTCTCTCTCTCTCTCTCTCTCTCTCTCTCTCTCTCTCTCTCTCTCTTTTCAAAATTGCATTTAAGAGCATTCTCAATAGATATGGAGTCGGTCCCTTGGTGTCATCAGATGACGATGATAACGTTTGGACTGTTTCCGACTTTGTAGGAGAGAGAGAGAGAGAGGAGGAGGAGGTAGATGATCTGGTGGTTGAAGAGAGGTGAAAAACAAAGGGAAAAGGGGGTTGGCACTGGCGGTGGTGGCAAATTGGAGGAGGGGGTGAAGCGAAAAAGAAGGCAGAGAGATATATTGGGTCATTCAAGGGGATAACCTGAATGGGACGGCCTAGTTGAGAAAAAATAGGGACTTGGTGCCTCAGAAAGCATCACGTCTCATAGTAGAATCTTACTAGGTGGAAAACAATTTGTTGGGGCCACAACCGCGGACATAGTCCGAGCCTTACAGATCTGTGGGGGTCGCTTTGCATCCCGTGGATTAGTCTGGATGAAAGCGCAAACACCCCGGTTATCAAAGGAGATAATTTGGCCTTGTCAAGTTGTACCAGTTCTAAAATTATGGTATATCAACCAACGACCAAAATGCAATTATTACAAAAGCAACGTCCAGCTGTTGTTCACACGGACAGGGTAGAGGTGCAGTATAAAACATTTTTGACCAGTCTGTAAGTAAGGCAGACCTCAGAGTGTAATGCAGCTATAGATACTTTCTCATCCTTGTCCTCAATAGTAAACAATGACAAATAAGCAGTACTCTTCCATTTTATTTTAATTTTCTTCAAATTCACTTTCAAGTTAAGTAGTATGTTCTTATCGAAAGGCTAAAATGGTCCAATTAATTGGAACTAGTATTGATATTTTTGGTGAGTTCTCATATTTGGTAAGATGCATTTAAATGGTATTATTTCATAGATAGCATTCAAAGTATTCAGATATGAGATAACTTTCTGTACAATTTTATTATGGTTGTTAAAAAGATGCGAAATGATGCATGTGTATTTATAATTCGAGAACTCGGCCTTTACTAGTTTTATTACTGTAAGGGCTTCATTTATTGTTTTTGCGTTATGCCTCGGATTGAATTGAGCACGCACTGATGTTGATACCCAAGTCTTCATTCTCTCAAACTCCATGTTCACTTAATCCTTTTCAAGCAAAAGCATCTAAGGTTAAAAACAGGTAGTCGTATCTCACAAGCACATTGCATCTGTAAAAGTAATTGCTCAAGTTGCAAAGAATGATGAAGCAAACTCAGGTTTCAGGAAGATACTTCCAAAAAAGGATAAACACAGAATGGGAAAATTCCAGTTTGCCCTCCCAAGATCCAAGGGTTATGGCCATTTATTGTAAACACAATTAGAATTTCTTGTTGTTGTTGTTGTTGTTGTCATTGTTATTTAACTACTATAAAATATACTGATTCAACACCTTGGTGCAGAAAAATTAAGAAACTATGACGTCATAAGGTCGACTTTATTTGATTGAGGGTATCAATGTCAAAAGGAAGAAGGAGAACTGAAACTTCCATCCTTGTTAACAATTTCAGGCAGCAAGAACGACACAATAAATACTTACAGATACATCACTAAGACATGATAACTATCCTATGCATGTGAACTTAGCATTTTTAATGTGATCATGCTGCAAAAGCCCAAACCTTGACCAAGATGAAACACCAGCTACCATATATAATCAAGATTTATTAGATATATATATATATATAAAGGTAGTGTGAATGACGGAAAGAAGATAATGGAGTTGTACCTGTGAGCGAGATTCTTCAGTGGGAGAATTAACTTGCCTTCTTAAATAAAGTGCCTCCCTCGCCAACAAAACCTGGGCCCGAAAATCCTCACTTGCATGCTCGTGCGATTTAGAACACTTGGATGTTCTACCTAATGCAGGATCATATGAATGTTTAGCAACCTGCTTCACCCAATTCAGCATATCCGACAAAGAAAAGGATTCTCGTTTCCTTTTCTGACAATTAGATACTTGCTTATCACTACCTCTATCTGACACCACCACGTCATTACCGTTATTGACACAAAATCTTTCGTCATCATCATTAGGAATTCTATCTGCATTGTCATGCCCGTTAATAATGTTTCCGGCATCTGAAAAATGCATTTTGTCACTCCTACACTTACTCGAGCCGAAGTCGGCATTTTCATTAAATTCCAATTGAAAAACTTTACCATCCTTGTGCTTCAGTAGCCCTCCGTCCGACAATATACCTCTGAAATCCCTCTCCAACTCCGTTGATAACAAGTCCAACTTCCCTACAACATCACTCTCTCTATTTTTCAAAATCTTATTTTCAAAAGACCTCTTTACCCATTGATCCAAACCCTCCAAATATTTTAAATAGATCAATTTTATAGACGGTACAACCCCGCAGTCCACCCTGCACTCTGTTGCCACAGAAGCCCACAATCCATCCTTTGACACCAAATCAAACCCACCCCTTTTTCTCACTGCCCAGAAAAGTTTAAACAAATCCACAGATCGCCCATCACCAAGCAATGCCGGAATGGGCCTAACAATTTTTTTCCCACAACCCTCTCTCAGAAACACCAAAAGCACTTGGTCAAACAAACTTCTCAGTCTATCATTACCTTCAAATGATGAATCAAGGTCAAATTCAAGGTTGTTTAAGGCAAACCCATCTCTTAAAACTGACCATCCTTCCATTACTACCCTTTAATTTAATTTTTTTGGAGGACACTACTATGTTACAACAGATATATTGATATGCATATAAAACAACAAAATAGTAAGCAATCAATCAAATTTGATTAGGCTTTAGGGCAAAAAAAGAAGTGGGCGATACATTCTATTGATATGCTCTGTTTTGTTTATGAAAAAAGTTACCTCCTGCGAGCGTTTGGCTGCCAAGTCACCCAGTGTTTTACCCAGCCAACAATGGAGACAAAAGGGTGTGAGTCTATGAGTGAGGATTTGCTGAAATTTACAGAGAGGGTTTTTAGATGTGTTCTGAAAAACAGAGTGGTGGTTTGGCAGGACAAGATGGGGGAACAAATATGTAGGGAAGTTTTCAAAATGAGGTATAAAATGGCTATTTGCTCTCATTTATATACAAAACATTTAGGTTGCGTTTGGTAACGGTGCGGTGGTTTTAGTTTTTGGTTTTGGTTTGGGTTGGGTTGGATTTGGTTTGGTGTGGTTTTATTTGTATTCCAAACCATGTTTGTTGCAGATAGTTTTGGTGTGAGAAAAAGTTATGCTAAAAAACCAAACCATGTTTGGTAGAGTTGGTATGGGTTGAACTCTGAAACCAAACCATATTTGGTAACTTGGAATGGTTTCACATTTTATTTATAAATATTAAAATTTATAATATTAAAATATATTTAATATTAATATATTAAGTTTTAGGAAAGATAATAAAATTATAATATTAAAATAACTTCCAAAAATATATTTTAATATTAATATATTAAAATATATTAATATTAATATATTAATTTTTAGGAAAGATAATAAAACTATAATATTAAAATATATTAAATTTCCAAAAATATATTTTAATATTAATATATTAAAATATATTAATATTAATATATTTTAATATATTAATTTTTAGGAAACATAATAAAACTATAATATTAAAATATTTTAAATTTCCAAAAATATATATTAATATTAATATTAATATATTAATTTTTAAGAAAGATAATAAAACTATAATATTAAAATAACTTCCAAAAATATTTTTTAATATTAATATATTAATATATTAATTTTTAGGAAAGATAATAAAACTATAATATTAAAATATATTAAATTTCCAAAAATATATTTTAATATTAATATATTGATATTAAAATATATTCATATTAATATATTTCCATATATATTTTAATATTAATATAATTTTCAAAAATATATTTTAATATTAATATAAATATATTAATATGGTGCAACTATTTGGTTTTGGTTTTGGGTGAGATGGTGCAACTATTTGGTTTTGGTTTTGGTTGCTACAGTACCGCACCACCAAAAACCATCTCATTAGATGGTTCCAAAATCATGGGTTGGTACCACCATTTGGTACCATTGGTTTGGTACTGTTGAACCAACACCATTCCTAACAAACATGAGTTGGTACCACCATTTCGTACCAAAACCAGTTACAAAACATGGCCTTAGGGTTCTGGGTGTCGAGCCGAGGTTTGGAATGTTCAAGCTCCAGACTGGGCTCAATTGCTATAGAAATAAGTCCGAAATGGGTGTTAATTTTTATGAGTTGAGCCTGAACATGCTCACAAATGGTCTGGGTTCAAAGTGTTAGGAGCTGGCTCAATTGCTAAATGAACAAGCCCGAGCTATTGATAATTTTAATGACTCGAGCCCGAACCTATTCACGAACAACTTAGTTCAGTTGCAATATACTTCCTTTGTCCCATTTTAAGTGTCCACTTTGGGAAATCCAACTTTTTAAGGGAATAACTTTTAGTATTTTTTATTATATGGGTAGTATATGAATTGTCAACTTTACCTATAGTGGGTTCTATAATGATGTGATGGTTTGTAGTATAGGCTTTTATTATTTTAATGTATAAAGGTTAAATTGATAAAATAAAGTACTTTGACTTTTTGAAGTTGGACACTAATTTTGGGACGGAGAAAAACATGAAAGTGGACACTTAAATTGTAACGGAAGGAGTATATAACTTTTATCAATACTTAGACCCTGTTTGGATTGGCTTTTCAAACGTTGTTTTTGGCTTCCTGGAGGGAAAAACTGTTTTGAACGGTATTTGGCAAAAAATTTAGAAGAGCTTCTGGGCCTTGGAAGAGCGTTTTAAAGAAGTTAGGAGTATCAGCTTCTCAAAACAGGTTTGCTTCTCTTTTTCTTCTGTGAAAAGCCAGAAGAAGAAGTTATGCTAAACAATGCCTTACATAGATTGAGGTGTGTTACATGTTTGTTTTTAAAATATTTTTATTCTTAAAAAACATGTGTCTTGGATTCTTGGTTCTTGGATTTTCTTTTTCTATATATATAATTTATTTTTCAGTAGATCAGATTTTTCTGAAGTGATTATTACGAAATGATTGTCTTAGCCCACTAACTCTCAGCAAACCTTTTCGCAATCCTTTAATTCTGACACCATCTCTTGACAAGTAGTATGAGATCATCTTACTATTTTACGACTTTGGCGAGCCAAACTCAATAATATTCAAGTTCGGATCATTTATTAAACAAGCCTAGAAATTGTATTTGAACTCGATAATTTGTTAGACGAACAAGACCCAGCCGAACTATTAACGAGTCGAGCCCGAACTAATTCAAGAATGGCTCGGTTCATTTGTAGCCCTACAATCACTTAATGTGCAATGACCATAAATGTAATTTCTATATTTTTTTCTCATAATAATTTTATTTAGGATAAATTGAATTACACCCCTCGAGATATGATATATTACACCCGCGCACCCTGTCGTTTGGATAATTACAGTTTCACCCCCTTTAGTTGTGAAATGACTTATCTACCCATGACTATTTTTTATAGGCTTTAATGGATGCTAGACTGATCCAAACCCCTAAAACCATTTTACAAAGTGTCGCAAACTAATCGAGTTGTTTGAAATTGTTAAAAACTAATTTAAATTTAAATTTATTCTTTCTTAAAATTAATGTTGTAAAAAAAAAGTTGTTGAATATTGTTACTCAATTTGTCTTATTTATCCTATATAGAATAAGTTTGAATTCAAGTTCTTTTTAGCTCAATTAATAATCGGTTATTCCAAATATTACTAAATTTGATGATGCGTAGAATGGTCGGGTAGAAACCGATGTCGTTCCTGTCAAAAGAACAAACAGTGACCGGAAGAGGTACCGATGGGGTACCGGCCAAATAGGCTCCGACAGTCAAGTTAGAACTTGGATCGTTCAGAGAAATATAGCAGGAGTAATGGTGGGTGATTATTGCGTACCTCTTTAGGTTGACCCCAACCCTATATTTATAGGGTCTTTAATGCGGTCCTCTTGATAGAGTTGTAGCGTGTCGTATATATCTTGACAGCTACCCATATGTATCCTGATAGGATTCTGATAACTATCCGTAGGTATTTTGTTGAGATGTGTAGAGTCATGGTAGTAGGTAGCTGGTTGACAAATCCTTATCTGCACGTGTCGTCAAGTTATACCTATCAGTTGCCCCCCGTTCCCGAATTCTCTTACCGAGTTTAGGGAACGAAATCTTTTTATGTCGTGATTTACTTATATATATTTTAAAGTAAAATATAATCCCTTAAAAAAATTATTTTAAAAACTTAAAGGGTCATTTTACTAATCATGGAAAACTTTTAACTAGGGGTTCTTAAATAATTTTGTAAAACTTCGTGGGAAGAAAAGTTAATGAATTTTCATCATTTCAATGGAGCTATAAAACAACTATATGTGTAATACGAAAAGCTTCGTACTAATCCATAGGGACTTTTCATACTTTTCATATTTTCATACCCATATATATATAAAGCTTTTTTTGAAAAAGACATATGGAATACTTTTTTGTAATACTTTTATTTTAAATATAAAATAGTACCCATATTGGAATACTTTTCAACACTAGTACCCAAAAGTATTCCGTATGACTTTTATACCATTGAAACATATATAAAGCTTCATACGGAAAGCTTTATATATATCTGGGTATGAAAAGTCAATTTGAGCAGAAAAGTTAAATATATGTACTAGTGCATGTACCTCTACGAGCATGAAATGCACGCCAGCTCTTTAGTTGGCTTTCACTATTCCTCAATCGAGCGTGGAACACACACCAGCTCCCTCATTGTTATTTTATTTTTTTTGTTTTTTGCTACTTGTCCACGCGACCAACTGATGATGAGTTATATACCCATTTTCAAAAATTGAGCTACAACGGTCATATTGTAATAGCTACTATACCATTTATTTCTTCTATAAATCTCATAAGTTCTCCAGGCCCCTATTTGGAGTTTTTTTCCTTGCAATTTTAAATTCTTACCAGCTTGTTGATTTCTTTGTATATTGTTTCTCTCTCCTTTTTTTGGTCTAAAATTTTTAGTTGCCCGAATATATATATTTTATGGCACTAAAAAACGTAGGGGACGTAATTTATACTGTCCATCCGACCATGCTTGATAAGTTGAAGAAGGAATTTGTATTTCCGTATGAGGTTGAGCTAAATTGTCCGGGTCTAAATCAAAGGGCGCACCACTCCCTTCCACATGGGATGTTTCTCTACACCTCGTATTTTGATGTTGGGTTGCGCATCCCGCTTCCCCGACTGTCAAGAGAGATCTTGGACCATTTTGGTCTCATCCCTTCCCAGCTTTATCCGAATGCCTGGAAGGCTATTCTAGGGGTTCCTCTTCTATGGTGCCTGTGCGGGAATGGATCTATGTCTATTCAAGAGTTTCTCTCTTGCTATTACATCTAGCGCAATGGTGCCTGGGTCAATTTTTTAACTGCAGCAAAGGGCTTCCCACAAGAGACTGGTGACAATCCAAGGCTTTGGTGGAGTCGTTTCTTTCACACTAAAGGCAACGGATTGGAGTTCCTGGACGCGATCGAAGGTGAGGACAATGGTCCGTTGTTTATTTATTTATTTTTTATTTTTTTGAACACATCTTCTCTTATCTTCTGTAGCGAAAAGGAAGTTATCCATTCTTTCCCCATAAGAGAAAAAACATATGAAGGAGAAATTAAAGAGGGAAAAAGTTTTATTGGCCCGGCATAAGGAAGAGTCTTTTTTTATTATTTAAGCGCTTTGTCGGGATATTGTCTTGGCCTTCGTGGAAGCCCTAATATCCCACACGTACCTCTTTTCCCTGACTCTCCGAGTGGGAGTTCGTCAGCTTCGCCATCACATCCAGAGCTCTATTCTCTGGCATCTGGAGGATGTCGGGTAACTGTTGACTCTGGTCATACCTCCCCTGCTCCTCCGACGACCGACAGTCGGGCATTCTCCAGTCCTCCCTCAATTTCTGGTGGGAGTCAGGCACTTTCTACTCCTGGAGATCTTAGTTTATCCCTGATAGTTGGCGGGAGTCGAGCGTCTTCCACACCTGGATATCTTAGTGTACCCCCGACCATTGGCGTGAGTCAAGCGACTGGAGATCTTGACTCACTCCCGACAGTTGGCGGGAGTCGGGCACCTTCCACCAGTTCCAGTGCATGTATCATCATTTTTTTGTTTTATTTTTAGTGTTGCTTATTCACTTTGTCTCAAATACCAATATTTTATTGTGTACACATGGGAATCTCAGTGGTTTCCCTAGGATGTGCTTGATAACTTTTTAAACAAAAAGCGCAAGACAGGTTTGTCGCCACCGATTCCCCGTTTCTCCTCCTCGCCTGGCCAAGGTTCTTCTCCCTCTCACTAGATGATGGCGAGAGCATCCTCTGGTCCCGTTAGGACCTTGGATCTTGATTCAAAGAGCAGGGGGCTTGCCGTTCAGACTGGGTTCAACCAGTTATCTGGACCGCCTACTTTCGGCCAGTCTCCGCGGCCTGGGTCCATTTTCGGGATGTCCTCCCCTGAGTCCAAGTCTTCATCGAGTGATACCGTGATGTCAAACGTGCAAGTAGCGATTGAAAAGCTCATGGGCGTTTTGATGGATGAGGACCTTCGGTCATTGGAGAATGAGAATGACTCCATTGTAGAGGCTTATCGTAGATATCTCCTTGATGCAAGACGGGTTAGCATATCTACATTATTCATGGTCCAATTTTTATATTTTATATGTTGACCCATTTTTCTTTTTGCAGAATTTGACCCAAGGCCGGTACATAGCCCATAGATGTATGTGAGCTGAGTCTGAGAGAGATCAGATGGCTGTTAATCATCAAGCGAAGATCAACGAGTTTCGGGGCCACTATGAGCGTCAACACTAGCAGTTTGAGACTGCATGACTAGAGGAGATCAACAAGCTAAAGGGGACTTATGAGTCTAACCTCAATAGGGCAGAAGAGGAACATGCCTCCCTTTTGGCCTAACAGTTGGGCGAAGCAAGGATTGCTGCAGTTGAGAAATTCAGACACTCTCCTGAGCTCCAGGAGTAGCAACTGGTATATTACCTTAGTGGTTTTGAGGATCTCCACGAGCAGGCGACTGCTTTTTATCCAGCACAGGATTTCACAGGATTTAATCCTAGTGGACGTCGTAGGCAGTAGTCATTTCTTTTTCTTTTTCTATGTTGAAATCTTGTAGTGTCGCTGTGATGTTTCATTTTCATTTGATGTACATTGAAATTTTATGAATGAAACGATGTTTATGGACCTTGATCATTGATTTATGTAGGAAAAACTTGACATTTCATATTAAGGCAGTTTTTATAAGAAGATGATTAGTAATTTTACTCTCTTTTATTTATAGGATTTGGGTTTCACTTAGCCATATCATTTCAATAATAAGATTATAACCCCGAGCTTCATTCAGCCCCCCCCCTTTCTGTTAGGGGACCCATTTTTTGGGTGAAAGAATATGTTTATGATAACATAGTAGGTGCTCAAGAATTGTAGAAAAAAGAATTCTCTTTATTGATAATTGGCGGGATAACCGCTCTAACAATTAATGTAAATTAAATAACTTCTACTGTAGAATGCTCGATGGCTTATTGCAAACTAAATCTAAGTAAACGAAACTACTCAAAATGATGCTAAAGAAAAGAAAATAAAGGGTAGCCTAAACTGACCATGATGCTACCTTTCCACTTTTACTAGTGATACTTCCTCAAGTGCTACGCATTCCAAGGACGGGGTAGCTGATTCCCCTGGAGGGTCTCTAGCCAGTATACCCCCTGCCGGTATGTGCGGGCTACCCTGTAGGGACCTTCCTAGTTGGGAGCCAGTTTTCCCATTTTCACAATTTCACGGTTGCTGGTGAGTAGGGTGACTTCCCATAGGACAAGGTCTCCTAGTTGATATCTTCTCTCTTTTACCTACGCATTGTAATATCGTGACATTGCCTGTTGCTAAACAGAAACCCTCATCTGGGTTTGCTCCCTCCTTTCCTCAATCAGATCTAAGTTGACTGCCAATTCCTTTTCATTATGTTCTGAATCATAGTGACTTGTCCTATAACTTTCCAACCCGATTTCAACTGGGGTCACAGCCTCACTACCGAAATCAAGAAGAAAAGGGGTCTCACCCATGGGTGTTTTGGTCGTAGTCCAGTAAGCCCACAGTATAGCGGGCAGCTGTTCAGGCCATAACCCTTTGGCCTTCTCCATATGTTTTTTGATCATTCCAAGAATCGTTCTGTTAGCAACCTCTGCCTGCCCATTAGCCTGCGGGTGTCCAGGAGAAGAGTAGTGGTTTTTTATTCCCAGACCCGAACAAAACTCTCGGAATACACTTCATTCAAACTGTTTTCCATTATCAGACACTATGACCCGGGGGACGCCGAATCTGTAAATGATTGACTTCCAGGTGAAGTCTTTGACATTCTTGGCAGTGATTCGGGCTAGTGGTTGTGCTTCCACTCATTTAGTGAAGTAGTCAATCGCTACTATTGCAAATTTGGTTTGACCCTTACCCCGAAGCAATGGGCCAACCTAGTCGATTCCCCACTGAGCAAAAGGCCATGGCCCAGTCATGGGTGTTAATTCCTCCGCTGAAAGTCTGGGGACATTAGCAAATCGCTGGCACTTGTCATATTTCTTCACGTACTGTAATGCATCATTTTGTATTATCGGCCAGTAGTACCCTTGTCTTATAGCCTTATAGGTTAGAGATTTGCCCCCTGTATGGTTTCCACATAAACCCTCATGAAACTCTTTGAGGATGTAGTTTGCCTTCGTAGTAGAGACACAACGCGAGTATGGAAGAGAAAGACTCCTCTTATAAATAACACCGTTGATGAGAGCATATCTGGTGGCACAAAGCCTTATCTTTCGGGCTTGCATTCGGTCTTCTGGTAATTCCCCATCCTAGATATACTTGATGATAGGTTATGCCCATTCCATACCTTGTTCCACTTGCATGATCATTGTAGTTTCCTCCTGGTGAATACTTGGTTGATGTAAATGTTCCATTGGCTCAATAGTTGCAGCTAAACGGGCAAGGGCATCTGCATGACCATTCTCTTCTCTTGGTATTGGGCCGATTACGTATTTTCTGAATTGATCGATCAATTCCTTTACCTTCAGTAGGTAAGCCTTCATTTTTTCTCCTTTCACCTCATACTCCCCATTGACCTGGCCTGCAACCAGTCGGGAGTCGGTGTTGACCTTCAGGTAGGGCACCTGTAAGGTTTGCGTTATTCGGAGTCTTGCTATCAAAGCTTCATACTCTACTTCGTTATTGGTAGCTTTAAACTTGAACCGGAAGGTATAAGGGAATATTTCTCCCTCAGGAGTGATTAAGAGCAAATCTGCCCCGCTCGCCTGCGAGTTGGATGAACCATCCACATATAATGTCCAGAGCACTTCCGGGTCTATTGGTCCTTCTGCCTCAGGAATAAGTATTTCTTCAGCAACTTCAGGGGCTTCTTTTAGAGGATAGGTGAACTCCACCACAAAATATGCAAGTGTTTGTCCCTTGATCGCTACTCTGGGCTTGTAGTGGATGTCGAACTCTCCCAACTTAATCGACCATTTCACCAGGCAACCGGATGTTTTCGGTTTGTGGAGCACCTGCCTGAGTGGTTGATCAGTAAGGACTGTTATCGTATGAGCCTGAAAATATGGCCTTAATCTCCTAGCAAAAATAACCAGGGCGAATGTCAACTTCTCCATTACTGGGTACCTTTCTTCTATTCCTCGTAGGGCTAGACTTGTGTAATAGATTGGTATCTGAATAGACTCATCATCTCTCATCAAGGCAGAACTCACTGTCGTTAAAGAGACAGCTAAGTAAAGTAGAAGTTGTTCCCCTGGTACTGGTCGGGCCAATAGGGGTGGAGAGGCGAGATAATTCTTCAAATCCATAAATGTTTGTTCACACTCATGGGTCCACTCAAATGTTTTTTTAAGCATTTTGAAAAAGGGATTACATCTGTCAGTAGCTCTAGAAATTAGCCTGTTGAGGGCAGCCACATTTCCCGTCAACCGCTGCACATCTTTGGTTGATTGGGGTGACTTCATGTCTAGGATGGCCTGAATCTTTTCTGGATTGGCCTCAATGCCTCTTCTACTGACCATAAACCCCAAGAACTTTTCTGCTGATACACCGAAAACGCACTTGGTTGGGTTAAGGCGCATTTGGTGTTTTCGAAGCACATCAAAAACTTCTTTGAGGTCTGCTAGATGATTTTCCTTCTTAACACTCTTAACTAACATGTCATCTACGTAGACCTCCATGTTCCTTCCAATTTGATCTTTGAACATCTTGTTGACCAATCTCTGGTAGGTAGCTTCAGCGTTCTTTAACCCGAAGGGCATGACTTTATAGTAGTAAATGCCTCGATCGGTGATGAAAGATATTTTCTCATAATCAAGAGGGTGCATGGGGATCTGATTGTAACCCGAATATGCATCCATAAAGCTAAGTAGTTCATTCCCTGAAGTAGCCTCTACCAGCATGTCAATTATTGGTAACGGAAAACTATCATTTGGACATGTTTTGTTTGAATCTGTAAAGTCAACACAGAGCCTCCATTTTCCATTTGCCTTCTTTACTATGACCACATTCGATAACCAGTCGGGGTAGTGGACCTCTCTAATGAAGTCGGACTTTAGAAGCTTGTCAACCTCTGACATTATAGCTGCATTCCTCTCTGGGGCAAATGTTTTTTTCTTCTGCTTTACAGGCTTGGCAGTAGAATCCACATTTAGGCGGTATTGCATAAACTGAGGATCAATGCCTGACATATCTTCATATGTCCAGGAAAATATGTCTTGATTATGTTTTAAGAATCGAATAAGTTGATCATTAACATCATCGGGGAGCAGAGACCCGATGCTTACTATTTTTCGGTTCCTGCCCTTTTCCAGGCTTACCTCTATGAGATCCTCTACTGGCTCTGGTCGGGGAGTATTTTGACTTGAGACTGATTCGAGACCTTCGATAGTAAGTGATTCCCGTGACCTTTTATCTCTTAGAGCGGCTGCATAGTATTCCCGTGACATAGCTTGGTCTCCTCTTACCTCTCCTAGACCACGATCAGTTGGGAACTTCATTAGCAGGTGGTAAGTTGAAGTGACTGCTTTCAATGCATTGAGAGTTGCTCTTCCGAGGATGATATTGTAGGTGGAAGGGCAATCCACTACAAAAAAATCTACCATGATGGTAAGTTGTCTTGGAGCCACCACTACAGTGAGAGGAAGGGTCACTATCCCCAGTGGAGAAACCTTCTCTCCAGAGAAACCGACCAGAGGCGATTTGGATGGCTTTAACTGGTCTCTTCCTATACACATCTTGTCGAAAGCTTCAGAGAATAGCAAATCTGCAGAACTTCCATTATCGATCAGCACCCGTCGGATAGTAAAATTGGCCACTGCCACGGTAATCACCAGTGGGTCATCATGGGGATGTTGTACTCCCTGTGCATCATCGTCGGTGAAAGTAATGACCTACCCTTCTAGTCGTGGTGATTTGGAAGGTGGAGTAGAGATATTCACTCCTTGAACCTCCATCATATTTGTAGCCCTTCTCACATGAGCTTTTCGAGATGAGCTTGTTTCCCCACCTCCAGCAAACCCTCCAGAAATCACATTAATCTCCCAACCCGACTGTTTATCTGGTATGCGACTTCTTCAGGGAGCATCTTGTCGGCATTTTCCTTTATCGCCATTGGTCGTGAACCAGCTAAAACGCCCTCTCTGGATCAGGCTCTCAATCTGATTTTTGAGGTCGATGCACTTATCTGTCGTATGCCCATGGTCACGATGAAAGCGATAAAATCTATCGCGTGCCCTTTTTGATGGATCCGACTTCGGCCTGGGTGTCCAGGATAATGAATGATCGTCTTGTATCTGAAAAAGGATCTCACCTATCAGCTTGTTCAACGGAGTGAAACTAGTGAACTTATCCTGACTCTTTGCAGTTCGAGATGACCTGTCAACAGTCGGTTGGGTTCTACGGCCTTTAGCTTTTCTCTCGTCCCTAGTAGTTATTGCTGGTCTATTTTTCTCCACATTCTTTTCTTCAGTCCCTTTTCCTTTTCGAGAATTCATGGCATCCTCCGCATTCATATGCTTCTGGGCTTTAACAAGTAGTTATGCCATCGTCTCGGGCGGTTCTTTTGATAAGGAAAAAATAAACCTAAAAGACTGTAGTCCTCCCATGAAGGTTGTCACTGCCACGTTATCATTAACCTCATCAACCTAGAGCATCTCATTATTGAACCGACTTATATAATCTCGAAACAACTCTCTTTTATCCTGTTTGACGTTTAGCAGGTAGGTGGCGGGCTTCCTGTGTCTCCGCCCGGTAATAAAGTGCCCGATAAATTTCATGTTTAACTCGTCGAAGTCACGAATAGAACCGAGCCTCAGCTTGTTGAACCAGACCCAGGCTGACCCCTTTGGGGTGATGGGAAAATCCCGACACATGATAGCATCTGGGACAGCCTGTAGATGCATGAGTGCCTTAAAAGTCTCCAGGTGGTCAAGAGGGTCTTTGGACCCATCAAAGTTCTCCAACTGTGGCATCTTGAACTTGTTAGGTAGGGGAACACTCATCACCAAAACATCAAAGAGGGAATTAGTCTTCTGTAGGAGTTCATCCACAATAGCGGGGCTTTTGCCCTTCATTGTCTGTGCCATATCTTTCATCTGTGCTTTCAGATCTTGGATCTGTTGATCCACACCCACGGCTTCTGTAAGATCATCAGGAGTCCTGCCTCGTCGGGTGCTCCGGATCACTGTCCTCCGTTGATCTTGGTTGTGGCTATGCTCTGCCCCCTCTTCCAAATTATTATGTCCTATCGCATGCGGGGTGGGAGGAATGGAACCAGCAAGTCGTTAAAGAAGCAAAACGTTCTGTTGGACCACTTGGTCCATAGTTTGAACCTGTTGTTCTAATACCGCCACACATTATATAGGATTGCCTTGTCTGACTGGGTCTGAATTTTGGGGATTTTCAGAGTTGTGTGATGACCTGTCATCTCCAACTTCTTGTTCTCCCAGAGAAACACGTGCATCCCCTTAGCCATCAGGTCGGGGAGGATGCACTAGAGGTAAACCGGTATGGGTCGGTGGTACTCCTTGGTTGGTTGGGAGCAAGGGATCATTGGGTTGAAGGAGAGGATCTCTGGGTTGTCCAGAGGCATCACCCACCTTACTTTTGCTTCATAGTTTGACCATTCTAACACTTTCTGGAAGTAAGAAGTTATCGCTTCCCACAGACGGTGCCAACTGATGATGCGTAGAATGGTCGAGTAGAAAACGATGTCGTTCCTGTCAAAAAGAACAAACAGTGACCGGAAGAGGTACCGGTGGGGTACCGGCCAAATAGGCTCCGACGATCAAGTTAGAACTTGGATCGTTCAGAGAAATATAGCAGGAGTATTGGTGGGTGATTATTGTGTACCTCTTTAGGTTGACTCCAACCCTATATTTATAGGGTCTTTAATGCGGTCCTCCTGATAGAGTTGTAGCGTGTCGTATATATCTTGACAGTTACCCATATGTATCCTGATAGGATTCTGATAACTATCCGTAGGTATTCTGTTGAGATGTGTAGAGTCATGGTAATAGGTAGCCGGTTGACAAATCCTTATCTGCATGTGTCGTACAAGTTATACCTATCAAAATTCATTTTGTTCAAATTTGTAAACTCTAGTTCAAATAAACACATTCGTCAATGTAAGCTATCGAGTTCATGTATGGAAGCTCGTGAACATAAATGTTTGAAAAATCATGTAAGTCTATGAAAAAGGAAACATGATTTTGAGCACAGGCTCAAATTAGGTTTCAACAAAAGTAGGATATTGATATTGATACGAGTCAATTTTTTAATTTAGTTAAGTTAGAGTTGAAGAGACGAGACAATTGAATCAGTAAAAACCCAGTGTTTATTCATTTACAAACCTTTACTTCTAGCATGCAAGTTCGATAGATTGGATGAGTTGAGAGAGTAAACAAAATCAAATTTAAGTCATGTTTGGATTGACTTTTCAAACGTTGTTTTTGGCTTTCTAGAGGGAAAAATTATTTAGAATGGTGTTCTACAAAAATTTTAGAAAAACTTTTGAATCTTGGAAGAGCGTTTTAAAGAAGATGAATGTACTAGCTTCTCAAAACAACTTATGTTTCTCTTTGTCTTCTGCGAAAAGACAGAAGCAGAAGCTATGCCAAATGGATCCATAATTTATTTACAATCCAAAAGTAGGTTTTTCCAAACCTCATTCCATTTAAGTTCCGACTCTTTGGACCAAAAAATAAGTTAATCATGGGTTACTTTCGAAATTCATTACTCTCATGCATTAAATAAAAGACATTCTAAAATTAAGAGTAAACTTTTGAATTATTTTATTTTGAAGTCCAAACTTGATTAAAGTGTCACATGGATGCATCCATGTTTCTTCATCGTGTTCTTTTAGGGATTGATTTTCTTGGATTAGGTTTTTTTTGTCAACATTTATTAGTATATACACCATTTTATATTTTCGATACAAATAATTAAGTGTAAGAAATCTCATTAATTTTGTGTATTTAAGCTGAAAATTAAATTTCGCTACCGTATCAATTCAAAGCGAAGTCAAGCCAATCACATAATTTTCTAATTGCCATAATGATGATTACAGTAATTTGATATTTATTAAATGAACCTATTAAATAGGATTTCGTTTTATGAAAAATTATCCAAACCTCCATTTATTTCGTAGGTTTGTAATAGATTTCCTTGCTTTTGTTGAACATCCAATGAATAAGGAGTTTTTGAGGCAGAGTAAATTCAAATGTTTTTGGTTTGATTCTCATTTCTTAATATCATGTTAGTGTTAGGACTTATTTGAGTTCGTTATTCGTATTAAATCATAAACATATATTTTTAATTAAATCATCTTGGCTCGACTCATTTCATTTAATTAAAATAAGGATAAAGTGCAAAAAAAACTCAGAATTATTATCCTTTTGCAACTAATCCCCCTGAACTACAACTATCCTTTCTGAACTATTGATTTGTTACAATTTGTCTCAATTTTATTACAAAAGGCTATCCTACCCTTCTAATTATTTTTTTAATTTTTTATATTGTATCAATAATTTTTCAGTTATTATACAAGTTTTAAAAAATTATAGTAAAATAAAAAATATTCATAAAAATATATTCATAAATAACTTACTAATTACTTAAGAATTAAATATTTTTTAATTTTCTCATGTTATATATAAATAATTTTGAATAATTATTTAAGTATTATAAAAATTTTAATCAATTTTTATTTAAATAACCTAAACATATTATTTAAATGATTAATTTTATAAATAATGTGTAAATTTATACAAATTTGAATGAAAAATATGTCAAGTGCTTCATATTATATGTTAATAAAAAAATGCATTAAGTAAAATTTAATAAAAAAAAAAAGGGCAGTTTGATCATTTATGAAAAAATTTTATGAGAATGGGGTGATTTGCAACAAAATGTGATATAGTTCCCGAGAGTTTGTTGCAATTTGACCATAGTTCTGGAAATTTAACTGTAAGGCTTCGTTTGGATGGGTAGGAAAGAAAAGAAAAGAAAGAATAATATTAGTTATGAGAGGGAAAAAAAAAAGTAAAAATTGATAGCTAAAATTTGTATTTATATTTGAATAAATTAGAAAAGAAAAAAAAAAATTCGTTTGGTAAGACTAAAAAAGAAATGATAATTTTTAGTATGTATGTGTTCAAGACTTCAAACTCCAAAGATATCAATAAATTACTTTCGGATTTCAAATGTACAACTCTCCACGAGTTAACTCTTGTCAATTTGCAATTCCAATATTAAATTGAAAAAGGATTAAAATAATATATTCTTTTGAATATATAATATATATATATATATATGTATAACACGTGTATGTATTTATATGTTCTGCTTTGATAATAAGCGACACTCTAAGCACACTTGCCAGTTGCCACATGGTAGGGTCAGGTGCGAAAATTCATGTGATTTGCGATACGTGCGTATATATCCGTTACAGTTTCAAAATGTGTGTATAAATTCACTATGTTTCAAAAATATTTGATTTACCCCAAAATGAAATGAAATTCTTAAAATACCCTTTCTAACCTAATAAAAATAATAAATATTGAATTAATAATAATACTCTATAATAAAAATATAATAAATAATAAATAAAATAAAATAAATAAATTGATTAAATTATAAAATCCGAAAATAAATATTAAATTAGAAAAAATATATATAAATTTCGAAAAAAAAACATATAAAATTCGAAATAAATATATAAAATTCGTAAAAATATATAAATTTCAAAAAATAAATATTAAATTTCCAAAAAAACATATAAAATTCGAAATAAATATATAAAACTCGTAAAAATTATATAAAATTCAAATAATTGTGCAAATAAAAGTATAAAAAACACAAGTAACCAAAGTATAACACACCATAACAAAATTTAAAGTCAAATAAATTAGAAAACCATGAATAGAGGCTAGACAACTATACAAGTATACATTAATTAAAACTTCAAAGAGCCAAAATACAACTTTTCTTTTGAATTTATATATTTTTTCCGAATTATATATATATATATATATATTAAATTTATATGTTTTTCAAATTTTAATATATTTTTTTCAAAATTTTTATTTTCCCCGAATTATATATATATATATTTCCGAAATTTATATATGTTTTCGAATTTTATATTTTTTTCAAAATTTAATATATATTTTTTTGAAATTTATATATATATTTTGAATTTATATATGTATTTCCAAATTTTATATAAGTTTTCGAATTTTTTATTTTTGTTTTCTAAATTTATATTTTTTTCGAAATTTAATATATATTTTTGAAATTTATATATTTTTTCAAATTTTATTTATATTTTTACGAAATTTATATAATTTTTCAAAATTTATATAAATGTTTTTCGAATTATGCTAAGGGTATTTCAGACAATTCATGTCAAAATGGGGGCAAAACGCACGTATTTGAAAATAATGGGGTGTCAAAGAACAATAGGGGTTTATACGCACGTATTGCAAACCACAGGGGTTTTTCGCACCTGACTCCCACAAGGTATGATAAACTTGACCATTTGAGCAACCAATTAAGTAGAAGATACTATGGGTCTGTTTGGATAGGTGGTTTTGAGCCTGGTTTGGTTTTGGTTTTTGATTTTAAGACCAAATCATGTTTGGTTGGTAGGTTTTGAACTTTTTAAAACCAACCACTAAAATCATTGTGTTGGCCTACCAATTTTGACTTTTCTCTCTCTATATATATATATATATGGCCGAAAATATGAATTATTTTGAAAAAAATAATGTATAATATTTGGAATAAAATTATTTTTTGGGAAAAATAATTTTTTTTCCAAAAAAAAATAATTTTCAGAAAAAATTTAATTTTCGGAAAAAATATATTTTTTCGGGAAAAAAAATATTTTTTTGGAAAAAAAATATTTTTTTGGAAAAAAAATATTTTTCGGAAAACAAATTATTTTTCGGAAAACAAATTATTTTTCGGAAAACAAATTATTTTTCCCCATTTTATATTCTTTTTTTTTTAAATTTTTTAAATTTTTTCAGTATATAATAAAATTATTCAGAATTTTATATTTTTTTTGAATTATATATATTTTTTCGAATTTAAGATATATTATTTGAATTTTATATATAATTTTCACATTTTAAAATATATTTTTTGATTATATATATATTTTTTGGAATAAAAAAAAATAAAAATGTCAAATATTTTTGGGAATTTTAAATATTTTTTAATTATATATATATATTCATTTTAATATTTTTTTCCAATTTTATATATATAATTTTCATATTTATATATTTTTAATACATATTAGTATATATATATAATTATACCAAGACCAATACCAACTACTTACCAAATATTATATATATGTTTTAGATTTATCTAAAACCACCCAAGACCACCAAAAACCAAAATCCCAAACAAACCCTATGTTTATCATCGGATCAAATCGGTTGAAATACCATTCCAATCCGCATCATGGTTATTTATATTATTCAATAAGTTACATAACATTCCATTCGTAATCTTTTGGAAGTGTCATACACAACATTGATATTTATATGAGACTTGTTTTTAAAATCAGATTTGTTTTTAAAATTAATATTATTTGAGTTGAATATTTCATTGACCGCTAACCATGACCTCACTCCACCCGACAACCAAACTAAAGAGAAAAACATAATAATAATAATAAAAGACAAACTGGATAAAAACAACGACAAAGAATTATGATATATCAAATTACCTAGCTCAATTGATATACAATTCCAATCCCACCCAACCAAAAAAAAAAAAAAAAGAGGACATGTAATCAGATTGTCCATCAAAGATGTGGGAAATAAATTGTTGTAATTTAATTATACAATTACATCCTCACATGCTAATTATACATATTTAAAGCAAAAGTGTGTGTATAAGCATCCTCTTTTTCTTCATCCACTTTTGAGAGAATAAATAAAATAAATATTCGATGACTATCAAAATTACATAACATTATGGATTTAAAAACGGAATTATACATATCAACTGATACACCAATTCATAAATTAAAAAAAAAAAAAAAATTAAACTTTGATATATAAGTTTAACCAAATAAATAGAATCGAAATGGAGGAATATAAGCTTTGAATTAGAGAAAAATTATTAGATGAGAGTATAACAGGTTTAAATGATCAAATCTAAGTTTATAAAACACTCGTTTCATAATAAATTCCATTCCATTCATCTTCAATAGCCTTACGGAAGTAGTAGAAAACCTACACAGCACATCATTTGGGAGTCGCAACAATTTTGGTCACAAGATTAGCGCGCCAAAACGTGAAACACTGAAATACAGAATCATGTACATGTATGATCTACCCTCCTGTTACGTCCACTGAAGTTCATCAGCAATCATATACACATGAATTTGTCATACCACTAGAATTTACAGAATTAATTCACAGGAAAATATATACAGAGTTTGCCTCATGTTTCTTTTGTTCCACAAACTAAGCGAAAAGCCAACCTGTTTCCAATCATTTCTATGCAACTCTCTGAATTGTATCAGTTCTTATGTGCTGATCCAAACGCTCAGAAAATATATACAGAAAAATAAAAATGAGCAAAGACATTATATCGTGTCAATCTCCATTTTCTTCCCTTTTGTTTCCTTTCCTTCCTACGTTTTCCTGTCTCAAAATAAAAGAACCTACAAAGACTATTGGCATTGAAGAAATGCCTCTTTAAAAATACAAAATCGCCACACCAGAGCTATATCTTTGGCAGCCACTGAACACTAAAAACTCGCAACTGACACATCCACAACAACCACATATTCATAAACTCCGATCACGAAAAGCCAAGTTTATTGCAGATTTGAAGATTGCTAGCTATCAATGGTGGGGTAGAATATCATTTCCTGCACAAGAATGAAGCAACAATGATTGCACAACATACATGGTAACCCGTGATCGAATTAAGTTAATATGCTAAGTACAGCAAAAGTTCATCTAAATTCAAGGCAAACCTGATTGCATACGGGACAGGTGTCGCTTCTTTCCATCCATTCATAAATGCAAGAAAGGTGAAA
Organism: Cornus suecica; assembly: GCA_963922005.1. Classification (NCBI taxonomy): domain Eukaryota; kingdom Viridiplantae; phylum Streptophyta; class Magnoliopsida; order Cornales; family Cornaceae; genus Cornus; species Cornus suecica. The sequence continues at coordinate 90,172,041 of OY998238.1, forward strand.
ATGATGCTGACATTTTGTCAGAATTTTTGGATTCTCCACATCATACTCTGCGGGAAGGAGCAGAAAGCCATGCGTATTAACTTTCATAGTCGAAATAAAAGAGTAAGGGATTGCATCTTAAATTCCAAATATTCAGAAATATTGGGCAGTGCATAAGAATTGATGAGCAGGTAAAATTAGTAATGAGTACGTTCATTACCCTCAAGACAGGTGGGACAAACATCCTCCTCTTCCTCCTGTACTGAGACAAGAGGCTCAGATTTTTTGAGTTCGCCAGACATCTCAAGTTCACCAGACTTGTCTTTTAGGGAGGCCAGTTCAATATCACCTTGCACTTTGTTGTCGGATTCCTTGAGGTCTTTAGCTTCAAAAGCACTTCCTGCATCTGTTCGTTCAACTGGCTGCACTGGCGCATCATTCTTGTTGCCTGAATGTTCTCGATTGCCTGGTGCAGTAAGAGGGCGTCTTAGATTGTCATCACATAGCACAGGTGCTGGAGGTGATCTACTTGTGTTAGGGATTGAAGTTCCGACGGTCGTATCAACTAATAGCTCAGTAGGGAGTACAGAGGCTCTGCCATGTGGAGATGATAACGGCTCATGCTGCTCTGATGGATGCTGCAAAAATGAAGCATAAATTCCACAGACCACGGAGTTAAACTCGTAAAATGACTTCAATAACATGAAAGTAATGTTCTGCTGGCAAAAATTATCTGCACCATGATAAACATGTAGTAATCTATGTCTTAATCAATAACACCATATTGTTTTAGGAGGAAGTGAAGGAGATTTTTTTTTTTGGGGGGGGGGGGGGGGGGGGATTCACTTAGCAGATTATCTGAACAGTGACCCACAAAGGAGAGATGAATAGAGAACATTCATATAAAAATGTCAACATTTTAAGTCCTAGCATTGCTAATTGTTCCATTGTACAAATGTGAGTGGATTGTAGGGATCTAAGCAGCAATTTGCATATTATATGAATGGTGACCCGCAACAGGTGCATCCATGGAACAGAACTTTGAAAGAGAACAATTTGAGTGGCCAAATTTTATAGGATAAAATATACCGACTTTCTCTAAGGTTGGTTGAAATACAAGGGCAGCTATAATCAGTGTTTATTACACCGAGTACCTTCATTACCAATTACTAAACTAAAGGGAATTAAATTTATTAATGGTATGAACTGTCCTGTTTACCTATAATATCTTAGTGCTATTCAGATAATGTTTCTTTTGATGTGAAATGTCCTTTTTGTATTAGAATTTCTCCATCAAAATCAAACTTCAATAATATTTCAAACGCCACGACCACACCACTGATAGAACCAAACAGTGACATCTCCCTCATTGAAACCATCGAGAAGACCTAGCACGATGTTGACGTCGTCAACCACTGCACTGCCAAAAAGCTTGTCCTCACCATCGAAAGCCGCCTCGTGACAACATCAGCCCACCTTAAGTACTCTGACCAAAGGAAATTTTTGTCAATATGGTATGCCCTTTTTGTCATATAACTGATTTTCAAGTCAGTAAAATAGCAGAAGGGAGGTTGTTGAGATGATGCGCGAAACCTCAGGTTACATAGTGTAATAAATAGCAAACACAGCCTCCATGAGTAATTAAATCAAACATCAAGGAAGATCAATATATTTTACCCAAATTTATATTGAATTAGGAACTATTTAATAAAATATTTAACTGGTACTTTTAACATTCCCCAACATGTATTATTATCGACTAATCTATTAAGTAGCAAAGGAGTAAACCAAGTTTTTGCAAAACTTGGGACTGAAGACACTGCCATCATCACCTTACTCCACTACTATTCCACATGGACCAAATTCGAGAGTTGACTTGTCAAAAAGTTAATAATATATTATGAGGGCCTATTTTTGGGTAACCAGGTGAAACTTCCTCCAACCGAAAACTTCGTTGGACACCTAAGATTAAACGGAGACGTGAACCTCATGCCATATATTGCCAGGAATAGTGTAACCATGAAAACTGAAAGAAGAGGCAACAAGCTTAAAGAAATGTTCATCATCCCCTTTATTGAAGGGAGAACTCTTTATGGTGATTGATGAGGCCCAGTTTTTTCCAGTTCCAACCTGATGGCCATCCTGAACACCACAATCTTCTTAGAACCTGGACTTGAGATGATCACAACTTTTCCCTGACAAGAACATCAATTTTATGTTGATGTCTATTTGCTGCTCTTCAATTGATAACAGGTCTTCTAGGTTTCTCACGAAGTACAACAGTAAAATGATTTTCATGGGATTCTTGATCATAAGTTGCAGCTACCTCATGTTTATATCCAAGAAACTACTTTTGTGATCCAATATCACATATATGTCTTGCTGTGAACGCAGTTCTGCAGTGACATCTCAGCCACTAGAGCTCATTCCAACTTCATAGCACATGTTTGATATAAACTGTGGCTTTATGCTAACAAAAGAAAGAATCATAATATTGATTAAGAAAAACAAAAGAAAGAGAACACGACCAAGTTTAGATTTAAGAGCGGACCCATTTGCGCACTCAGCCCTCTTAACCTTTAGGATAGAAAAAATCCTTCAGACCTCCATAAGAGATGATTGCAAGAGGCTTATCAACACATAATCTTTGCACCAAAAGCGTAAATGCATAATTAACTTAATCCTAAAATGAACATCCCGCTGATTTAAAAATAACAATATGACTAAACAGAATCGCCTTTGATGCAGAACTGAATGCCATGCGACTCCTAAAATCTAAAAAGTAAGATATTTTCCCTTGTTTCTTCCTGTCATTTAATGAAGTAACTGTAGCCAAAAGATGGAAGAAATTGTAAAGAGCATAGAGATAATGTCTCCATAAGCCAATTAAGAACTTTGCACACAAAATAACATTCACATTACAAAGGCAAACTTCCGCCCAGGCTTAAAAATTTTAAGGATCATTTAGAGCAGAAAAGAATCAAGTGCTAGGGAGAGAAATTACTAACATGATAAAATGGCTGTGAACTGTTGAGTTCCACTTCACTAGAAGACCAGCAGCAGCAGCAGCAGCTTCCCATTCCTATTCAGTTATCTCTGTTATTAACCTAAAGTTCTAGGCACTTGGTTCATAGTCTCCTTTCCTTTGGCATAAGAAAAGAACATCCTCTCAGATAAAACAAAGAAATATTTTGCTTAAAGTCCAATTATAATTGACAACTTCAATAAGCATGGCACTAGGGTAGGCACTGAGGAAACTGGTGATGAATAACATGAAAAATGGTGAGACATACATGATTGACATGACCAAAACAAGCAAAAACCTAAGATAGATGCAGATAAATGGAACACACAAAGAACCAGGTGGCAATACAGTAATTTAATTACATGAAGTGAAACCACTAATTTTTAGCAGTAAACTGGTATGAAAAAAATTATATGTATACCCTGCTTCTGCATTATTCAAATCATGATAGTTTAGGGAAAATGGAACTTCACAAAAACACAATACTATACATATATCTTATTTGCCCTCTGGCAGGAAAACTCCATCAATTCATAATAGAAGGAAATTTTAATCTTATACAGCAGAAAGTCGTAGCAGTGATAAGTCATATTAAATTTGTAGCATTGAGTACAAACTGACAGCCAATAAGTTTATGTATATTTACCTCAATGTCTTGGATATTTGCAATTCATTCAGTCACCAAACGATGTTAATCTAACTTGTTGACTAGTTAATTCCATGCATTAGTTCAAATTCAGATGCAACGCTAAAATAAATTATGGTAAACTTGATTGACAAACTATCCCTAAAACCAAATTTCCATGCATTAGTTCAAATTCAGATGCAGCGCTGTAATTGAAGTCATAATTTAGGAGTTATATTGCCACCCAGTCAACAATCAATAGAATCAGCCTCACTATGGTCCTAGTATGATTTTCTCAGAAATACTAGCACTGTTACCAACTCATAATGAGTTAAAAACAGTTCATAAATACAAAATAATAGAACAATGTACTCAACACTCGATTTAGAAAACTGTCTAAACCACACCTGAAGCTGTATACTACTATCCTTACCCAAAAAAAAGAAAGTGTATATAGATATATATATCAATAAGGCATTAAGAAACCTAACTTCAATTACCAAGGTTCGCAAATTGTTTCTTGACGATCAATTCAGACCAAACATGCTCCATAAGAGAGTATCTTATGACATTCATAAACTAGAGAAATACCCAATCCCCAAAACACACAGTAGCCAAATCAATCGAAACAACAGACCAAAACATGTCCCCATGAGGCAGTTCTATCAATAATATCATAGCCAAAAAACAAACACCATTACAATTTCTCTTCAACAGACAAAATTTCAAGCCTGAACATATAGAGACAACTCTAAAGTCTTGACAGAGAAAAATTAATCATACAACGTTCCAAAAACACAAAACCTAAACCTTCTTGGACCACAAAAGGCAATATTGCAATCATTAAGTAAAAAAATTGGTAAACCAAAACCTAATCCGACCAATCCAATTATAAACCATACAAAAATCAAAACAATATTAAAATTAATTACTCAACAGTCTAAAAACACACAACTTAAACCTTCATAGACCAAAACCTAATCCGACGAATCCAAAAACGAAACCACAAAATCATCAACAAAATGGATTCAAAACAATGTCCAAGTATCAACATACACATAAAGCATGTAACATAACTGCATATAACTATGTATCAGCTATAGAATGAACCATACGAGCGAGAGATAAGGAAAACAACTCTGAAACAACATAATCATAATAGCAAAAGGTTGAATCAGACAATCAGGCATATATAGCTATTATACAGTACAAACACACATACATATATATATATATATACCTGTAGATTGTGGAGAGAGTTTCGAATTGGATTTGTGCATATAAATATATACAAATATATATATATACGTGTGTGTATATGTTTGTATGAATTTTCTTTGGCGTTTGGATTCCAATTCGAAGGGGGAAGCCAAGTGCTTTCACTCTTCCCTTCCGGTGTATTAGAAAGACTTTGAAAAAATAAGGACTTAAAAAATTAAATATTCATATATATATATATGTATGTATGTATATATATCTATATTATGCGTGTGTGTGAAAAATAATGGGAACGTTTTCGTTGTGATTTGGTGTGGAAGAGGTGTATAGAAAATCGTGAATTTACTGACTCAGAGGGACAAGTGGAATTGGAATATTCTACCCAAACAAAAAGTTGGTAAGCTGATGCAGCCAACTTGCCACGTGGCTAGGAGATAAGGCATATTGGGCCCACCGGGCCCACCCTTATGATGAGAAAGACAAGTCCGTTTAGTGGGGTTGGGCTATATATGGACTACTAAAAGTGTATTAGTAATGGATTGACAATGGCTGTCAAAATCAGACGTCTAATCGTTTTAGTCGGCAGAATCGCAAATTCTAAGATTTAACAAAAATTTTACAAAAATAATTCAATTTAACTCATTAAACAATACTATCTCTATAATACAACAAAAATATACTCAAAATAACAAATTTAAGTAAAAACATCATCCTAAAGTCTTATCAAGGTGCAAATGATTAAATTTTCTCACATTAGTGCTTAATTTAAAAAATAAAAACTAATTAGAAAAATAAAGGTAAAATTAAAATAAAATTTATAGAAGTCAAATAACTATCATTTAACAAACTCAATATCATATTTTACCAATGTATCATGTTAACCCAAAATAATAAACAAACTCCAACTTAGAAACTAAAAGTTACTCGTACACAACATAAGTTCATAACCAAAACAATAAGCATAAGTTCATAACTCCATTTTTAAAAACAATACAAATATAATGAAAATTAGTTAAATAAGATCATTGTTATCGTCAAAGTCTCCATACAAGTCACGAACACCGTGGTAATCATACCCTTTTATTGGTATCACTTAGGAATGACAATGGGGCGGGGCGGGGCGGGAATCCCCCCCCTCATCCCCAAACCCGGTAAAATTTCAACCCCCCAAACCCGCCCCGCCCCCGGTTTAAATTTTAACTCTTTGCCTCATACCTGCCCCCGCTTCCGCTTCCGTTTCCCTTGCCCCACCCCCGCCCCCGCCCCATGCCCCGATAAAATTTCAGCTCCCAAATTAGAAAATAAGCATATTGTTGGGGAAGAGAGACTTCCTATGGCGTAGAGACGCAATATTTATTGTGATATATATATATATATATGTGTGTGCAAGCACATAAGAGAGAGACGATCAGATATATATATGTGTGTGTGTGTGTGCAAGCACAGAGAGAGGCGATCAGATCTATATATATGTGTGTGTGTGCAAGCACACAGAGAGAGGCGATCATATCTGAGGGGAAAAATTCGCATCGTTGTGAATGACAAGAGTCGGCGAGACCAAGGGTAGAAAGCGACAAGTTTGTGTGGGAGTGATTTTTAGGGTTTCATGTATTCTTTATATTTGTAAATTAGTAAAGTCCCCTTAACAAACGTGATGGAATATCTTGAATCATGGAAAGGAATAAAATAATAAAAAGGAATGTTTGTGATAAGTTGGAATATCTTGAACCATGGAAATACATATCTTACGTGGGCAGATTCATCCCATGCATAAAAAACAAGATATATATATATATATAATATTCTTAATCGGGGCATATTCGGGGCGGGGCAAGGGTTCTCCATACGCGCCTCGAATATAATTGGGGATTTTTTTTTGCCCCATACCCGCCCCGATTAGCTTAATCGGGGGCCCAAATCCGAAATAAACGGGGCGGGACGGGTTTTATTGTCATCCCTAGTATCACCACTGACGATTGATGATTTGATAATATTTGTCGTTGCTTCACCAAACTCCGGTCAACAAAATTTATAATACCTACAAATACTTTACTTAAAAATAGTATAGCAATAAGTAGGGTCGAACCACTCTCAACATAGAAATCGGTTTGAGACTAGGATCCAAAACTATATTTTTCGAGATAAAAAGAAATTACTTAAAACAATTCTTGATTTTTTGAATAGTAAACTAAAATAACTAGATAATTATCAAATGATGGAAGAAATCTCAAGGGAAGAGAATCCACCACCCGGGTCTATATAAATAATATTATATATTTCTATTGCAAATTCTCCTCCAACCTATTAAACATAAACATAGATATTGGTAGGCATTCCCCGTATTTCCATTAATTGGTAATCACGGAAAATCCTCCCTCTAATGTTTTGGTTTAAAAATAAATAAATATAAATAGTGGTAGACATTCCCCGTATTTCCATTGATTGGTAATCACGGAGAATCCTTCCTCTATTTTCAACCTCTATTGTAGGTTTTGTCACTTGAAAGAATTAATTCGGGAAGAGAATTAAACAATAAGAAATAAAATAAAATTATGTATATCTTACCCAAGGTGGCTTCATCACTCCCTTGAGAAGATGTTTAAGCTAGCATAATGATATAGAAATAAAACATGATGATAGAAGAAATTTTCATTAACTAAGAAAAATATTACAACAAAATAAAAACTTGATACAAGACTAAATTCTCTCTACAATTTCTCACTCTCTACTATCTAACTCCATACAATTTTCAACTACTCTCCTATTTATAAAGAAAATTGGAATATAATGACATATTGTAAAGTGAAGTTAGATCTACTTTTCTTTTCTTTTTCTTTGAATATTGATGTTTTCCAAGTCATTTTTTTCTTTCTTCATGTGCATTATATTTTTCATCTTCCATCCATGTACATTCCTTTCTTCACTTTAATATATTTTCTTCATCTTTTCCAATTCAAATCTATAAGAAATAAAAAGATATATATAAGAACATTTATGTAATAAAATAGTGAATTAAAATTTTATTTTTGACATTTAAAACAATAATTTTGTGAACTTATCAACTACCACTAAAATTCCATCTATAGTTGGATATCTGCAACTTTATACTAACATCATAATCTAACTAATATCTCTAAAGATTGTCAAAGTTTATAATAGTAGATTTTATTTCATTTTCGAAAGACCAACCAAGGTATTTTTTAGCAAATTTTAAATTTTAACTTCGAATTCGGGAAAACATTAATCTTAACAAGTCTGGTCAGTCCCTAAAATTGAGAAAGTAGTAAAATGTATGCAAATTAATTAATTCAATATAAACCTTCTGTGCTGAAATAATGATAATTAAAAAAAAGAAATTCAACTAGCTTTTATCAAACACCACCTTTAGTTTAATCAAATACTAAATTCGTTCTAAACTATACAATAGCAATGGGCTCAATAAGGTGTTTTTATTTTTTATTTTTGTAATGTATGAGGTTGGGCCTTTTAAAGTTTAAACTTTAAAGTCTATTTCAATTTTGAAGTGAGCCCAAACCCAACTCAATTACCTAAAAGTCTAAAGCCTTTAAAAATCATATGAATAGTAGAATCGTAGAATCGTACAATTCTATCGCGATTCTACCTACTTGAATAATTTTTGAGTAATTTGGATCATTTTTGGATCCTACGATCATAGAATCGTGCGATTTTACGACCTATGATCTAGAATTTAACTACCTTGGGATTGACTGAATTATCTAACTATTCGATGTGTGGATGCAAGAGAGGTTGGGCCATTGACCTATTTTACAAGGCATGGTACTAAGCAAGCAGTCATAATCGAGATTCTAAGTATAATCGTTTTGGGGTTTATAGAATCGTAAGATTCTAGTAACTCGTATTAATTTTTTTAAAAAAAATAATAATAAAATATTTAGTTTAAAAGTCTAAATCATATTAGAATTTTTAAAATTTTCTAATACATTATTCCTTTAAATGTTTTCTCATAAATTTAGGTCATATATTGGGATATTTGACTAAATCATAAAGTTTTTAGGCATTTCATATGAATGACAAAATCGTCAAATCATTAAAAAAAATGTAGTAAAATCGTATAAAATCGTATAGAATCGTAGCAAACTCGTAAAATCGTAAGATTTTACCAGGTAGAATCAAAATTTTGACTACTTTGACTACCTTAGTACCAAGGTTGTCAGAGTCCCGATTCTACATTCTACTACGATTCTATTATTTTTTTATAATGATTTGACGGTTTCGCCCTTCATATGAAATACCCAAAAATTTTATGATTTAGTCCAATATACGAATATATGGCCTAAATTTATGAGAAACATTTAAATGGCCAATGTATTAATTTTTTTTGAAAATTCTAATATGATTTAGACTTTTAAATTAAATATATAATTATTAATATTTTTTAAAATAAATTAATACGAGTTGCTAGAATCTTACAATTTTACTTACGATTCCGATTCTACGGACCCCAAAACAATTCTATCTAGAATTCCGATTCTGACTGCCTTTCTTGGTACTGTTTAAGGTGTTAATTTTCATCGTAATGCTTTTACAAGCAAGATTGTTAAAATTGGAAGTCTAGGTAGGATCGTTGGAGGGTCCATGAAATCGGAATCGTAAAATTCTACCTCATTATTAATAATTAATTATGTTAAATTTGTTAAAGAATATATATTTATAATATAATAAAAATATACTCAAAACAATAAAATATGAACAAAAATATAAAGATTTTTGGCTTTTAATTATTTTCTCATAATTTTAGGCCATATTAGACTAAGGCCCTATTTCGTAACCGGTTTGGTCTGGTCCGGTCCTGTTTTGGCCTGGTCTGGTCTGATCCCTGAACTAAAAAGTCTATTTGGTCAGCGCTCTAGTCTGATGGTCTTGGTCTGAGAAAAATGAAACTAGATCATGTTTGGTAAAGTGGTTTAGTCTGATCTTTCTACTTCAAAAAAATAAAAAATATTTATTATTTACTATTTATTATTTATTACAATATTTATTTATTATTATTTACTATTTATTTTTATTCATTATTTTGTTTATTTTTATTCATTTATTTTATTAATTTATAAATACATTTTATTTAATTTATTATTTATATTTATTATTTTTTCATTTATTTTTATTAATTTATAAATATACTTTATTAATTTATTATTTATATTAGTATTTATTCATTTATTTATTGTTTATTATTATATTTATTTATTATTATTATTTTTATGTATTATTGAATTTATTTTGTTTATTGTTTATTCATTTATTTTTATTAATTTACAAATATATTTATTTAATCACTTATTTTTATTAATTTATAAATGTGTTTTATTTAATTTACTATTATTTTTATGTATTATTGAATTCATTTTATTTATTTATTTTTATTAATTTAAAAATATTTTTTATTTAATTTATTATTTATTCATTTAATTTAATTTATTATTTATTCATTTATTTTTATTTAATTTGTAAAAATATTAAATATATTTTTCATGTTTTATTTTTTTTATTTATTTATTATGGGTTGGGACCAATTGGATCCATCATTTTTTTGAGTCCAAAAACAAGTCTTTGGTCTTCCTTTAGTCTCAATTGGGTTGGGTCCAAAAAGTGAGACCATGTCTTGTCAAACATGGTCTGGTCTCTGAAAATCCAGACCACATCAAGACCAACTGGACTCAACCGGTTACCAAACAGGGCCTAAATCATTAAGATTTTTGGGTCTTTCATATGAAAGATGTAACCATCAAACCATTATTTCAGTCCGAAAAATTCTAAAACACATGAGAGTAAAATCGTACAAAAATATATAAAATCATGATAAAATCATACAATCCTAAGATTTTAAAATTAGGATTGTGATTCTGACAAATATGTTTACAAGACATGGTACTTTTTATAAGGTGTTAATTTCTTCTTAACGCTTTTACAATGTGGCAATCTCGTTACAAAGTATTGATACTTCAATTTTTTAAATTGATTTTGTCAATTATTACTCACGCCCAAATGAAGCACGATGATAATTTATAGTTCAGAGTAATCTTGGCTCAATCATACTTTGCACTAGGGCTATAAAGCTGTCGAATGTTACCATCTGCCTACCCAACTAGGATTCGGATCCTCTTGAGTAGTGACAACTTAACATAGAACCCGGATAATGACCTCAAACTCTAATAACCAATTATAAAAGATCAAATATTTCACTATTCCACTTGAAAGCTTAAATTGTTACGTGAATATTTTGCAATTCAACTTGAAAGTTTAAATTAATTGCTAAGTGAGACCGACATCCGACTTATTTTTACCCAATCACTTTTTCATCATAATGCAAACAAGAGCCCTCTAGTATATACAAAACAAGTACAAAGTGCAGAACAAAAAACTTTTCGTAGGTTTTTTCTTTTGGAAAGAAAACTTTCGTAAATTGCATTTGACATTTGTAGATAATTTTTTGAATTATAGTGTGTACGAAATCTCTACAGGTAAATATGTTTTGCTACAAACATATCCTCGTTCTGTGTTGAAAACTTCCTCAATAGTTTTAACAAATTAATAGGATAAATCAACAGAACAAAAAAGCATCTCATAAGTACAAAGGCTTCAAGTTGAATGAAAGGATACGAATAGCAATGGAGGAAGAAGGTAACAATGATCCCACACTTCAAACCAGTTGAATTTAATGAACATGTATTATACTGATACAGTCAAACAATTCAATGTGCTCTTCGGTGGCCGCCACTTCCATCAGCTGATAATACACTGTCCCTGTGCCTCTTGTGCGAATCAGAATGGCTCTCTGTCCTCCTCCCATACGGGGAGCGTGATCTTCCCCGTCGATCCCTTGAATACGGATCTCTGTCATAACGTCGACGAGGGGAGGAGCTACAAGACCGTCTCCGAGCATTTCCTGCATAAACACATACAGAGACAGAGAAATAGAACCCACAAAAGATAAAAGGAGATGAGTAAATGAAACAGGAAGGATGCATGAATCATCAATCTCCAAAAACATTGTACTGGTATGCAATCTAAATAATTGCATCCGTGAAACGCTTGGAAGAATATTCCTACCATTGCAGTTTGACACGAAGTGGAGGAAAAGGAAAAGGAAATGGGACGGTCAAACAGCTGCTAGTGAGCAAACTAGAAAACACTCCCCAGAATCTTTACAAATTTATCTCAAAAGACGGAGAAGTACTGATCCAATGGAGTGGATCAAAGGACTTCAACAAATTGATGTCGGCATATAGTTCATACTAATTACAGTATTAATCTAAAAGAAACATTGATTAAATCAGAGAAGTTCGAACTTAATGACATTGATACATGGTTCTCATTCTGTTGCTTATCACTAAAGATCACTATAGCACTGGCTTTCCTTGAGCAGAGCTTGTCTAATTGCAAGTTAGGACATGTTTTAAAGTCGCAGGCTAGAGCAAATCATAGCAAAACAGAGATTGATGGATATTAGTACATTGTAAAACTACAATTGCATCAAGTTGGAAGTCCTAAATAACAAACTGGTCTAACAATTTATTTTTTTCCACTTTCGTTGAACTAAACAAAACAACGGCATATGTATATAACTAGTAAACTTGGAGCGGGGTTGACCAAATAGAGACGAGCTACTGGACTTAATGTAGTAAGAAATAACACAGGCTAAGGAACAACTTCTAAAACCAATGTTAGACCAACTATGTTGTATGGTGAGTGGTTGGAACAACACCTTGATGTAGATGAAATGAAACTGTAAAGACGGATGAGGGAGTGAGTAGAAGACATTGTAGATGTAACACCATTGGGGCGAAAAACTGAGATAGTAGACTCATACTATTTGGACATATATATTGGATACCTAGTGACAGGCTAGTCAAACGAGGAAGACTAGCTGTACATTAGGAAATAGGAGGGGGCGACCAAAAATAACATGGGATGGGGATATTAGAAATTATTTTAAATAGTCAAATATAGTAGGTGAATTAGACAGGATTTTTCGCAAAAAAATAACTGTGTGGCCGACCCATTCATATGAACTAAGGTAAGGATGACGATGCTGATGCCAATGAAATTGGTATTTTCAGAAATAAGAGTTTGGAGGGCTTTTGGACCCGAACAATGTCTCTCAATGGGAACTATTTTGCTTAATTCAACCAAAGTGAAAAGCAAAATTTTAAAACATACCCCTTAGTTATTTGGTACTCTTTAACTACGTGTAGTTTTCTACACCACATTTTCAAATATTTCAAACTGGAGTTTGGTTACATAGACTATTCCTATAATTCAGTCATGATGCCAATTAAACAGATGCCAATTATACAGATCAACATTCAGTTAATGAAACACATACGCCAGACGAATGCATGAATGTTGCATGTACCTTGTCTATCTCTCAAACCTTGATACCTTCCAGGAGTAGGTGTCCTCCCACGCTTCCTTTTTGCCTGCAAATGCAGAGAAAAATGCAAGATAACATCATGGAAAATAAATAAGGCAGCCATTTAGTCACAGGAATCATGATGCCTCACACATACTGCTCTTCAGAAAATTAAAACAGTATCAAATTTCCAGAAACTGAGAGGATATCGCCCCCTCCCCAGGATTATGGGCACTATAAAGCACATAGACGTAGTTCATGGATCACACAACGCACTCCATGGATTATTTTATTCTCTTATGTCATCCCCAAATAACTGAAAATGAGCATGTTCGCTTCAGAGTTCCCAAACACAACCTCAAAAATTAAAACCTTGTTATATTTCTGTAACCAATGAAGACATAGAACAACCATGTCAAAAAAAATCCCAGACTCGACAAAAACAAAATTTTAATAGATAACTAACTGACAAACAAACAAGACCACCTTGAGTTGTTTTAATATTAAGAGCAAGACACCCACCAATTGAATGCACAGTATATGGAAGAAGGACAGAACAAAACTGAAGCACCAGACTCTCTCAATCAATATGCTTCCAGGGTTCTAAAAGCATATAAGAAAATAAATGAGATAACCATATCATACTAATACTAGCAAAGAAAGTATCAATAGCATACAACCCTCTGCATATTAGTCGAATTTGAATCGGTGAGTTTGAAATGTCGATCCAGAGCACAATTCGTGAAGGGGTAGGTTCAACTGTTTAGACTTTAGACCTTAGTGTATTCGGTGGAGCTACACTGAGTCACAGACCAGACAAGACCTGCTGGCAAAATTTATCAGGCAACGTTTCTGAAGATGAGCAGAATCAAACTTATAAAAAGTTGACTGTGAATGATTAGTCTGACAATACAACACATTATTCACAGCCATTTAAAAGAAAATAATTACCTTTTCCACAGAAATTAATCGACCTTCCAGCACAGAACGATGTAGATACTTAATACAGCGTTCTGCATCCTCATTTGTTTCCATAGTGACAAAACCAAATCCACGAGATTCTTTTGTGTGAGGATCTGTAACTAGATGGCACTCAAGAACCTGAAAACAAAATTGAAATCTGCAAACAATCAATGAAAATAGACTAATGAAGAGTAACTTCTCATACATTCAGGTAAAGAAGTGTCGTCCAGAGTTTCAATTCATATAGTCTGAAATTCATCCAAGTTTAGTCGCTATGATTCCCCTCAGATAAAGAAGATCACATTCTTAACAAAAGGTAGAAGCACAATCTGATACAAGGGATACAACTACAGAGGGATGATCAACTGTACCTATTGTCATCCGCATTCGATGTTAAATCATGCCAATATGTACTTCACGGATTTGAATACCCAAAATGAAACTATATATTGGCCACTAAAATCTATAGAAACCAAAGTATCCACCAAATACCTCTCCTATAAGGATAGTGATGAGGAAGAAATTGAGCCTTTCACTTTACCAAGCCTAATAACATGAATACTGAGGAACATCTTGAAACCTCTCACTTCCAAATTGATTTTTATTCATCATACCCAATTGCTTCACCCGTCCACCCAAATAGTAGGGACCTGGTTCGACCTAAACACTTATGTGTTGGTACTTGGTGTGGCACCGTATCAGAAACCGGTACTGCCCTAGTACCACTTGTCACAGGACGGGTGCACCGCGGTCCGACCCAAAAGTTTAAGTTATTAAGTGGTGCTACTACCCAACCTAACATGCCCAAGATCCTACAAAAAGAAGGTATCCTACCTACCATATACTAAGTGCATTGTTCAACAGTTTTTTTTTTCTCATTTCCTATTTGAACATATTTATACATAAGATCTTATTTCCTTAATGGTTTGACGAATATATCTAGTAGTGTAATCACACAACAAGACAAAATCTATATCAGATCTACCATAATCAAGCTCAAATGTGTTTGTTTTCGATCAGCATCACCAACACATGGCAACATATATTTCTTAATGGTTAGTTAGAGAGTAGTTATTTATGTTATATGGGAATTAGAAACAAAACTGAAAAGGTTCATACCTTTCCTTCATTGTTAAAGTACTTCTCAAGATCACTGCTGGAGACCCTAGTAGATAAGCCCGTTACATAAAGGTTATTCCCAGGGTTACCTACATCACCAGAATCTCGGCTCCTGGAGCAATACAAACTGTCATATGAAGAAAATTTCTTGCACAGAATTAACAGATAATTATGTATAGTTACTACGTAAATGTATCTGTATCTAAGGATGAATTCAATGGAATGGAATGAATAGTAAACTGCAACTTCCACCTTCATCGTTACCGTACCTGGAACGACTCCTCCTAGACCTTGACGATGATCTCGGGCGATGCCCCCTACCAGGTGGTGACCTGGAGTTGTCCGGTGAAGCAGACCTATAAGCATGATAACGTGGAAGATATTTCATACACCTCTATAAATAACATTTAAGTTTAAGAAATGATACACAAGCCAACTAAAATTGCATATCACAGTTAATGGTTCTAAAGTTGTAACAAGAAAGCCTTTATTTAAAGGGGCCTCACCTTCCTTCCCTTGCGTAGGTCATCTACCTACACAGAAGTATCAATAAGTTAAACGATAACCCAACACACAACACAAACATTAAGGAACAAACAAATACATAGCGCCCACACACCCACATACATATCTCTGTGTTTATATACACACAGAGACTTTTAAATAGAGACCCATCTCAAAATTCGAATGGTGTCATTAGGGGGATGAAAATTACGTAACTGTGATTTTGAAATGATATAAGAAACTGAAGCTTGGCTCAGGTTGAGACAAATACCTAATACCAATGCTAATAAAACCAACTCCCAAACTAAAAAGCTCGTTTTGCATACAGAAAAGCAAATTTCCGAGATATGTCACTCCAATTCACCAATGATAAAAAAATAATAAATAAATAAATAAAATCTTCATATTGAAATGGAACATATACAATTTTGAGGGGAATGAAACAGGAAAAAAAAAAAAGGGACCACTTTGAAAATCACATACTAAATACTCTCTCTAAAAAAATAAAAAATTCTACTTCGAAATACCTTTAGGGTCTGTTTGGCGGCATAAATTGGAGCCTTGGATTTGGAATTGGGAGTTGTTTGGATGTAACAAAATACCTTGAAATTGGAATTGCATTTCAATTCGAGATACACTAATTTCACAACTTGAATTCCACAAGAGAAGTTCTAATTTCAAATTCCATATATTCTCCAAATCTAGACCCACTAAATACTCTCTCTCTAACAACCATCTTTTCACAACCACAAACATACATACATAAAGACTATACATATACATACACCTATATATATACAAACATATATACATACATTTATATATATACGTATGCATATATATGTATCCATAGATGCATATATATACAAATATAAATACACATACACAAAAATATATAGTCACACACACACACACAAACACATACATATAAACTCACACATATATACACATCTACATCCGTACATGCATATACACACACATATATTTATACTTATACTTACATATTATATATATATATATATATATATTGTTTAATTTAATTTCAAATTTATACTCTTTTACATTCAAATTGAGTTTGGGATTGAAATTCAATTACACTTTAATTCCAAGACTTATCCAAACAATGTATTTGGAATTGCATTTGTGAATTTAAAATACCATGAAATTCCAATTCCAATGCAATATCAATTCAATACCAAATCCGCGCAACCAAACGGACCCTTAATACCAAAGCTACATTAAGACATTTTTCTAAAAGAAGAAAAAAAAAAAGATATTTGGCCCCTCAAACTTATATAAATAGGAAAAAAAACATAGCCATAACAAAAAATGGTTTAAGCTCGATAATAAACAATATTTGAAGCTAGAAAATGCAAGAAAAACTGATAATAATACTAACTAAAGTAGTAATTACTTCTGATATTTCAAGAAGATGGTTGTTATTGAACAAGTTTGAGTTTTTTCTATGACAAATGATGTATCATCACATAGATCGATTCTACTAATCAAACTTAATCGAACCAAAAACTGAAAATTTAATCTAACATATGTATATATATTGTGTGTGTGTGTATATATACATATTGGTGCATATTAAGAGTTACCAGTGGATCGAACTTACTTTGCTTTTTGATTGGAGTAGTGAATACTGAATAACCCTAGGGAACGATTTCAAAATTATCGGAGAGTTCGAGAGGGGAGTACTGTATATGACTATACGCTCGAATTGGATGTGATTAGAAATTGTGCTTGGGTCCCACAACTTCTCTTTTCTTAAAGGACAAAAACTACGTCGTATTGAACTTTAAACTTAAACATGAATTTTAAGAATTACACCAAATGGATAAAACAAAGAACTCCCAATGTCATTATCAAAAATTATTGAAGTGTTAAAAATAATCCATCCACTCAACATTAATTAAAGGACAATCTTTGACTCGGGTCATGTGAGGAGGATTTTAAATTTATACGTGTTTTAAAATTTAAAATTATTTTTCTAAATTTTAAAATCTTTTCTATTTTCATAAATTTTAAGATGTTTTCATGAATCGTATTTTTATTTGATTTTTAAAACTAAAATTATGACAATACTTTTAAATTTTAAAATACATGTAAGTTCGTAATTTGACAACATTAAGGATAAAGTTATTTTTTACATGACCTGATGCGTATATTTAAATAAAAAATTAATTGGAGTATCCCAACCTCCAAATTCAGAGTGCATATTTTCCTTTCTCCAATTTCAATTCACATGCCAATAAGTGCCCCAATTTATGGGCGCAAAAGGTTTAGAACACAGTAAACAAAAATATCAATCATATATACTCGTGGATGCAGATAGTGGAATTGAGAGGCCCATAGTGGATTGATCACTCTATTGACTGAATGGTAATGAAATAATCTACTATTTCTGAAAGCAACCAGAGATGGGTTCAGAGAATCTCAGCTAAGATATAGAACACACGCATATTAACATGCCATCAAAGATATACAGGAAAATGGGAAAACAAAAATCAAGCAGTATGAAATCTAGATCATAATATAGGGGTAATCTAATAGATTCACTGCCCAGCATTGTAAAGTTTTGCCACCATAAAAGCATGGAGGGTCTGTGCGGCGAGACCCGAATTTCTATGCACAGAGGTTGAATTTGACCTTCACAATTCCTTTCCATGTTCAGCAGCAGCCTCAGTAAGAACTGAAATGAAATCTTGAGACACAAAGCATATATGTTCGTTCACATTGTTATCAACTCTCAATCTTTTGTCCAATCAATTTAATCACAAAATGTCATTTTTATCAATACAGTTCAATGACGGCTGGACAGGTTGAAATTGAATAGGAGCAGAAACCCAACCAGATTCCTAAATATTATACAGAGATGCAAATGCCAGCCAAAGGGCCAAATGAAAATAAAAAGAAACTGAGAAATGAGCAAGTGAAGGCGGTGAAGGCCTGGATATATAATCAACTCTTGAGGAGAATCTCAAGGGCTTCAAAGAAAAGAGGAGCCATTTCAGGGCTTGGAGTTTTGATCGCGCACTTGAGCCCAGGGTTTCCTATAACTGCTGTGAGCTCAATCAAGAAGGGGATTCCTCGAGGGATCTTAGCAGAAAGATACAACACGTCCTGATTTGTATGCTTGCGCTTGGCGATGAAGAACATATTTGATGCAGCTAGCAGGTCTAAGGTTGTTTCCACACTATTCAACACAATACCAGGAAAGTCTTTTGAAACCTCATTTGAATCAGGCAAGGATTTCCATGTCTGCAATTTGAGAGAAATTAAAAAGCATTATAATCCGGTTGCCATAATCGAACTACTCAAACGAACATCTCTGCCTAAATGATGGTATAATACTCTGTTTTCCGAGAGAGTGTTATTAGTGGTTTTATGTACATAATGAAGAATATAATATTCACACACATAATAGCAATTTCCTGAGTTGTCCTCTCTTGCAATCCAGTGCTCAAGGTTCCTAGGACTGTGAGGTCTGGGGAGGGTTAGATGTACGCAGCCGTATCTCAGCATACGGAGAGGCTGTTTCCTTGTTTTAACCCCGAGACCTCAAGGTTACCATAGCAAGGCTTGCCCTCATATTTCCTGCATTCTCCAACATTCTATAATATTGTTCCCAGAAGGCAGTGCTTCAGATTTTTTCCTCACTGATGGTTGATAAAGGAGAAAACTGGAGCACCATCTCAGGTTGATCAATTTTGGCACCTGATGCCATTGAAACAGTGGATCTGACAAAAATTATTACCTCAAGAAAGGCGGAACGCTCCATTCTACCATCCTCAGTGAAGAATGCCAGCAATGAGAATTTATCATTAAAGTACCACACAGGCTGTTGATTATTTTTCACAGCAACCTGCAGAAGTGTGCTCGGAGGACCAGGAGCAATATTCTGGAACAAAACCATAGGCAGTAGAGTCCTTGATGAAGTTCCAGGCAGCAATTGTGGGACCTAATTAAACATAAAACATCAATTTAGAAATCATCCTTGTCAGAATCTGTTCCATGGTTACTGTAAGTAAAGCCTACTTGGAGTGGTCCAGCAGCCGCAAGACCAAATGTATTCTTGTTGAACTGAATCATGAAGCCATCAAGTGGAATCTGTGAGTTGTTCTCGAATGATAAACTGTAAAAAATTTGACCATCTCTTCGTATCAGTTGTGCGCTGATCTGTAAACCTTGGCCAGTTGATGCTGGTAACAGAATGGGCAAAGGAGGGCTGCAATCAAAGCCAGAAATCTCAGTGTGTTCCTTCACAGGTGCGCGATCCACACCAAGTTATAAGAAAGCAAATTCTGCCGAGTTTTAAAACACCAAACCATTTATGAAAAAAGCAAGTTATCCTTAAGCAAGCAATGTAATTCAACAATGCATTGATAACACGAATTGCAAAAAAATTCATACCCAGTCAACTTTGCATCAGAACAATCAGTTAAAACATAAGATTGAACTCCACTATACTTACCCAACATGTGCTGCTGGCTGATCTGAAGATACAATAGCATTATTTACATTGTTGCTATTATCCAGTCCTATGAGATCACCAAGTAAATCTGGCACAGGAGCCGGAGCTGCAGGTGCAACTGGTGCAGGTGCAGGTTGCCTGGTTGCAGCATATGGACTTGATGTAGCAGGTGGTGATGCACCACTATCAAGAGCATGAGAAGGTGTATCAGAGTATCCAGTTTCACTCCCATCAGGATACTCATCTTCTTCTGTTCTCTGGGTAGTCTTTACACGGGTCACAAATGCATCAGGAGGTTTGTGATAAACAGAGGCCAAAGTAGCTATATTTGCAAGAAGCTCATCAAGTAGAGAAGAATCGAGTTGGTTTGAATCATCAGCGATCACGGGCTTCTCGGCTAACACGACATCTTTAGCTGCCTGAGAAGGGAAAAGGAAGAGAGAAAAAATAAAGACAAGAAGGTACATCGTGAATTAAAATTCTATGCGGCTCTACCATTTCCCATTTCAATGCAGAGTCATCATGAGTCCAGAATGACAATTGAAACACAACTGGCTCATTGTACAATGCAACCATCTTCTCTCTCACAAAGTAGGAAGTGGTTTTGTTCACAGAGAAAACTTTCAATGGCACAGGAAGCAGGAGCTCAACTAGGATTCATGAAGGTAAGAAGACGCTTCACCAAAGAGAACGATATACCATTTGCAAAGGTGGTCCTAGATGTTGTGCAAGTATGACATATAACAAGGACTCTGCAACTGACCGCAAGCATTTTATGGCGTCATACACCAATAAGTAACTCTAATATTAGTGTAAAAGAAAGCATATGGGACATTATAGAATTGTTAAAAAGAGATCTATATGATTTTAGCTGATACACACCTCGGGATCAGTTGATAGAAGACGCCAATATATGTAGGCACGATCACGCAAATCAGGATTGTCTGTTTCCACAGTGGCGTTATTCAACACGACCTATAAAAGGATGATACATTGTAAGAAACAACTGGAAAACATGCAAAACAAAGATTCTAAGCCAAGTTAACCAATAGCCACTGAGACTATATTGCTCTGATCAAATCAGAGTTAAATGGGGCAAGCAGTATTTCAAATGCAATGGAAGAGAAGGGGAGATCTTTGATTTTTTCTTTCTTTTAAAAAAAATAATGAAAATCACAGCACATGCCTGAATCATCTGCTGTGGGCCTTCAGTTGGCTTCTTAAGGAAAAGCTTGACTGTTGCTGTAAGCAGCTGCAACTGGACTTGGGCAGGTTCCTCAGGAAAACTCTCCAAGAAGCTTTCAAGGAGCTCATCAGCATTGTCAATTCTTTCAGCATATTCACCAATTATCCAGATCATTGATGCCTGTAAATAATAAATAATAGAAGTTGTGGAGTATGAAGTCTGGGATTGTTTCAGGTAAACAAAAAAGGCCAAAGCCTTCCAATTGTTTCAAAGTACCTTCGCCTCGGGCTCATCTAAAGTGTCCAAGCTCTCACAAAGTGTAGCAATGATGGACTCATAACTGCAATAAAGATAGATCAAGAACAAGTTAAGAAAGAGACATAAAGCACTCCATAACGACGTCATATCAATTATCCAGCCATTAAAAGAACAAAAAGGCAAGGTAAAAAAAGACTCACGTGTTAGGATATCTCCTAAAAATGTCTTTGATGACTATAATAGCTTCTTGGACAACATAGTTTACTTTAATCTTGATAAGCTCAAGTAAAACACTAATGCACCGTTCTGCTGCTCTTTCTAATTTGATGGCACAACGCCCAATTGCACGGACAGCCTTTCTCACAAACTCTACATCTACTTCGGTAGCATACTCTTTGAACTCCAACAAAACCTGCAAAAGTGTACTCCCAAGGAATGTCATAACCAAACCAACTGTTGAGTGATATATGCTAAAGAATAAGATGAACAAGTTATATCCAAATTTCAATACCTGATCTATATTTCGGTCTGAAGCAAGCTTTATCATGATCTCTAACTTTTCCATCTTCACATAAATTGGGTCATTGTACTTGCAGAAAAAAACCTAGCAAAAGAATTTGACTTCTATTGATACAGCCACATTACTTAAAATACTAATAAAAAAGAAAAAGGTTAACCGAAAAAAACTTTCTGCAGCTACATCAAGAAAGAGAAAATAACATAAATCACCTTTATTTCATGGGCAAGGATTGTTGGGCGTCTCTGTACAATAAGGTTAATGTTCCGCAATGCAACATATTGAATCTCAGGTTCTGCGGAAAGTAAAGTCACAAGAGGAGGAGCCATTTTCTTGCAAAGATTTCGAACAACGTCGGTACTAGTGATGAGTTCCATTTGTTGAAGGATCATCTGCAAGACAAAATCAAAAGAGTCACTAAAGAACTAAAAAGTGGAAATGACATTCATAATGAGTATTTAACAATAATTAAAACATTAACCAAACAATTGATCAAAAGAAACAAATGACACCTTAACAGATGAAAGCACAACTGCACAGTTTGCGTGCTGTAGTCTTGGAGTAACTCGCTCTACTATATTTTCAGCTTCACGAGCATCAGCTGCCTTGTACTTGGAAAGAGAATCCAATATGAAAACTTGACCCCACCTGAAGTCGTTCATAATCGGCTTTCAATTAACAAAGCAAAGGTTATTATTTAGAAGGCCTTACAAATTCAAGGCATGACCCTAAGAAAGGGATTAAAACAATCACTGTTTTCAAGGATAACATGATTTACAGCGTGTTGGTAGTCAACAAAGCTAAGGATTGATCACAAACCCATTGTGGGCATTACATCAATAGAATACACCAGACCATCAAACAACTGACATAATCCAGGCCACTTTAGACCTATTCCTTCCCAAAAGTGATTTATTTCCTTATTCATATATCGTTGTTTATGTCATTCACAGCAACCTCAACTTTATGGCACAAGAATGTCCAAATGATACATTCCTTCAATTTGAGAACAAGAAAACTGGGAACGGGGAAAATCAAAGATGGAAAAGATCTCAATTAGAACATCACTCCAGATCTTATTATGCGGAGTAGCCAGTTTGAACCACATTAAAAGAGAATAGCTAAAAGTTGCAAACAATAGCTCCAAGACTACAAAACATATGCATAATATATTTAGACTACAAAACATCTACATTATATTTTTCATCCAAACGAGCGACAAAAAAAGTTATTTTAACTAATAACCAACCTGCCTTCTATGAATATAAAAGGTAACTAATATTCCAGAGAGAGCGAGCGAGCGAGCAAGAGAGAGAGAGAGAGAGGAAAATTTGCACCCCTAACAAGTATTATAACAAAAGCTATTTCTAGATTACCAATACACAAACATGTATGCTGCAGTAAAATTTGGGGACTGCAAAGGCCAACAAAAAGCACTTTGACATGGATATTTACGAACAATGTGCTGTAAATAAAATAGACTCTCTTTACCCGGATTGCTAATAGAACAACTAATTAACCATGTAATACCTTGTAAAGCAATATACTACCCACCCATAATGTGTCACACTATCGCAAGTATTCTCAAATTTTCAGAAGCTGACATATTTTGGAATCATAAACTCACTCTGTGCATTCATTTAGAGCAGTAAGGAGCTTTGTAAGTGTGTTGCTAGTGATCTCAAAAATGGGTTTGCTACTGTTATCCTGAATCTCTGCAAGAGCTGCCACAGCATTTGCGACAACCATGGGATTATTATCGGATATCAAATCCTTGAGAGCTTCCAAAAACCCCCTATCCTCAACTAGCTCAGCATTTATGTCATACAGTTTAGCAACACATATAGCTGCTGTCTTACGAACATAAGGATCATCATCCTGATAAGAAATTTAATCAAAAGAAATGTTGATTAAAGAGATTATTAAGTTCCACAAGACTATATGGAGAACAAGTGGAATTTGCGCAATTGAAGATTGCATAACAATAAAACTTAATACCAAGTATCACTAGGGAAAAAAAATAATGCAGGAGACCTTGAGACATCTCTGAAGAGGATCACATAGATATTCTGTAATTTTATCAACACGAATGCATCCCATTGTACGTACAGCCAAAGCACGAATTAAGGGATTTGGATCCTGTGAATCCTGCAAAATAATTGCTCAAAATTTACAATACCATTTATAGACTCAAAAAATCAACACACAGAAATAATCTATAGAGAGAGATAAATATTCAACAAAAAACCACTACAAATAACATAATTTGTAGTTGAAAATAATAACCAGGAATCTACTATACATGCATATTTGAACTATAAAACCTAAGGGTTAAAATAAGATTATACAAAAAAAAAAAACAATTAAAAGCCAAGATTACACAATCACTATTACAAAAAGAAGTAAAAATGAGTTAAAATCAATTTTGCTATTACTATACTGTTCAAAATACAGCTAAGCCCCTGGAATGTATCATTATATTCCCGAACCATTTATACCCACTCAAGTCCTAAACGTATATTCCTGAACCATTTATACCCACTCAAGTCCTAAACGTGACTCCTTCCAGATTTTTCGCATACAGAAGTAATTTAGTCAGTAGAAAGGCCATAATGATGACAGACCAAAATGCGGCAAACTCCTGAGCATGTGAGGTGTACATGACAATTTTTTAGTATTTTGTATGGTTTTAAAAAAGTGCAGGGAGTTATTTACCCAGTTGATAACGAATTAGCGTTTTTTGAGAAGTCAAGAACGTTCAAGAATTTTTTTTTTGCAATTTTCCCTAATCATGAATTCATTATAATAATTCTGATCCGTAGAGTGTATTGATAAGTAGACTTGTCTCATCTTCCACTATTCTTTATTGGTTTCCACTCCATCATCCAAGCTCTTAATCACGTCAAGATTTTTACTTAATAATTTTATATGGGCAAGTTAATTGATGCTTACCTCTTTCGTAATATTTATGACATCGTATCCCTATTGATCCTATTTTCCTATAATCAGTTGTTTATCTTATTTTACTTTTTCCATTGTTCGGTTGAGTTGCAAAAAACTTCCTAGGTGGATTTCCTGAACACAAACCAAATTAAGTTTCAATAATGTTGTCTCAGGGCTCAATCTATGTAAAGTCACACCCTTAAGAAATTATTTTAGGAGTTAGGACTCAAATGTATATGACCACAAAAGTTTTTGTAATGTTGAATAACAACTTTATGTTTAGTATTAACCACCATCTACTCTAAAAGCTTCAGAGGGTATAAGTTATAAATTCTGTAACACTCCTCACGTGTGGCCCCAGGTTATCATCATCTAATCTAAAAGCCTGATTTGTTGAAAGGGTGTAAGTTTAATATTTAAATCCTCCAACACTAGGCTACTAGACTGCTTCTTACTTTTTTTATCAACTGCTTTCTTAGAATGTAAAATCTTGTAAAACGAACTAGCTAACCAAACTACTGAGTCATCTTCACTCAAAAGTTGTATAATGCTTTGATGAAAATTCCACCATGCCCTTTATGCCCTAACTGTTTTCAACTTTTCTATCTCTCTATTGACTCAAATAATTTGATTCTTTTGTGGAACAAAAAAAAAAAGAAATAAAAATAACAAATAGGAGAAACAAATTAATTACTACCATCACCAACGCAACTAAAATCTCTTAACATCTCTACATAATTCTAATTTCACTATCTAGAGAAATATTTCTTATAATGTCGACTACCTTCATAAACAGTTTAACACTTTCTAAACCTATTAACACTTTTTAATCCCCCCATCATTAGTTAATACATAACATGGTTATTTTTTTATTATGAAATAAACAAAGCAAAACTGGGAAGCAAAACAAACTAGCTGTTAAGAAAGAGCAATAATTTATGCTCGCTACGGAAAATCTGTATCACCAATAATAAATGTCACAGGCCTCCTATGCATGATTATGACAAGAAATTATTAACTGACACAAATCATGTGAAGACTAAAACATCGCAGAATATGTAGATACCACAGCTTGTGGCAGACGGTCCTCTAGCCCACAACAATTATACTTTTTATCCACAAATTGTATCACAATTGACCAGTATGGTTTTCTTTTGTTACAAAAAAATGTCTTCTTGATCAACACAATTGGAATCAATGCTTATTCATGGTTTAGGAGATTTCTTCAGTATATCGGACTACAATAATACACGGTGAGATGTCTTTGTAGAGTTTGTTGGGTAAGAATTTAAGAAGCAGTCATTTTCCAGTTTATGAAATGATTAGTGACATAAAAACAATTAACTACAACACACACTCAACAGAAAAGTCAGACAAAACCATGGATATTAGCATCAATTATCTAAAAGATTGCACCATTGTAAAATCCAAGAGAACAACAATGTACCATATCATGGTTCTAACCTTCACAAACGTATTTACTGCAAGTATAGCTAGGTCAGGTTGACTTTTAGCATAATTGATGAGATATAAATAAACGAGCTTTTTGAGCTCCAACTGTTCTGTTTGCATGCAGTTAACCACATCTGTGAAAAGTGATGAAACATCCTTGCCGACGGTCATTGCAGCAATGACCTTTTTCACAGCATCTTTTCTCTTATCCTGCATGACATAGTAAAAAAGAAAAGGTATCACAGTTACTCAGAAAGTAAATAGAAAAGGTTATCACGATTTAAATTATCAGCATGAAGCTGCTCAATTTAACATACGACACAGTCGAGAGCATGTCATTTTAGATGGTTTGGACATGTGCAGCTAAGATCTTTAAATGCAAGAATAGGATGCGTGGCATAGTCCGCATTGAGGGTAGTAGAGAGAGAAGAGAAAGACCAAACTTAATGTGGGCAGAGTTAGTAAAAAGGAATATGATAGCAACTGGTTTGATTGGGACTGGCCTTATATATAGCGGAATGGAAACATTGGATCATGCAGCTGACCCCAACTATCTAGGAAGAAGGCTTGTTTGTTGCGTCATTGATGTGCATTCAAAAAAAGCAGTTTAAATTGATTTGCATTCACTTGCGTGTATTTTCAATGTTATTTTTAAAAAAAATCACACCTCATAAGCTAGTTGTAATGATTGAAGCATTTTAACCTATTTTTATCAGTCTTGTAAGCTTCATAAGACAATGCCCAATTTAGCAATAAACCCATTGCATAGTTTTGGCTTCCCTCCTTTTTATGAGTAACTAAGCTCTTAAATGGAAATTTCGTAGTATAAATCAATCATTCAAAGCCCATTTCATGATTCAATGATAAACATAACAATACCAAATGCGTCCCTCCTCAGAAAGGAACAATGCCCTTGGACCAGTTGGCCGAAGTGATTCAAAAATGATACCCAAGTCATTCAACTTTACCCCTAGACGGCCTAGACCCAATCTCGAATCCACTTTCCCAGGCTCCCAGCTAGCCCATGTGAGGTGGGACTGAGTAATGGCCTTCTTGAGCAGTGATAAAAGCTCAAGCTACCATACATGAATGAATCTAAGGAGGTTTTATATATGTGTGTGTCTAGAGGCATAGAGAGAGAATATTTTGCAGTCAAATTTTGATTAGCGCGAAAAAAAACACTAAATCCACACCAGAAATCTTGAAGATTGTGGAATGCAATTCGACAAAAGATTGCATCGATGTAAATGATAAACTAAGAAAAATATATCAACAGATCTGAGATCAGCTGTGTTAATTCGTAACAAACACAATATTAGCGAAATCGACTAAGCAGATCAAATACTCATCTACAAAAATGGTGTGAATTCAAGCACGAAATATCCATCAAAATGTACGAATGCGATATATGTATATATATACAGACACACACATATATATATATGTATATGTATAGAAAGGGGGTGGACCTTGTACTGAGAATTGAGCTCTTCTTTGAGCTCAGGGATTTCACCCTTCTTGGTGGTGGAGAAGTACTTGGAGTCGTGTCCGCTCATCTCTGTGTCGCTGAGTCGGAGCAGAAATGTCTTTCACAGAGTGCCAACAAACCAGATCAACGAGCTTTTCTATGACCAAACCGGTGGATCGTTCGCTTGCCCGCCAGGGTTTCACTATATATATTATGGTATTTTGGAGTTTTTATTAACCTATTTTGTCGAAATTGACGATGAGAATTCAATTTATTTACACTTGCACCCCTGATGTTTGGGGAACTTATAGTTAGATGCAATTTTTGGTTAGTGTTTGGAAAAGTTGACAAACACCCCTATGGAAGGCAAAAAAAGCCGCCATGACGGGTAACCGTCCCATTTAAAAACAGGGTGATTGTGGGGGTTTAAAAAAAATCCGTTGTTTATGGGGCGAGGGACCGCCCAAAACCGCCACAAATCACATTATTAATATTTAATTATTTTATATTAAATTTACATAATTATATATTGAACAATACTTAGGTTCTGCCTTATAAGGACTAAGTTTGTCCTCCCCATGATATGGTCCAATACAAATTAAACATGTGGCCAAAATCATTTAAAAAAAAAATTGACCTTGATTTGTGTATTTATGAATTTTATGTTTAACTTCCTTTTAAACAAAATTTTAGCCATATGTCCTATTTATATTGGACAATATCATGGGAGAGGACAAACTTGATCCTCATGGGGCAGGACCTAAGTATTGTCCTTATATATTTATTTACTATCTTCTTATATTAAAATTATATTAATATCCTTAAACAAATTAACTCCAGTTTAAGTCTAATAATATCCTTAAACAAATTATTTACTATCTTCTTATATAACTCTAGTCTAAGTCTAATAATTCACATTATTTTTCAATTTATTATTTACAGATTTGGGTATGACCTGCAAATTGGAGAATATTTAACCATTGAGTTTGTAAATTAGAGTATATATTAATATATTTATATTTTATTTATTTTTAGGGGAAAAATCGGTTTAATGGGGCGGTTTTGGGTGGTTATGGGGAACGAAGTAACGGTTTGGGTCGGTTATGGGAGTAAGGGTGAGATTTTTAAACGCTTATGAGGCGGTTATGGAGGATAAAAATTTTCGTGATTTTGATTATGGGGATTGAGAAAACCGTCACATTGCCATCCCTACACCTCTTAACTACCAAATCCTCCATTTGATACACAATGAAAAGTCATTTTTACCTTTGACTTTTGTCTTCAATCACACTATTTATTTGTTCTCTCTTTTACCATTGATCCTTACTTTGATGAATTAAAATAACTCTTTTATAAAACTACTTGATGTTGTTATATTTGTTTGTGAAAATGAACAATAATATTAATTTAATAATTAAATACAAACTCTTAATCTTTTAACTTTTATTGGGTCAAATACATAATGACGTCAATTTCATCATGCAACTAAGAAAAAATAACTCAAATATATATATAAAAAAAATATTAAATTAAATCATTACATGCTACTAAACAAAAGTCCTCAATTTAACAATATCTATTTGTGTCAAATTTCAACAATTTATTGCAATTAGACCAAAAAAATTAAAAATATCAAATCTATTCAGGTCAAAATTCATTAAGACAGAAAGTTTATGTTTAATAAAATTAAAAATTATAATATAAAATAAGTACATATGGTAAAATTTTATTTATTAGTTCAATTAATAAAAAATTCTTATTTTGTCAACACTAATTAGATGATCTCTTTTAACCCTAATTGTAATAAAATTAAAAAAAAAATTCAAAATATTAGATGAGATCAAAATTTATCAAGTGCAATTAAATAAAAAAAAATCTCAAGCTATCAACCCTAGGTGGATAAAAAATAATTAATTATTCTTAAATAAAAATTTCAATATCACAAACCCTATTCCGTCTTTTTTAAATAAGTAAAATTACATAAATAATTCTCCTAGCAAAAAATAATATATAAGGGCAAATTTTCATGTATTAAGTGTAACTAAATAAAAAGATTAAACATAAATAATTCCCCAAGCGGTACATGCCCTTACTCCCAAATGGGAAGTCAAGGGTTCAAGCCTCCGTGGAGGCAGTGTGTGTGAGTTTCTTACCTTTCAAAAAAAGAAATCAAACATGTCAACCTTAATCGAGTGAAATTTCTTCAATTAACTCCAAAAGAAATAAATTCTCAATTGAAAAATAATAGAGTATTCTAATTAAGGTTCATGAATTGAGTTGTGTAAACTAATATAATTGAGAAGGGATATTATAGATATTTAACGCACCTGATATTTTTATAATTCTTTCATTAATTTCGTTCAAGGGTATTACTGACATTTCACACTCTTTTGAAAATAACTTTACTAACAGGGGGCTGAGTGTTCACAATGCAAATGTTGTCTCTAGTTGTAATTTCCCCAAATTTCAGAAGGTGTGACTGTAATTAACCCTAAATATATATATATACACATTTAAAACAAAAGAAACATTTTTTGCACAATTTTTAATATAACAAGAAGTGTCTTTTGCACTTTAGTCATACAAACTAAATTTTTCATTACAATGCTATATTAAAATTTACATTTTTTATACATATTAATCAATCAAATACGGAGTACGAAAAAATTAGTATGATATTTATATATACATTCGAAAACTGAGTGAATGAAGAATGTTGAGTGTTTCATACGGCTGTAAATAAACTAGATTAGATTGTTCATGAATTGTGACAAGATTTTAGTTATACTCTTTAATATATTTTTTAGGTTTGTTTAATAAATGAATCGAGTTTGAACATTTCGGACCTCGGATTGCCAAACTTGTGATCAATCTCGTTTAGTAATAGTATGATTATCTCATAATTGTAAAAAAAATGTATCAAAAATTGAAGAAAACGCAAAAAAAAAAAAATTGTAAATTTATAGGATTGATACAGTCATTTTGTAAGAATTATTTTTTAAAAAAATATCTGTATTAGTGAAAAAAATTATATGGAAAAAGAGATTAACCAATAATCAAGTATTAGATTATTCAAAAAATTAAATGAGGTTAAACCTATAAACAACTCAATATAATTATTTTTGGCAATAATGATATATGACTGCAGATGAATCGAGTCGTTTACGAATAGGCACTCGACTTTTTAAGACTAGTACACAACTCTAGCCTAAACTTATTCATTTATCAAATGAGGCTAGTTTGAATGGTTCGGAATGTGGCTTAGCTCGACTCGTTTTGTTCAGCTTAGGGTTTAATGTCGAGTTCTTCTTTAGAGATTATATATATACAACCCTATGGTTTAGGGTTTATATATATAAAGTGCAAATAACCCCCGAACTTTGGTCAATTTTGCAAAGAATCCTCTTGAATTATAATTTATGCTAAAATCCCCTAAACTATGACATTTAGTTGCAAATTGCCCCAATTCCTTCAATTTTTTCCATAAATGACCATAATGCCCTGTCTTATTGAACTATACTTATGCATTTTTCTTTTTAACATAGATTATGGAATAAATTTATACAAATTTGATAGAATATTCTATATGAAAATTTGCATAGATTTGCATATAATTTTTAAGATTAATTGACTAAATAATGATTTTAGATTTTTTTAATAAAATTAAGTTAAACTTTTAAAATAATTAAATAATTACTCACACTATTTATATATATATAACACACATATTTTTTTTATTATTTAAGTACTTTATAAATTCTTTATGAATGTCTATCTTAGGAAAAAATGTTTTTTTATTGTAGCCTTTAAAAAATTTAAACTTAGGGTAGTAAGTTTTATCGATTAAATTAAACTATATTTTAATAATAAGTTTGTCACTTTAAAAATAAATAGTTACAATTTATACATTTTTCTTTTATTTTTTATAATATACTTAAGGCGAATAATGGTATAATTTACATCTTAAGAGAGAAAAAAATAATTGTAAGGGAATTTGAGCTTCTTGTAACAAATTAATAGTTGAGAGGGTGACTTTCAGTTTAGGGGTTTAGCTGCAAAACTGAGATAGTTCAGGGCGTTTCTTGCACTTTACCTTTTTTTATTTTTATTTTTCCGAACGTTCTTTGTAGTGTTTTCTTCTAACAATTTCCAAGGCGGTCCGGTTCCTCTTATTCTACAGGGACGCCGATCCCTCTCTGTCTCTACAATCTGTCTATAAACATATATGTATATATGTATACATATATATATACATACATACTGAACACATAGAACCCTAACAAACCACACATTCAATATCGGAGCAATCTGAATCAGTATCGAATAATGGGTCACGGTATTACATCTATTGCTCGTCGTATACATCTAGATAAACCTAATGTTTATAAGATTAACCAGTATGTAAATATGTTTTTATGTCTGTATATGTATAGATAGAAATTATACAATTCAATCTTGTCATTCCAGGTGACAAAGGTCGACCTAGCAAAAAGCATAAATCTTCAAACAAGGTTCTTCAAATCCCCAACAATTTCGTTCTTGAATTATATATATATATATATATATATGTATATCATTCGTGTTGGCATTATATGCAGGAGGAGACTAGGGCCACAGTTATAGAAGATGAAGACGCTTACTATGGGGAAGATTTGTACGATGAGAATCGAGAGGGTATATATGTATATATATATTTATTTATATTAATACAAAGATAGAGGCATACTCTGTTTCAAATTTTCAAGTTCATATGGTTGTGATTTGAAATTAATTTGGGCAAATTGAGTGACTTGAGTTACATTGATTGAAGGTGAAGGAAAGAAGAGAGATTTCACTAAGCTAGAACTTAAACTTGATCACGAGGATAGGCCTTTATGGGCTTGTGCTGATGGTCGAATCTTCCTCGAAACTTTCTCTCCTCTGTACAAACAAGCTTATGATTTCCTTATTGCCATAGCTGAACCTGTTTGCAGGTCTCTTTTTGTATGATTTGGTACAATGGTTCTTCTGTAAATTCGTATTCGTGTTTGTGCAGTGCTGAACATTTTTATGTATGAATTTTGATGTGTAGGCCTGAGTCCATGCATGAATACAACCTGACTCCTCACTCATTGTACGCCGCGGTGTCAGTTGGTCTTGAAACCAAAACCATTGTGAGTGTTTTGAATATGTTGTCAAAGACCAAGGTCCCGAAAGAGATGATTGACTTCATACATGAATCTACTGCAAATTATGGGAAAGTCAAGCTTGTGCTTAAGAAAAACCGGTACTTTGTTGAATCCCCATTCCCAGAGGCAAGAAGATTTGGCCTTAATCTATATTATGGTTGCTAATTTTTCTGTTTTCGGGTTATTGTAATTAATAGAAATCTTGGGTTGTTAATTCTTGATGACAATGGTTATTGGCAGGTACTGAAGAAATTACTCAGGGATGAAGTTATATCTAAAGCGAGGATTTCTCCTGAGGTTTGTGCCTAGTATCAAGTTTGATAGTTGCAGTGTGTATATAGTATCATGACAATGTTCACTTTGGATAATTCCCTTGTACTGCCTTAATATGGTTGGACATCAATATTTTATTATCTGTTTTGATTAGAATTGGTTAAAAGTATTTATTTAAATTTTTTTTTCGGGGGTGAACAGTTTTTTCGATCCAATCAGTGAAGAATGTACTTTGTGAGTTTGCATTTTCTTCCTGTATGACTCTTGGCATGCTATAAATTGGTATAATATGTGTCTTCTTGTGTGTGCATGTTTTTGTGCTTTCTATGTTTTGAATTTCAGTATAGGCTTGACTGTTCTTTAAGACTTCTTATCTTTACTTCTTCCATTGCTGTTGATGAGCATTCATATAGTAGATTTTAAATTGTGCCTTTTCTATAGTATAAACTATTGCCTTCAACATCATGACTCTTCTTTTGCTTCCTAAACCTTTGCCTTTAACGTCATAACTGTTATTCTTTTCATCTGGGAACAAGAAATCGTTCTCTCTCTCTCTCTCTCCTTTGATTTCTCATTTCCTTACATTTTTTATGGGTGTTGTCCAGGAGTTACATGGACGTGATGGTTTTACAATTAGCAAATCACTAGGTGAAATTGAAGGTGGGCACGATGAGTTGCTTAAAGGAGCAGAATTGGCCGCTGCAGCTGAAGAAAATGTAACTCACTCATTTGAAGTGGATCCTAGTCAGGTAAATTTTGGGAAATCCCTCTAAGAGGACCAACTTGTAGGGACATAAGTTGTGTGACCTCAATGCTTTGAGGGAACTTTTTTTAGTTCAAATGTTTAAGTAAATTTTTTTATTCCAAGTATTATTATGATTGTATTATGAGAAATTATGCTTGTTTGATAAACAAGCTCAAACAAGCATTTCTTATGGTTGTAATGTTATTTGTACGGCTATCTTTGAAGTCAGAAAATTAGCTTGAAAAAGGTTGGTCCAAGTCAATTTTGATGGAGTCCAATTATTGGCAGTCTAAGCACTGGTATATTTTACTCATTTCAATTGTAGATGCTAAAACCATTGCTCAACATGAGAAATTAGTTGTAATTTTGGACCGTACAAACGAACACTCTGGGGTCAATTTATTGTAATGTTATCAAAGGAGAGCTCTTGTTCTAGGGATTCTACAGACCTCTCTCATTTTGTCTCCATTCACCACATACACATGCTTTATTTCTTTTTTTGTTGTCTTACTCCTTTTTATTTTATTATTTTGTCCAAGAGTAATTTAGTACATGTGTATACTTGTTTATACCTCTTAAAGCAATAAAGCAGGATCATCCTCTCATGGGAAGTTTGAGTTGTTTCTCACCAGAAGTATGATAACATGGTGGAATTAGTTAATATAAGCTCTGTTTTCTGTGTTCTCTTATGGGAGGATCATCTTCATGACTAGATCTGTATTGACAGGTT